>VZTG01006405.1:989503-1307822 GCA_013397845.1 Melanocharis versteri
AAAGGGGCGGGGGGGGGGGGGAGGTGGTGGAAGAGAAAGAGAGGGAGAGGGAGAGAGAGAGAGAGAAGATATTCCCCAGCAGCTTTCCGACCCGGGGCAGCCGCTCTCCCTTGGGGGCACCCCTTCTCCCGCTGCCCCCCTTCCCCGGTGGCCGCAGGGCTCCTACCCATGCCGAGGCAGTGAAACCTCCGGGGGTCGCTGACGCTGTAGGTGGTGGCGGCGCAGGCAGGTGGGTGATGCGCAGGGTGTCCCAGGGCGGCGGCGGCGGCGGGCACCGAGGCGGCGGGCGGCGGGTGCTGCGGCGGGTGGTGAGCGTGGCCGGTCCGCGGGCAGCACTGGGCCTCGCCTGCGGCGGCAGGGAACTGGCTCTTGAGCAGAGGGATGGCCCCGCCGGCGCCGCCGCCGCGGGAGGAGTGCAGGTGCGAGGTGACACAGAGCGGGCAGACGCAGAAGGCGCCGCTCTTCCGGGACGGGCAGCCCGGGCCCGACACCGACATGACGAGGGGGGAAGGCATGCTGAGAGGGATGAAGAAGTCCTGGCCGTGATGATGCTCAGGAAGGGACGGAGCCGGCCTCGAGGAGTCTTTGATGATTAAGGAGTCGACATAGAAGGAGCGTGACATTGCGGAGGGCTGCGAGGCCGGGGGCGGCTCTCCCAAAGTCGGGTGTTTCCTGCTTGGCCAAGTTGCCACTGAAGTCCTGGCGAGTCGAGAAGGTGCTTATGTTTGAGGGCCGAACAAAAGGGTCCCTGGAGAGGGCTGGTCTTAAAGTCCCCCCGCCTGGATCCCCTGCGCCGGGGTTTTATATCAACTATTTAAACACGTGATGGCTGAAAGCCTCGCAGATCTAAATCTCCCCGGCTTCCCAGGCCGGCAGGAGAGGCTGCCGGGGGGGACCAAAGCGGGGTAGGGGAGGGGGGCAAAGTGTGCGTGCTTGCTCGTTGCCCGATGACTTCACTCCTTTGCCTCCGCCTCAAATAAATTATAGGAGTAGAGAAAGCGGGGAGGGGGCGGCTGCTCCGCGGCCCCGTCACACGTCGCGCTCGCAGGCATGTCCCTCTGTCAACACACCCAGGATGCTGGGGATAAAATTAATCGGAAGGAATTTCTGCTCGGGCGTTTTCCCCGAGGAGAATGCTCCTTTCCCTTACCGGGAGGGAAAGAGAGGTGACAGCAGGTAATGCGCTGAAATAAGCGGTTCAACGCCTCCCCCTCCACCCCCAGTAAAATAACACCCAAAGAGCCGTGGATCCCACGGAGGCCTGGGGCCAACATCTTTCCCCAGTCCGGCCCACTCCCTGCACTCAGGATTCCTTCAGGAGGCCCTTTCTGCATCAGAGGAGCCAGGTACACGGATGCAGCCAGAGATACAAAGTTAGGGATGCCGCGCGTTTGTGTGTCTGCACATACATATGCACGTAGGGTGGGTTGGGTGGCTTTGTGTTTCTCCTCGCCCTTTTCACCTTGAGTGAATCTTGCCAAATTGGCAATTACTGCAACGGACAAAGCCTTCACATATCTGGACACTTCTCAGCCAAACGGTATCAAAACGGAAAACTTCCAAGAGAACTTCCCCGCCCGCTCCAGGACCGCAGTGCGCAGCGCTAATGAAAAGCGAACATGTCAGCGAGGGATTCTTTGATCTCCACCAAGTTTGCTGAAGCAATCATTCAAAGTAAAATTGGATAAACAGCTAAATACGGTCGGTGGCTCCGAAGCATTTCAGAGTGCATTAAAAAGCCAAGGTATTCGCAGCATATTACGCGATTTTCCAATGACCTGTTTTATGGGAGTTTAAGAAGAGACTTATCATTAATAGAAGGACAATCGCGTTCTTGTTTAGCAGATGCGAAGCGGCGTTTAAAACAGACTGCGGATCCCATCCCAGTTGACACGGGAAAGGGAAGTGACAATTGTGCTCTAAAGCAGAAAACGCAGACTACGCCTGATTACCAGAGGCTGAACAGAAACTCGGGAGTGCAGCAATAGCCGAAACACGTTCAGAAGCGCTTATCATGCGCAAGGGCCGGGCCGCGAACATCCTACAATCCCTCCCGCACACCCAGTCCCCCGTTGTTAAACTCAGCAGAATAAAACCGCCTTCTGATGGAGCCGGCATTTCCTCGCCCCTGGGACCAGCGAGGCTCAGCGGTGCAACTCGAGCCTTGCTAAGAGAGGGGCTAGGGCTCGCCCGGCTGTGCTGTGCTGTCCCGTCCTCGTAGCCATCCCCAACCCGCCGCGGGCAGTGCCGCTGTGCAGGCCCCCCTGAGCAGGGGCCGGCTCTCCCCTAGCCCTGCTCCCCTTTCCCCCCCGCACCTCCCCGGGCAGGCACGATGCAACGGCGTTTTTAGGGACACTCCGCGCTCGGTGATCTGAGGATTTATGGATAGCAATTAAAGTTTTATGAATTGCAGCTGAGGCTGGTTATGTGGCTATTTGAATGTGATTAGAATTCAATTAGAAAGTGTTTACCGGCCGGCGGGGGCTCCGGAGTGTAAACAGACAGCTATTCCAGCAATGCGCTAATCCCGCGTCTTGTGACAACAATTAGGGGCTCGCGGGGTTTAGGCGGGTCGGCTCCGACCTCACCTACTTTTCCCCAAACTGCTGCTCCGGGCTCAGCCGAGGCCCCGCAGCCTCCAGGCCCTGGAGCCCCAGCGACCGCTGCCCGCGCCGCCGCCGAGGCGCTGGGGTCCGCGGCCCCGGGGATACCCGGGGGCTCTGCCTCCTGAGCTCCGGTGCGGCCGGTGAGATGCTGGTCACGGTCACCGTGCACAAGCATGGTATTTCTTGGTTCGGCTCTTCCCGTTTAAAGCGAAGTACATCTGGAGAAAACTTGAATTAATATCTGCATTTTGTTTTAATTTTAAAAATTAATTATTTATTTAATTTTTTTGCTTTCCTTTAGCAGAGGTTATTCTGGAAAATGAAAAGAATATTAAAACAACCCCAAAGCTCAGTGGAAAAAGCTGTTTGCACTGATAGAGTGGATCTGGGGAGGGGCCTGTCGTAAGGGAAGGCAGACAGAGCAAGAGTCGGATCAAAATTGCAATTTGTAATTGTTATAATAAACCAAATGCAGTGATAAAAGAGGGGAAGAGAGAGAGAGAGAGAGGAATCTCTAAGAAAAACCCATCCCTGAAAGCCAGAGCAAGAAAAGAAGTCATTTAAAAGCAAAGACATCCCAAACCAGGCGGAATGATGCAAGGCGTGCGCCCACATCACATCGGCCTCGTTACAATTTTATTTTTCAATAATTCTGTCCGATAAAATTTCATTGTCCATTAAGTAATCCCCGAAATGAGAGCTCTTATGAGCCTATAATGAGCTCTAATTGCTACGACTGGGAGAGCCACGTGGAAGGATTTAGAAGGTATTAAGCAGTTGGGTACAGAGCACAGGCTGTTACCTAGCCATTACTTTCATAATTCAAGGAGAAAATTAGTCCTTTTAAGGGAAAATCCTTTGATTCCCTTCATTCTGCTCGGGGTGACAGAGTATAGCTTTGTCTGCCTTTAGTTCAAGACAGTGTAACAAATGAGAATGTAACGAAATTGCCCCCTTTTGAAAGTGGAGCAGTTCAAAAAGAACATCAGAGCCGCTCCCCTGGTCCGCCGAGCGCAGGACTGGGTGCTGGTCCCTCTTTTCTTCCAGATGTCTCTAACACCTTTATGTAGAAGAGATTCACGGCTTAAATGACAAAAGCAACTCTTTCCCTTCCCTCCCCCAACCCCCGCAGCTCCCGGCAGAAGAAAAAGCCATGCCTGCCCGGAGAAAGCCCCGGCTTTCAGGCGCGCATCTCCGCGGAGTTCACGGGAGGAGCTGCCTCAGTGGAAAGAGCCGCAGCCCGGGGACACGTTTCGAGCAGAAAAAAAAACAACCAACCAACCAAACAAAAAAAACCAAAAACCACCCAAATAAACACCCAAAACGAAAACAACAAACACAAAACACAACCTGCAGAGCAGCCGTGGTCGCAAACATCACACCGGGGTGACATGCGGTGGCGCTGGGCAGGCTGCGCCCCGGGCTGGGGCAGTTCCCGTAAGGGAAAGTCCCGCTCAAAATAAAGCCATGCGTGGGTAAGCGAGGCGCCGCGGGCTTCTGCGCTATAATCGCATTTATTCGCTACTCTAACATTGATTTCCTATTAGTTTCCAAAGTGATCGGCAATACCGACGCTGGCCTTTCTGAAGTGAACGCAAGCTAAAGACAGGACTTGTCCCCAGCTCCCATTAAGGAGGTCATTATAAAAGCGTGAACAAGTCTATTAATGTTTTATTGAAAGCGCATCGTTAACTTGTATCCATCCTTTTCTGAAAGTGGCATTGTGATATTGCTGTCTGTGGCACATCTTACCCAATATAGCCCGAGATTTCTCCATTATCTGTAACCAAGCAACACTTTCTGAATACCAAAAATTGAAAAGAACCGCTTAGTCTTCAAGAAAGTCCTCAATAATAGTGGAAAAGAACAAAGATCCAGGAGACAACAAAATGCCACAGGGGTGACTTTTCATGAGCAATTATCTCTCATTAATCAGAAGAACAGCTGCAATATTAATTTTCTCTCTTTCTTCCTCTCTTTTCACAGTCCCCAACATTTGAATAATCATAAATTTTGATTTCATGGAGCAGCAACATTGCCAGAGACTTCCAGACACAAGCTACCTAGGCAGGGCGCACGCTTTGCACATAGCTCTTATTTTAAGGCTGCCAAAGAATAAACTGAAGAAAAGAAAAGAGAGGAAAAGTCTGGATTGCTTTCCCCCCTCCCTTTGCCTCGGAGCACGGATTAAACCAGCAGCCCCTTCCCTCCACCCCTGCCGCTTTCACTCATGGAAAGTAACAGGCGAAAGTACTCAGTGTCTGCGCCAGCTTCAAGCGTGGGAGTTTCTACAACCTCGCTGTCCATTTAACTTCCAAACATGAAGCCAAGCGTTGTAGATCTGTCCAAAGAGACAATCTTTGGGCGTAACACGCATTGTGAGACATCAAAAGGCCCTGGCGTTATGCGCACTGAGAAGCGTATTCAGCACGAAGGGTGCAATGCCTCTCTTTTCAGGGGCTCAGCCGCGGATTGTTTAACAAGTGACGTCGCCGCGGCAAGAAAACCGCGCTCCTACAAAGATAAGGATGTAACATTAAATCTCGCTTTTTTGGATTTCAAAGAATCTCATTAAGGGCAGGGGCCGGAGGCGGCCGAGCCGGGAACGGGAACCGTGCCCCGGGGATGTGAGCGCTCAGTGCCGCCTGCCCAGCTCCTCGCTGCCCGGGGGAACAGCGCAGAGTCGAGGCCGAGACCCCACCACCCCTCGAACTCTGCCCATCTTCGGGCATCCTCCTTTCCCTCCTCGGCCCCAGAGGGCAGGGGCGCGAAGCCTCTCCCCGGAGACCGGCCCGCAGGAGGCAGCGGCCAGTGGGCTCACCCAAGGGTTTGCGGGCTGACCGCGGACTGAGGAGAGGGAAGGCAGCTTCACCCCTTGCCCTGCAGATGCAGATCCCCGGTGCCCTTCCCTTCCGTGAGAGATTTCCTTTGCCTCCATCCTCCGTCATAAATTACCCCACCTAGACTTGGCACGGCAACCCCCTCCCCCCTCCAGAAAATGGGGCTGTTCCCGAGGGAATGAAGGGGCGCCCCTGCACTCAGGAAGGACAGGTCCCCGGCTGCCCTTCCCGGGACTGCCGAGCCCCTCTTGCCCCAGTGCCTTCTCGCACCTCGTGGAGTGGGGGTAGTGGCGGACGCCAGGACACGGGGATCCAGCTGGAGCAGGAGTGGCCACCTCTCTATAGAAATAAACTTGCTGCGTCTTTCAACCCCTTCCATCCTTTGGAGAGATGACGCTACTCCACGTTGTTGGTGCTGTTCACGTTCGTGTGAAGTTACTAATTCACACAATTACCAGCAAACTTCTACATGAGTCCTTCAGGGCGATTATGATCACTTGCCTTTGAATGAGTGCTTCCAAAGAGCTCCAGCAGCAGACTTCATCAGCTCTCTCTCTTCATAGCCCAATTCAGTGCCTTTTGCTTTCGCCTGCAGGCCTACAGTGACAACTGTCTTTCATGTAATGACCAGCCAGAAGGCTTAACTCTGTTATATATTTTATTCGGAGTGGGAAATTGGCAAGGTTCTTCCTAAGTCAATCAGGTCTGCTCATATATATTTGGATGTAGGCCTTAATTCTCTCCCTCTTCAACCATCCTAAAAAGAGTGATGGCACTTTGATGGGTTCCCTTCAGTGCCTGGAAGCAAAAATCTTTTTTCTGCATTTCCTCACCATAGTGCCCTTCTACAAGAGATCGTGGGAAGGAGACGGATAAGAAAATGACCAGTGAAATTGTTATCCATAGTCTTGTCTAAAATTTCTCTGAGTCTGCCGCATTTCTAGTACTCTTCAGGTATGGAGCAGCATCAGGCCAGACACTACAGGCAGTCTGGGCCCTGGTTTCCTTACTGGTTGTTGTTTACAGCTCTAACAGCTAAAATTGCCAGCTGTTACACATGACACGTGTGAGAGAAAGCTGTGATGGTGTATCTTTAAAGGGGATAAAGTTAAACCCCTGCAGCAGCCTCAGTGAAGTTTTGTGTTGGGAGGTGGAGATGAAACCCCAAGGTTGTGTGAGTCAGAACAAGGATTCAAAATGCTGCTGCAGA
This sequence comes from Melanocharis versteri, assembly GCA_013397845.1. Taxonomy (NCBI): domain Eukaryota; kingdom Metazoa; phylum Chordata; class Aves; order Passeriformes; family Melanocharitidae; genus Melanocharis; species Melanocharis versteri. Next base: position 996,160 of record VZTG01006405.1, read on the forward strand.
CTCTAGAACACACCGATCATGATCTGTTTTGGTTTTACAGTGATGTCCCACAAATCAACACAAGAGTAATACTTTGTTGTGATACAGGCAGGCCCCATCTCGACAAATAACATGAGATTCTGAGTAATACTAAACATCCCACTCCACTTCTCTCCTTGAAATTCAGACTGTATTAATTTTGATCCTTAGGTATCACGGTTAGGTTGAAGCATTCTGCCTAACAGTGACCAAGAAGTTGTCTTTTCAATTTTTTACCAGAGGAAGTGCCGTATTTTTAAAAACCAGATTAACAGGAATGGGCATTAAATGCTGCTTGCGATAAAACTGAAGAGGTCATCAAACATATCATCACACTGTAGGAGCTAACTATTTCACAGTCAGAAAACCATGTAAATTTCGAGTTCAATTCACACAACCTAAACAAAATCGTTATAATTTCTTTCTTTTTGCTGTAATGAAAGTATGGATGTGGGATAGTTCAAGAACTGTAGACTGATGAAGGAATTACCTAAGGAGAGATGATACCAGCCCTCCAAATTCAGAAAGCAGAGAAGAATACAGTTATGACTGAGCTCCTCAAGGGTAAGTCTCAAAAGCAGTTGAATTACTGTGTTTCATTTGTTTTCTTGCCACAGCCAATAGGACTTCACTATTCAAAGGAAAGAGGTGAAGTCAGTACCTGTGGGGGATGGAGTGCCATACTGGAAGAAGTTCAATGACAAAGCCAACATAAGGTAGGAGCTCCATGGCTGTACACGGCATTGTGACTGGGGCACCTGGACACATTAATCCACGTTCACAAAGCATCGCTGCGGTATGGTCAGGTGACAGGTATCACAGAGCAGAACAGGCAAGGCCACTGCACTAAGGAGACAGAAATACTGTGCATGTGGGCTCTGGAGCATGCCAACCACACACAGAGAAACCCACGTAGATGGTCAAAGCCCACAACACCGTGCGTGGAGAAACCTCATCAGTGACAGTTTTCCTTGTCCATCTCAGCAAAAAAACTAAATCAGAGCACATCCAGTGAACAGCTTTAGAAGTATAGTATCAGAGGAACATGGAACCCCATGACAAGAGAAGACTCAGAGAGAGGAGATGTCACTGTTGCTTATACCAGTAAGGTAAATATCCACAAGAGAGAAGGGCTACTCCAGCTAAAGAAGAGTATCATAATAAAAACAGGTGGATATACTCTGGCCATGTAGAAATTAAGCATGGAAAAAAAGCAAAAGACCCCTTCTAACTATGAGAGAAATTAAGTTCTGGAAACCCTTGTGGGATTTACCAATGGGAATATGAAACAGAAGTAGTTTTAAGAGAAAACTTGGCATATTTCTGACTGTTACGTAACAGTCCCTGATGTTATGGGATTTTTTTCTGAAGACACATACAAACTCTGCTTAACATCCAATTTGAAACAGTGCTGACTTAATTTTTAGTTGTTGATTATTTCAGGGAATGTGTTGTCTAAAAGCATGCTGGATTTTTACTCCCAAAAACTAAGGTCCACAGAGCACCTAGAGCAAGTCTGGAAGTAGTGCTCTGCTGCATCCTTCCTGTTCTCTACCCTATACCATCCCTGTTCATTGCCTATTTAGTGTTTTGCCTCTGCTCCAACAGGAACTGTTGCTTTTGTTTGGTTTTCCCCCTGTTTTTACATTTGTTGTTACAATGTGTAATAAAAGCCGTATGTGCCAAAATGGTCAGGTTTTTTCATATGTCAGAATAAACTTTGGCCTGATTTTGATACAATCTGTAAACCTCTACAAGAAATAAACCAATCCTCTCATTTCTTCAGTTCCATTTTCACAATATAGTCTTAGCTTTGCCTGAGCAGCTGTTATGTGAAAACAAATATCTAATGCCTGTAGCTGGAAGCAGCCCTTTATCACATTAATCTTTTCATATGTATTTATATCCTCAATTTAAAATACAGGGACAAAACCAAACGTTTCAGGAAGCAGAGTCTCAGTGAAATACAGGCTAGAGGTACCCCACTCCTGCTTTCCTATGAAGAAAGTAACATACTGAAGAAGGACAAAATATGAGCACGTCAAAACGAAACCAAAATGAAGGTTTTTATTAAAAAAATATAAAAAAGTTTTGCATAGTCTGCCTCTTCTTATTTCTCATGAATACATTGTCCAAGCTTGTATTTGAAGCTTTTGGTTTGAAAAATCATGGAAACAAAATAATTTCACATGTTTTATGACCTCGTGTAAGTATATTAGTTCAAAGCTTACTTAATATGCTATAACATTGAGGCTGTGTCAAAATATAATGGAAAGAGAATTATAGAAGTCTTGAAAATAATTTTATAAAGTTCAGAGCACTCTTCTAGGAAAAAAAAATACAATAAAATGAAAGAACCCCCCCAAAACCAACCAAAGAATCTAAAACAGTATAAAGCCTCTAAAGAAGGAAGAAGTATTGGAACCGAAACTGGTAGAAGACGTAACTATGAAGGTATAAGTTACTGTGCAAAAAAATTACTATGATACATTGACCAGATGAATAAACATCAGCCAAAAAGGAATCCAAAGTTTTAAGAGCCGTTCAGACACAACTGTGTCCACATTAGCAGCCTGTGTTCTCTCTCTTACACTTCAGCTGAGCCAAAGAACGAATATTCCTATTAAAACATGTATGCATCTAGAATACGAGTAAAACTACAGTGTATAAGAGGTGTGGCTGTCTGCACTCTCAGACATACTAAGACAGACTAGTTACAAGCCAGAAGATGGAAAGGTTTGGGTAAAATACTACTCTCAGTTCAGAGCTGTAAGACAGAATAACTCTGCAGCTATTCTGAATGGTGCAGTGGGAGTAGAATTTGGCCTGGTGTTTTCAAAGGTTAGTTAAACAAAATATGACCTTTTTCAGGCTAGGGGAACAAAAGAGGTCAGCTCATTCTCCAGAGCTACAAAAGGTCTTTCAAGGATACCAAAGAAATAAAAATAAAAGCCATGATCACACTTCCTAGATGCACACATAGAAACAACACTTGTATGTTAAGATACTACCCAGTGGAAAAAACCCTGGGACCGTCCTAATTAATAAAGAGTCCTGCCAGTAATTCACCCACTGTGGGAAAGGTGTACATATTCAAACAACCAATTTTGTCCAAGGTCCCAGAGCAAGACAGTTGCAGAACTGAGATTTGACCCAAAAACTCCTATTTTTCAGCATCTTGCAGTATATAACAGTGCTTCATAAGGCACCTTGAAGAACTGCAAAGGGTCTACTGAATCTGATCGTACTTTAATAACTCATTGGGCAGAGGAAGCCTAATGCAGCTTTCCCATTCCTTTGTGGGTAAGAACTTACTTGGGTTATTCTCCTGCTCGCAAGAACATTCTGGTACAAGCCGGCCATTGTGTACAAACAGATCAGTTACCCAAACTTCACTGATTTAATTCCCTGCTGCAGGCTGGCATTGATACTCTAGTCTCTTTGAGAGGAGCAAAACTCTGCTCCAATGTCTGAAAGGGGCTGCAGTGAATATGATCACGAAGTGCCTTTGAATCAGATGGGCAATTTTTTCCTTTGCTGCTTCTTCACATGCACATCAAGAAACTGTAGCACTCACATAGTGATAGGATAAAGCACAGATTTTCACTGAGCTGCATCAGGCCATGCTTAGGGTGAGACTGCTAGCAGTCAAAAACAAACTCGAAGGAGCTGGATCCTGAAGAAAGGCAATTCTTTCCAATGTTTCTCTTGCTTTGAAAGGAAAGTAAGTTTATTTTGAGGTTGCAGATTATTCCCCTCTCTCATGCTTTACCACAGAGCTTGGAATTGTTATTTGCTCTCTACCTTCCTAGAGGAAATCATGCTCTAGGAATGTAGTATATTCCACTATACATTAATTTGTCACACTAAACAACTCATAATAAGAATGTCTATTTTTCATTATTTAAGGATCATGACCAATACCTGCTTGGAAGCAGAAAGGATGCTATTTTAAAGATGTTCAAAAGAAAATAAAATTGACATATCTGAAAGAGACTGGTGCTAGAAATTTCTCTTTGCTTATATGCAATAGGAATGAACATGTTAGCATTCCCAAATATTAATGAACTTGAAAGTATTCAGAGGAATTCTCAACTGTTCATGTTTTGATGATTTTAAATGAAAGACATCCTTCCCTGCTCTCTTTAGATCAACATTTGTCACAGTAACTAATGAGGAAGTAATTACAATGTAATTTGTCAGAATAATCTGACAGGCAAAGAATTATGTTCTCAATCCTAAAGGACTACATAGTTCTAGTTTTCCAACAGATTGGGTACATGTGGGTGGCATAGCAGAGGGTATTTGTCTTTAAGCAGGATAAAAACTTTTGCACTTTCTATTCTCAAGCAAAAATGGACAAAGGCAGTGTCTAATTCTCTAAAATAGGTTACATGAAAGCATTTCACCTTAATACAGATTAGTAAATCTTATTTTAACAATTTCATCATATAAAAGCTACTTCCTTTTACAGTGACTTGGAGATTTATAGTTCAGTTGCAGTACTTAAGTAAACAATTTAGTCATTCAGTCATATTTACCAAGAGGAAAATATCTGTCCTCAGAATAAATATAAACTACAAGAAGGCATTGAAGGATGGAAAAACAAAGAAACAAGAAAAAATAAAGACATTAATTTAAAACCCATGCTGGTGTTCAGGGAGGTGTGATTGTTCACTCCAGTAGCAGCTGGGGGAAGCCTGCATTTGTCATTGACCACTTTGGTGTGGGATATGTTTTGGTTCATTTTTTTAGAATAGAAGTTGACCACAGCTTTGCCCAAGTTACAGTATCTGTATCTCTAATATACACAGCAGAGGACTCAGCCCGCATTACTCCTTTATACTTGTTTTCAGCATTTCCAGCAGATACTGTTCTTAAAGGTGACCTTCTAAAGAAAGGATTGATATTGTACATCTGCCATTTTAAGAATATCTTTAAAACCTAGATCTTGCTGTTCCATTTGTACTTTTATACTATTTTGTTTACATTTTGCTTTAGTAGACTCTATGCTTTTGGTCTCCCAGTATTGAATAATACCTCATTAGTTTCAATGATACATTAATCTTAAATAAAATAAAAAAACTTTTTTGTGTGTTTCTGTTTAATCGATGTGATTATAGGGAAAAAAAAAAACCAAACTAAAAGCCAAGCAGCATGTATTCTGTTGTGTTAGATTCTAATATTGATAGGAAGAGAAGAAACAAGTTGCCATGTATATTTCATGCCAGTGAGTCCAACTAGAAGAAAACAAAACCCAGTGTAATACCTAAAAACAGCCAAGAGTTTATCTTGCCTCTAGGTTATGTGAAACACAAGTAGGTCTTTAAGTCAAGCATATCACAAATCCTTTATGGATTAGGAGATTCTGCCTTCAGTAATGTGTAGTCTTTTGGTCCTTGAAAGATTTGGAGTATCCAACTCCACCCATCCACAGTTTTAACAGACTTGAAACTACAAGGACTCTATTCTTCATTTTGTTATATGTTAAGGGAATTCTGAAAAGGAAGCATCTGCTTTTCTCATTACATGCAATCTATGCTTTCTGTACTTTATTTATGACTTATAAAGAGTCTCTTTCAGAAATACTATATTCTATATAGAGGTATCTTTTGAACTCCTTTCATTAACCTCATGCAATATAGGAAGCTGGACCAAAAAGAAAATAAAATAAATTGCTTGACAGAAGGAAAAAAGGCTAATGAAAAAGGACATGAATTGGAGCTATTCAACATATCTTTTTACTCCAAGAGCTCACTCAATCCTGCATCATAAAGTCAGAAAGAAAGAAATCTGACTTACCATAATGGTTTGGTGTCAAGACTTCCCTTTGATTTTTGCACAGACAATCTCGGTTAGTTTATTTGTGGTTTACAGGGATTTTGCAAAATAATCAGTTAATCAGCAAGAAATGACATAATGAAATTGGTCAGACAAACAAATACAATGCCGTGACTCTAACAGTAAGTCCTGCTGTGTTATTTTTAGCTATGTACCTGTTCCTGACTTTGCCTTTTCATGTTTATGCAATACCATAAATAATTTTTTAAAAAATTTTTTATTTGATTTTGCTAAAATTCAGGGCATGGTGGTCACTGATGCCATTAGTAGAAATGTGTACATTATCAGATACACTTTATCCAGATTTGTCAAGAGCAGTGAGACATTTAAGCAGGACAGAGGAGCCAACCCAGAAATGAGGAGCTCTGTGTCAAGGGAAGGGACAGATGACCAGGTCCTAGAGCAGACCAAGAAAAGCACAGCCTGATGTGAGTGCCCTTGTAGGCTTGCTACAGTTCTCCAGCTTTGTTAAACTCCCTCTGCAGTGTATATTATTTCTATCTTCTCATCTCTGGCTTCTGTACTATCCTATCCTCCCCTGCTTGCCCCCGTCCCCTGCTATAACCACCCACTCTTGTTTTCTTTCTGGCTACCTCTCTTCTCTTAATTAATCAGGGAAAGAGAAGCTGTTCCTGCCAGCTTTGCTTTGCTATTGAGTAGTGGTAGGAGTTCAAAGAACAAGGTTACGCCTGCACCTGCTGCTTGTTCTTTGATGTCCTGTTGCGTGAAACAATTTCCTTCAGAAGTTCCAACAATGTACTAATTAACAAAGGAAAAGACAGCGAGAAACAAGACAAAGACTGTGGGAGGAATGAGGTGAGTAACGACTGAGAAGATGTCAGAGGAAAGCAGGGGAAAGAAGCAAGTACAAAGAGGGAACTGGGATAGAAACACAGAAAAATGGAGAGGAACAAACAATAAAGGAGAGGAAAGTAAAAAAAAGCAGAAATCGAAAGACAGAGGAAACTGGAATAAAGAGTTGTACAAAAAGAAATTATTTAAAGTCTCCTTTAGATTACAGTACGCAATTCTTACAGGGCAACTCTGAGGACCGTGAGTACCTCTGTCAGAGAGATCTGTACATGGTATCAGTTTTCCCCTAGTCAAGCAGGGAAATTCACTGGGGAGGGAGGGCATTCCTACCTGGAACAACAGCACAATGCTCCTCAATCTGGACTTTAAGCCTACCATCTTTATTTATATATAATGAGAGTTAAGTTGCTTAAAAATGCAATCAGTACGAGCCTGGCACTACTCTCCCTGTTCCCAGAGAAAGGACAATGAACTGTAAATGGGAGTCCCACAACGTTGGGTCAGAGCAGACACGAAAACAGTCACAAGCAAACTCTGTGATGTAAAGGCATGGACTTGCAAGTACGTGGCTGGTGGCAGGGCGGGTACATAGCAGGGACACATCAGCAGTGGAGAAGTGACAACTCACTGATATTTCTTGAAACAAAGGAGAGGCCCTCCTTCTTCAGCGTGTGTGGTAGAACAAGCTGCGCAAAACGAGGAGTCTCCTTGCAGCCTCTGAGGGTGGTCCAGTACTGCTGAGCCCAGCGCTGAAGGCTTCGAGCACACCAGGTGCTGAGAACCCCTGCTGAAGCATCATGGGCACATCAGACTAGAAACACAGAACTTCCACATCATACCTGCCACAGCTCTTCATCTGTTAAAGGCTGCCATGAACTGAACATCTGGAAACTGTGGACTGTGGAACCGGCATTTGTTAGGTAAGTAACGTACACCTAAAGCAATGAACTGATCGAGAGGCTTGGGACTTTCTTTCTCTTCGTCTTATCTCTTTGTCTTATCTCAAATCCATCAAGTGAGCTAACCAAGCCTGTTATGCCACACAGCACAAACAGGGATCTTGGACCTCAAACACTTGCTGGTCCCTGCAGCACCGCTCCAAAGGCTTAAGTGTGATGTAGGCAAGCCCATCCCTTCAATGTCGTTTCCAAGACTTCCAGCATGGTGCTGCTGCGCTGCACAGCATTAACCCTGATTATCCATCTGCTACTGTGAAACAGGTATCTGAAAACAAACTGGTTACCAAATTCGTCTGTAGAGTGAGGTAGAACAAGGAGGCATAGCTTCACTGAGACCATTGGGTTTTCTTTTGCTTTCACCAGTATTAAATTCAGTCCATTTTCTCAATTTCAGTACTGTTAGACAGAACTAAGGAGCCACCAATCCTACTAAATCCAATTTCTATGTGTGAGACTTGTAAGAGTAACTAGGTAAAAACCCCATCAGTTAAGCATACTAGTATGAAAGTACACTATTACTCAGGCGAATTCTCTGTTATTCTGTAGAACTCTGTTATTTAGGAAATGAAACCTGTTACAAGTAGCTCAAGATAGAAATACTGTCACACTTTTCTAGTGTGACAGCACAAAATGCTGCTTCCTCCTTTGCAGCAAAGACAGTGCCATAGATTCTCTCACAACCACACTGTTTCTACTCTGGTTTTACACAGAGCAGTAAGCATCATCACATCTTTGTATACACTCTACACCTGAGAAATATGCCATGAGGATCTTTATGAGCAATGGAGAGTAAGTGGCAACGTAGTCTTTCAGAAAATAAACTGATGGGTATAACAAATCCTGAGGAGGGCCACAAAGATGACTGGAGGGATGGAGCACCTCTCCATTGAAAACAGGCTGAAAGACTTGAGGTTGTTCAGCCCGGGGAAGGCTCTGCGGAGACCTTATAGCAGCTTTCCAGTACCTAAAGGAAGCCCACAAAAGGCTGCAGACGGAGCTTTTACAGGGGTGTGTAGTGATAGAAGAAGGGGAAATGGCCTTAAGTTGAAACAGGATAGGTTTAGATTAGATGTTAGGAAGAAATTCTTTCCTGTGAGGATGGTGAAGCACTGGAATGGGTTGCCCAGAGAAGTTGTGGATACTTTGTCTTCGGAAGTGTTCAAGGGCAGTTTGGATGGGTCTTTGAGCAATCTGGCCCAGTGGAAGGTTCCCTGCACATGGCAGGAGAATTGGATGATCTTTAAGGTCCCTTTTGACTCAACCATTCCATGATATACTTAAACAAGGCAGGAAAAAAGAACTGCAGGTTTCAAAGGAAAAATTATCTAATGTGAAAAGGAGGCTATTGTAAATAAGATACATAAAGTACCAGGAAAGTAAAGGGGAATGCAGAATTCCCTTCACACACATGAAAGTGGACAAGGGGAATGCTACAGATGTCATTTATCCGGACTTCTGTAAAACCTGTAAAACCCACAACATCCTTTTCTCTTAATTGGAGAGAGATGGATTTAAGGGGTGGGCTGTTAGATGGGTGAGAAAGTGGTTGGATGATTGCATCCAGAGGGTAGAGGTCAACAGCTCCCGATGGACATCAGTGGTAAGTGATATGTCTCAGGGGTCCACATTGGGACCAGCACTGTTTAGTGTCTTCATCAATGACATAGACAAAGGGATCGACTGCACCTTCTTCAAATTTGCAGATGACACTAAGCTGAGAAGTGTGGTCGACACACTTGGAGGATGGGATGCTATCCAGAGGGACCCGGACAAGCGTGAGAAGCGGGCATATGGGAATCTCCTGAGGTTTAACAAGCCCAAGTGCAAGATACTGCGCCTGGGTTGGGGCAACCCCCAGTATCAGCACAGGCTGGGGATGAACAGATCCAGAGCAGCCCTGCTGAGAGGGACTTGGGGGTGCTGGTGGATGAGAGGCTGGACACGACCCAGCCATGTGCAGTCACAGCCCAGAAAGCCAAATGTGTCCTGGGCTGCATCCAAAGCACTGTGGGCTTGTGTGAAGGGCCAGGGAGGGGATTCTGCCCCTCTGCTCTGATGAGACCCCACCTGCAGTGCTGCGTCCAGCTCTGGGGTTTTCAGCACAGGAATGACATGGACCTGCTGGAACAAGTCCAGAGAAGGGCCACCAAGTTGATTAGTGGGATAGAGAACCTCTGCTAGGAGGAAATGTGGAGAGAATTGGGGTTGTTCAGCCTGGAGAAGAGAAGGCTTTCAGGTGACATGATTATGGCCTTGCAGTACCTGAAAGAGGCCTACAAGAAAGATGAAGAGAGACTTTCTACAAGGACATGTATTAGATATTAGCAAGAAATTATTTACTGTGAGGGTAAAGACACATTTTTTACATTTACTTTGAGGGTGAGACATTGGAGGTTGCCTGAAGGAGCTGTGGATGTGGAAGCTTATCCTTGGAAGTGTCCAAGGCCATGTTGGATAAGGCCTTGAGCAACATGGTCTAGTGGAAGGTGTCTCTGCCCACAGCAGGGCGGGGCGGAACTTGATAATCTTTAATGTCCTGTCTAATCCAAGCCATTCTATGAGAAGCAGATTTGCCTTTTTTTTTTTTTTTCTTTTTTGACTGTTTCAGGCTGAACCCTCTGACACTATATATTAGATACTGCTGCAAGTACATAATCCACCATTCCACTCTGTCAAATAAAAAAGGTCTGCTCCCCCTTTTTAAAATGTCATCCTACTACTGCTATATCCCATGTCAGCATTGCCTTCCACTATTGTCACAACAGCTGATGACCTACCTATTGCTAAGGCCATTATGCTCACACTGGCATTTTCCAGTCTTTAAGTTTTGGTTGTGACAAATACCAAAACTGCCAAGAGAGAGGAGTCCCCTCCATTTTTAGGGTTTTCTGGTTAGCATTCATTGATGTAGTCTTAAAGGGGCCCTTCCTCTGCAAATTCATTGTTCATCTGTTCTGCAAGCAGTGGCCTTATCACGGTGCTTTCCATGAAGGATTCAAGGCTGCCACAGGAATGGCAGATCCAGGAACTGACAGCACTGAGGGACATGCAGACACCTGGTCCCAGCCTTCGTGTGAGCAGGTCAGCCTTGGCCAGGGGCCACTTTCCCCTCATCTCCCTGCACTAAGCCAGAGGGACCAATGGACAACCCCCTCAGCTCACAGCAGGTGTCCCAACCCCCTTGTTGACTTCATGGATGCCCAAGAAAGGGTTAAAACCTTGTGGTCTAGAAGGGCAATGGTATCCTAGGCTGCACTGGGAGGTGCATTGCCAGCGGGTTGAGGGAGGCGATCCTGCCGCTCTACTCAGCCCTGGTGAGGCCACATCAGGAGTGCTGTGTCCAGCTCTGGGTTCCTCAGGGCAAGAGAGGCATGGAAATCCTGGAGTGGGTCCAGTGGAGGGCAACAAAGATGATTAAGGGATTGGAGCATCTCTGTTATGAGGAAAGGCTGAAGAAGCTGGGCCTGTTCAGCCTCAAGAAGAGATGTCTGAGAGGTGACCTAATCAATATCTATCAGAATCTGCAGGGAGAATGTCAGAGGATGGAGCCAGGCTCTTCTCAGTGGGACCAAGCAATAGCAAAAGCGACAATCGGCAGAAACTGATGCACAGGAAGTTCCACCGCAGCATGAGGAAGAACTTCTTTACTGTGCAGGTGACCACACTCTAGAACAGATTGTCCAGAGAGGCTGCGGAGTCTCCCTCGCTGGAGATACTCAGGAACCATCTGGACACAATCCTATGCCCTGGGCTCTAGGAAGACCCTGCCTGAGCAGGGGTTCGGACCCGATGNGTCGCGTCGCCCCGGCTCCTCTGGCTCGGCGGACGCCCCGGCCCGGCCATGGCGGACTTCGATGAGATCTACGAGGAGGAGGAGGACGAGGAACGGGCGCTGGAGGAGCAGCTCCTCAAGTACTCCCCCGACCCGGTGGTGGTGCGCGGCTCCGGCCATGTCACCGTGTAAGGGCCGCGCCAGGGCCTGCGCGGCCGGGGCGGGCGGTGGAGGAGGCCCGGGCGGCGGGACGGGGGCGGCCGGGAGCGCCCAGCCCGCGGGTAGAACTTGGGGCGAGTCGGGGGGGGAGGCGTGGGGAGCACCGGGCCGGGACTGCTGCCCTTCCCCTGCGTCCGTGAAGCTGCGAGAGGGATCTTCTCGGCCCCACCGGGGCAGCTGGGAGCCGCCTGGAAACTCGCAGGCGTGTGCAAACCTCTAACTAGGCGCTGAGGAAACAAGACTGGCTTAGGCTGTGACTGGCAGAGGAATGTGAAGTATTTGTCCAAAATGATGAGCTGTCAGGAAGTAAGGTGCCTGTGTTCCTGTGTATAACAGGTATGTGCCAGCACATGACCGGCTGGACTATTGAACAAGGTTGTTTATGTATCTGTTACCCACTCCCATTTAACTTGTGGCTGCTAATATAGCTCTGAGGACTTTAACAAAGAGAAGGCATCAGTTAGTTAGATAGGTACATGTAAAATTATGTTATGATTGGTGTACGTTGTTTCACTGTGTTTGACATGGAAGCAACTTTGTTTTGTGTACGTTTGGTATCTGAGTCTACCAGCAAGTGACCACGAGCTTGTGTAGTGCTTCTCAATAATGTAAGAGATGAGGGTATCTTTCCTTCCATCAGTTCTGTCAGGCTCACTCTGTTGAAGTGTAGTAGTTGTCAGTTACAATGTATAGTATCAGAAGCTGAAATACAATCCTGGAGACAAGACACAGTAGTACAAACTTTGGTTTTTTGTATTCAGTGTTCAGCAGAACTAGGCTTGTAGTACAGACATAAAAGCCGAAGATACTGTGATCTGTTGCTCTGAGTCTCATAAACTCTACTGATTTTCGGATACTGACCTGACAAGTTTTTTTGGCACTTGGTACATTGCTGCTTCGTTATCTGGTTGACACAAATACTAATAGCTGGGCAGTGCAGTTAGCTGTCTAGTTAAAAACAGGAAGTAAAACATGGATAGACTGAGAGAGATTTGGAAAGTTAGAAGGACATAGATGGGGCAGGTGGCCAAGGAGGCCCTGTGGAAGAATAGAAGCAAGTAGTCAGTGTGTTCAGCTTAGGATTGTTTATTGTGAAAAGAAGCTGTACCAGTGATTCACTGAAAATAAGGCAATAGCCTTAGTCTGTTTCTGAAGAGCAGAGCAAAACCACAATTAGATAGTTTTCGTATTAGCAATTGAAAAGTTTAAATAACTGAAACAGAGGCAAACACTGGTTTCTTCTCCAATACTTGAAGGTAAGTTGTGCAAGACAAGATGAAGGCCCGTTAGTGGAATGTTGGGGAAGCTTGTGAAGCATTGGCTGTGACTAGTAAGGGCATTGTGGTTGAATGATGGCTACCTTGTTAATTGTTCATTAATAGCTCATTATTACTTTAAGATCTTCCTTAAAGTACTTGTTCTTTAGGTTTTGGATGAGCAACGAAATACCAGTGTGTGCCTCCAAAATTAGGCAATTGATCTTCATCTACTTTCTTTACTGTGCCAGGTATTGACAGTTTACTATGTAGCATCAGCCACTTTTACCTTTGTACAGCCTGTAACTTTTTTTGTCATTGATCCAGAAGCTTATTATTAAAAGCCAGATCCCTTTTAGAACATTCATTTGGTGGGTGTAAGGAATAGGTCAAGTCCTGTGTACGTGATGCATTAGTCTTGCCGGTATAAAAGCATGTGTGCATTTTGAGCGTCTGACAGAAATGATCAGCAGTTAAGCAAATACTGGATTGATCTGTCCCTGGCTCTGCAGTTTGAAGAGTTGCTGACTGCTTCTGCTGTGTGTATATTTAAACAGAAGCTCTCTTTTCATAGTCTGTTGTCATATCCTTTCTGATCTTACATAGGACTCATAATGTTGAGTTTGAAATATGTCAATTCCATGACTTCATATTAACATCAGAAAGACATTTACCATTACTTGATTTCGTCCAACAGAGAATGGAAGTGTGTGAGTCTTTTCTAAGCTGAGTAATTAAAATCAATTAAAGGAAAGCAGTTAAATATTATCCAAATAAAACATATGAAGTCTTTGCCTTTTGAGGATGTCGACCTTTTGGTTAGCACAAAGTTTTCTCCTTAAACTCACTGTCTGAAGCATGCTGCAGACAATGCCAATATTTTTTTTTAACATTATTTTTAAAATATTCAGTTAAACTGTTTTCACACCAGCAGAGTTTTGATAGCTTGGTAGACAGGAGTAAGATATCACCTGGTTGCTGAAAATTTGAGGTTCTCTCTTGTAATGGCAAAAAACTTGAGAGCGCTGTGAAAATAAAGATCCTTACAACTGAACTGAAAGTCCAAGGTGTGTCATACTTGTTTCTAAAATCATATTACCATAGGAAGGGAGGTACATGATGTGTTTGAAATCGTGAAGAGAATATTTTATGATGTCTGATAGTGTTTTCCAGTGATTATTTTCCTGTTCTTCGACCAGTTGAGACATGTACCATATATATAGCAGACTGTATTAACTAGTAATACGGGATTTATTAGTCTCTTGCAGTACTGGAATGATGGAGAGCCATTGGGATGTGCTGATGAATGCCTTTCTGTGCTGTTGTTACAGCAACTTATATCTTAACACAAGATAACTTTTTGTAGGGGGAAAAAGAACTTACAAAAGATGTATTTACCCAAGTAAGTTTCTTAATTACTAAACTGAAGTTTGCTAATATATTTTTCAACCTTACTCTACATCAAGGACATATGGGTGAAAACAGGGCTATGTGAGAATTATGGAGCATGTTAAGATTTGTGAAATATAAACATTTATTTTTTAAGGGTTGGGAACATGTGGACCTAAAGAGTAGAGTTAAGGGCAGTGAAAAAATGGTTTAGTGTCCCCGTAAGAGAGGACAAAGAGGAAGAGGATAGCATGTGTCAACTTTTTTTGTGTTAGGAAGATCTGAGCTGCTTGCTGAAAAAGGTTCCAAATTGTCTGTGTCCTATACTGTGAACTTCTGTATTTTAAAGTTTCCACCTCTCACCATTTCTTTCTCCACTGTACACAAGGGCAGGAATTTATCTGAACCTTTCAAGTGGAGTCAGGTTCAAGAAACACTTGTTCAGGTCCAGGAAGGGTAAAGAAAGTACTCATGCATGAGGTGAGCATGGATCTGTTGGAGACATGATGTAAAGTGGGAAAGGTGTATAGCAAGCAGAGTAGAGTCCATGTCACTTGGAGTTGCAGTATTGTACTAAAGGAATCTAGTGCTATAGTAGGACAGCTGTCTGAGGAAATGCATCTCCAAAATACTGATTTCAAGCGTTTTATTTTAAGGCTTTTTTTTTGCTATTTTTTTGTCAGAGCAATTATGTATTTACATTGAACATGTTGTAGTGTTCTGTGGAGTTTCTAATACTTTAATTTCCAAGTTTCAGCTTGCAGTCAAGAGTGACGATTCTGAGGTCACGTAACTACTTAAAATGTATGGCATGATTTTAATGTGTGGAGTCACCCTTTTTTACTACCTGCATATGGTGACAACACTCTGATGTGTCAAGCTCAAAATTATGCCGGTAGCTGTTTGAGTTAGCTTCAGCTTCACTACCCCACCATGTATTAAACATTACCGGAAGCCTTGAGTACAGGCTCTCAGTCCAGTTGCTTGTAACTTCAGCCAAGTGTAACTGCATTGGTTGGAAGTTTCTGTGCCTCACTCAGCCTCAGTGTTTGTAATTTCAGACAGCTGTAGAGCTTTTCTGGTGGGGGTTGCTTTTGTCAGGCGTGACTTTTGTGGTGTTCATGAATATTTGTTTGTGTTTGATGGAGCTGTCAGCGTTTGAATACTTCACAAATACTGATTTAATGAACTAATTACCTAGTAAAGTGGTGTTACCTTTTAGTTTTGAGACTTGTGATGGCAGCTGTGTATCTTGAGCTTCGAGTCATTCTCCAGGCTTGTCTGCTTCTGAAATGTGTGTGGTGTGGATCCAAGGGATTTTTTCAGACTTTGATTTCCACTTCAACTTACTGGCAATTTTAAGTAGGGCAGGACACTTAACTGATAGGATATGACTCTGATGTTTACATAACTTTTGCCTCAGCGCTTAGTTTCACTCAGCAGTTTGAGGAAAGGGTGGATGGTCCTCCTGTCATGGAGTGTTCAACAGGATTTTCAGTGGTAGAGATGTTTCCAGTGAGTTAGGTTTCCTTTGTTCTTTGTTGAAGTAGTAAGCTTGCCATAAGTGTTTCTGCTTAACAATTCTCATTTGTTATTTCACCAGTTTTGAGAGACTTACAGACTTGCAGTGCTACTATTCTAGTTACAGATACTGAAATATGGTAGATAACTTCTGTGTAAATAAGATCTCCAGGGAGATCTTATTGCCACCTTTCAATATGCAAAGGAGGCTTATTAGAAAGATGGAGAGAGACTTTTTCCTGGCCCTATGGTGACAGGACAATGGGGAATAGTTTTAAACAGAAAGAGCATAGGTTTAGTTTGAATATAAGGATGAAGGTGATGAGACACTGGAACAGGTTGTCCAGAGAAATTCTGGGTGCACCATCATTGCAAGTGTTTGATGTTTGGTTGGATGCAGCTTTGAGCAACTTGATCTAGTGACAGGGAGATTGGACTAGATGATCTTTGGTTCCTTTCAACACAAATCATTTTATGTTTCTATGATTCTACTGCCTGTAATCAATGATAGGAAAATTACCTGTTTACTGTGCCTTAATACCCTATGAAAAAAGTCACCTACAGCATCAAACTACGTAGCCCAGTGCGCTGCTGCAAACTTTGGGAACAGGCATTGCTGTGTATGGATTGCATGTAAGTCTGGTTGTTCCTGGTGTCCATTCTTCTTGTACTCTCTGGCATCTGCAGCTATGTGAGTGATGTGTACTTCAGCATTGTCTTTGCTTTAGTGTGTTTGTCAGGGAACTTGTGTAATCTTGCTTCTAATCTGTTGTCACTGTTTGCATCAGTAATGCCAAGTAGAAAAAAACCCCAGAAGTTAGTGACTTGCACCTTATTTTTAATTGCGCTTAATTTTAACTGTTTTAAACCAATTTCTGACTAATTTCAGTCAGCGCTCTCTGTTGTGGGATTTGGTGATGAACACTCCCCTTACCCATTGCCTTCCTGAGACATTGCACTTTAATCAAATGCTCCCCTCAACCTTCTCTTTTCCAGCTTAGTGTCAGCCTTAGTCTATTGAGGCAGCTGCTTTATTCCATTTATTATACTGGCCTTCCTTCTCGCTTTTCCTAACTCCACCAAGTCCTTCATGAAATGTGGATGCCAGAGCTGCACCCAGTACTGAATATGTGTGTATGTGAGGGTTTTATGGAGAGTGAAAATGATGTTAATCACCTTCCAAGTGGTGCCCAGTATTTTATTGCTATTTCTGGTGGCTGCTGCTTGCATTGAGCTGATGTTTAGGAGAATGATGAGTGGTGTTAAAAGATCTGTCCTGTGAGCTGTACCTGGCAAACTTTAGTTGAGTGTCACATAAGCATAATTTAGCAATCCCAAAATTCACCACCTTTTATTTATCTGCAAAGAAACTCACCTGCCACCTTTTGTCCACTGGGTTTTATGAGGTTTCCACAGTAGCTTACCACGTAACTGCCCATTTGATTACTTGGACAGAGTTCTCCATTGGCATGCAGATCATTTAGTTCAGTAAGAAAAAAAACAACAGCCCCAAAACTCTGGGAAATACCTAGCTGCTCAATAGCATATTGTGAAAGCAAATTATGTCTTTAAAATCTTCAGCTGTCAAGGCTCAGGTAAGCTTTTCTGCATACAACTGAGCAATGTGTGATAGGTGTTGCTGCCAGTATTTCAAGTCTTGAGCAGTTTAGTTTCTGATTTTTGTTTGTAGTATCTGATAGACTGCTCTGGTATATATTCAGAATTTTAAAATTACGACTTAAATTTTACGCTGACTGCTGTATACCAAATTAGTAGCCAGTCATATAGTGTTATTAATGATTTTATAGTCTGTATAGTCTCTACTAGTTATTGCCAAGCCCAGATGACAAAAAATATTCAGATTTTCTTTGAGGTTTATCCATTCATGAGCCCAACCAAACAACTGTAGGGTAGAAAACATTTTTTGATAGATAAGCTGACACTCTTCTGATCTTTAGATCTTGTGAAAACCAGTAGATTCAATAACTCTAGCTCATTTCAAACTGCTTCACAACTTTACATTTATAATTAGTATGTTTCTTTAAAATTACTGTTTAAGCCATGTTTTTTTACTTAGCATTTTGTGTTTTGAAACTTACTATGTATTTCTTTTCTGAAAATCAAGCTGGTGTTGATTCCATTTTTATGCTTAGAACAGTTATTTAGCACTGGATGAGCTTTTCTTCAAGATACATCTCTACTGGTGCAGGAGAGAGGTAGTTCAAGCTGTGGGCTTTCCCCTTAAGTACTTCACTTACTTCACTTGCCACTATTGCTTATAGGTTTTGCTGACTTTGGTGAAGAGTCAATAGTATCAAGAGAACTATGAGAAGAGACTATGGGCAAGATGGTTTTCAATCTGTGTACAATGGTGTATTTTTGTTTGTTAGCGTAATTTTAAGAATTACTCTTAATAACAAGCAGTGTTTTCCTGAAATTAATGCTGTTACTGATACAGACCCTGAGAGTATTATGAGGTGCTTGTAATTTGTGGCATGGATTAGGGTTATTTATAATTTTGGTACAATCTAAATTTTGTTTTTGCAGGTTTGGACTAAGCAACAAATTTGAAGCAGAATTTCCTTCATCTTTAACTGGAAAGGTGAGTATTTTTGAATAGAAGTTTGGAATTGGAGTTCAGTTTTTGTTACAAAAACAAGTGTTCCAAGTGTAGACCACTGTAAAAGTAATAAGTTACACTGCTATAGTACTAGTTTGTTTCTTCTGTTTTCATTTCCCTTGTAGGTTGCACCTGAAGAATTCAAAGCCAGCATCAGTAGAGTTAACAGTTGTCTTAAGAAGAATCTTCCAGTTAATGTGCGATGGCTGCTATGTGGATGCCTTTGCTGCTGCTGCACTTTAGGTTGTAGTATGTGGCCAGTTATCTGCCTCAGTAAAAGAGTAAGTTGAATTATTAATATAATTTTTGATAGTTAGAATTGTACTGGTTTTGTTCTCATTTTGGTTTTCTTTTTTTTCCCTCCTTCACCATTAAAAAATGTTGCTAGAACTTACTTAAATCACTTTTATTTCATACATTTTGATATCAGTTGTCTGCTGTACTGGTTAAAGTTACAAGAGACCCCAGTCAGGACTTTGGGCTTATAACTCAATGAGAGGTAATATAGCTGAATGCCTCTTAGAGTCATCTGTAAAGCAATTATTGTTATTGAACCAACTTTCAATATGCTCTTTAATAGCTGCATCTTCTCTGTGATACACTGTTTGAGATGATCAGAATTTGGCAGTGAATGAGTTTGTTTTTGAGGAGCTTCTGATTACACTGTGACCCCAATGTTTTCTGTTAAAAATGCAGTTTTAAAAAAGATTAATTGATTTTTCTTTTTGAATTTTTCTTCCAAGCTGTAGATGAGTAAGATGCTTTTTTTACATGAAGAATTTGAAAGTAGCC
This sequence comes from Melanocharis versteri, assembly GCA_013397845.1. NCBI lineage: Eukaryota > Metazoa > Chordata > Aves > Passeriformes > Melanocharitidae > Melanocharis > Melanocharis versteri. The sequence continues at coordinate 1,015,360 of VZTG01006405.1, forward strand.
TTTTGCCTATGTACACTTGGCACTTAATGCATTTTTCACAACAGAAGCTCATTACACGCGCCTAGTTTTCGCTTCCTTTTTCTCGGTGCAGTTAATTAGGCTACCCTCCCACCTCTTCTGTTTATGTGTGTGTAAAAATTGTCTTTGGCTAGCTCTATTTCACTACTTTGCAAGAAGTCTCTGTGCCTCCCCACCATCTCCTCACTTTTTAGTACTGTTCATCTTTCCATTTCATGTCATGCCTTGTATATGTTCTCTCTTGTGTAATACGTCTTAATGCTGCAACTTGTGTACAATTCAGTACACTGAACATCATCAGGATTTTCTTTATCTAAATCCTCATTTTTTAGAGTTAATAAGTAAAGGCATTCTAAAAAAATATTTATAGGATGAACATTAATTATAACAAAACCTGTATGCATTTTTGTATCGTCTAACTATCTGTGTTGAGATCTTAGTGCTTAGTCCCTTTAAGAGATTACTTAAGGCTAATTTTAATTGTATACAGAATAACGTAGAAAAGCTTCCTGGTAATGGTGGAGTTTGTGGAGAAACTAACCAAAGCAAAAATATTGGTGTCAATATGAATTATATCAAACCCTAAGTTTTTTATCTTCAAGCTGTCACAAACTAGTAAGTATCCTGTAGCATGATTGTCTATCCATAACCCAAAAATCTGCTAGAAGAAATTAGAATCTGGTGATTGCTTCAACAGATAAGGTGACTTAACTAGCTTGCAGAGAAGACTAGCATTTAAGACGTAGCACTGTAAGTAACAAACACAAGGGAGGCTTCCATTGCTACTGTCCATATTTAACTTCTAAATCAGAATGCTTCTGATCTTAAGAAGTTTGACCCATTTTTCTCACATAATGTGTTGTAGCAGGAAACAATCAGGGTGTAACTTGGTAGGGGCTGATGTCACAAGCTCTCCTCTTCTAGACTGGGCCTTCTAATCAGCGTTTTATACATCGTTAAACAGTGTCAGAGAAAATACCAGAGCATCTAGCATCTGGGGTCAGAAAATGGTTTGAAGCTGAGGAGAGAGGTTCTGTGTGGGAACCTGGTGAAGCAACAGTTAGAGAAGTTGTGTGGGATAAGGTAAAAAGGTAAGCTCCTTCCAAAAGGATAAATCTGGAAAAAAACTCCAGCCACAGACACTTGGTTCAGAGGAGGCTGGAAAGAGGATAGCGGTGTCATTGTTGCTGTAATATAGAATGCATAAGGAGAGAAGGGTCCTGGAAAGAGTATGAACAGCAGGAGCATGGACAGATTTGTGACTGAACTTGTCTAACTCATCCTAGAGTGTGGCCCACACTATCAGTAAATGTTGCGTTTTTCCTGTTAAAGTTGGTACCAGAAGACATTTATGGACCTTTGCATCTTTTTGTGCACTTGGATGTCCAGCATTACAAAAACTTAGGACTCAGCTGCCTAAACAAAGTGTCTTGTGCCACTGTAGATTGCACAGTGGCACTGATGACACTGATGACAGTTTGGTTATTCCTCCAGAGTAAAAGTAATTTAAATCAGTCTGGAGATTTCAGATCAGCATCCTTTGTCCACATCGGCAGCTCGCCAAATGAACGTCTGCTTACAGGGTTGTTTCACAGACAGAAAACTAGAACTTGGTGTCTCCTGGGCATCTGGAGAGTATATATACAGAAGAATTAATTAACTTGTGTTCTTAAGGGCAAAGTGAAAGGGAAAAGACTGCTTTCCCAAACTCCTAACTCTTAATCCTGGAAATGGCTGGGAAAGAATATTTTTCTTTGGTAGAGGAGTTGAGGGGGAAAGCTGTGGAATATTTTTTAAGGACATTTTTGGAAATTCTAGTGTAGAAAACAAGCAAAGAATTTTTAATGGTACTAATTACAGAAAAATGGTGAAAAGTTACTGCCACTTGGGTTGCTTGTATAGATATGGGTGGATATAACTTTGTCTTGATACACCCAGAGCAGGAAAATGTAAACTGATATAAATCCCTTAAATCCCTCTTACCTGGAATTACAGGGTTTGTACCCTGTAAGATCTCAGTACTGAATTGTATCCACAAGCTTCTGCGTAGAAGAAAAATCTTGGGACTTTCCATCAGTTTATGTCAAAGTGCTGTGACAAGTGCAGGAAACTAACGATACATATTTTCCTAGAAGTGTGGGAAGTAAGGGACAGTGCATTGTGAATTACCTGGAGCTGCTCAGCAAAAACAGCAGTTGTAAATAACACCTGGTTCATCTAGCTTCCAGTCTGTTATTTGCTCAGTAGATTCCTGTAGAACTGTGAAAAGAAGCAACTTCATATTCTTCCACTAACAAAAAAAAAATTTAAAAAAAATAAAAATTGACTGTTTTGGTTTGCTGCTAGTGCTGCAGTTTTGCTGATACATAAGACTAATGTATTCGGTGTGAACTACTCACATTTGAACTCTTAAACTGCTTGTGTCTGACTTTACCTCTGTCTTGGAAGAGAGTTGTGTTGATCAAATTCTCTTCCATACTTTGACTCCTTTAGCTGTCCTTTCTCTGTCGGGACTCAGCCATAAGTACAGTCACAACAGCCAGGATTCTTGAGGCAACAGGGGTCCATGATGATGTGTGCTTGTTTCTTCCCTTTAATTTTTAGATTCAATGAACTATTTCCCGCTTGTGCTCATACTGTAAAACAAATATAACAAATGATCAATAAATAAAAGGTTGCTTCTTTTACATTACTTGCACTTGTCTGAGAAGTGTTGCCCAGAGTGCTTTCGTAGCTCAGCCCTGTTCTAAGTGATTCTCAGTGAAAGGACTGTTACTTGGAACTGACTTGTGTTATATCCTTTGCTGCGGTGATCACAAAAGACTCCCAAGATTGTATAATTAGAGAGTTTGATTTCTGAAAGGATGATGGGGGTGTTCCCATTCTGAAGTTTGTGCAGATCATGTTTTAATTGCACAATAAAAATATGTAAGTCTTCATATTTGCCCTTTTCTACTGAAATAGAAAACTAATAAATTGTTTTGTTGAATTACATGTATAGTGAGCTAACACATGGGAGTGTTTCTGAAGGATTTTATTAAATGAAACAACAGTTTCAGCTGTACGATTGCTTACTTTTAATATAGAAGTGGAATTTTTCTCAGAATGACCAATTAAGAAATGTCTGTTTTAATTTGTCTGAATCAATCTACCCTGGTCTTGAATTGCTGGTATAGTTTGTGGCTCTTTTTCGGGGAAAGAATTTTTTTTTTTTAGGGTTCATGTGGACAAAATGACAATTGCAGCTTCAGAGTTAGAATAATTTTCTAAGTGGTTCTCTGCATTCTGTATTTTTACTGACTTTTTGAAGTCTAATGTGGGAAAGTTATCACAAATTTAAGTACAGTTTCTGAAATTGCAATTATTGAAAGTTTGCGTATAATGGGAGTACGTGCTTCTTTCTGCACAGTGAAAAATAAGGTAATGGTTTGTCTCCTTAAATCAGCAGGTGCTTCAGACTAGGAATTTATTAAGCCACAGATGCTTGTAAGTTTAATTGTTAGTTATATAATTTTAATGCATTTCCATGCAGTGAAAGCTTTCCCTTCATGGAATTTTTCTTTTCAGTGCTGGTTTTAGAGTCTTTGTACAGTGTTGTTTCCTTTCTTCGTTTGCACTGAGGTATCTGGAAAAAGCCTGCTGCTCTTCAGCAGTAAAAGAAGTGGTTTATTTGATTCAGTATCTTATTGCTTCTCTCCTTTTATGTGGTCTGGATTCGATTTTAATGAATAAAAGCTGCAAGAAAGTTGCAAGAAGTACAGTCCCTCATTTGCAGATCTAGATCACAATTGATCTTAAGCAGTTTTACTTGTAGAATGCACCATCTTTTCTGGGACAAATTCCAGGTTGTGCAAACGAACATTAAGTCTTTAAGTTGTTGTTCTTTAAATAAAAAGAATGGCGTAGTGAATTATAATTCAAAGCACTTCAGGCTGAGGTGCCCATTTGAAGCCACTTTTTCAAATGAATTGGCACTCATTTTCAGTATTAACTAAATGCTGTAGTTCCTGATGGGTAAATAGGATATATAATTTCAACAGAAACAGTAACAATGAAAGCTATGATAGAATTGCAGTACTGCTAGATTTCTTAAAAGCTGGTATTGTACAAGTAAATTGCATGTTTCAAATGCTTCATGGGCAATCTCTTAAAATGAATAGAATTAGATATTTAACAGTGTGATCTGTACTAGTACTTTCAAGAGCGATTTGTTTGTTTGTGAATTCACACAAAGCTGATGAATGCTGCTTAAGCCTCATCATTAGTTGTCACTTTTGTAGCAGTTCACATCTTCAGAGTGCTGTATAAACATAGCTAATTACATCTTCCAAAGTATAAATTAAGTATGTGGTGGAGGAGCTGGAATGAATTTTGTTAAATTCAATAGTCTTGCTTGTCAGTGGATGATACTGATGTTAAAATACGTTAGATCAGTTTATTGAATTTATGAATACATTACATTTATTTTCAAAACTGAAGAAAATGTATGTTTTTCTCCTGTGCCCATCTGCCAGGGACTTTGCACTGGAGGTAGTCTTAATAGCATAATGCTTTTCTGAGGGGTTCCACAAGGCAATTACTTAAGACAAAAGGTGCCTTGTTTTTGAAGTATCTGTTATGACAGTTTACATTGTAGTTCGGTTTGGAAGAATCTTTGAAATTGTAATGTGTTTATTATGTTTAACCTAACCAGAGCACTTATCATCTCTGTGTTGGCTTTAGTCAACTTAGTGTAACTTTTTTTTAAAGTAGAACTTGTATGTATCAAATATGCATTCTTGACCATTGTTTTCAAATATATTCTGAGGTTTTTTGTGGTTGTTTGTTTGTTTGTTTAAAGTATTAACTATGAAATGAAACTTTAAAAGAATCAGAAGATTCAGGCCTGGTATATTTTGCTTTAGAAATTGTTCACTATAATTTTGGTCAGAAGAGTCACTAAGTCATCCATATACTCAAGTCCAAGCCTGTAGAACAAATAAATGTGAAATCATCATGTGTATACCTATGTAGTTATTTTATTTTCTGTATCTGAAATCAGATTTTATTTCCTTCACAGCAACCTACAAAAGCTTACCAGATTTTCAAGTGCTTTCCTAAAGGGTATAGTAGTGAGTTGGAGCACAATGGAGTGTGGAAGCAGCTAGTTTTACCATGTCTTTTAATTTGCAGGCTTGCTTGGTGGAGGACAGGGCAGTAAGATTGGCATGAAGAATATTTAGAGATAGAAGTAGATCACAGAATACTAGTTTGTTTCTTTATAGATCAAATGCAAACCCTTTAGTACTTCAAAAATATGTACTCTGAAGTTAAATTTGTGATTTTGTTTATTCTTGGTTTTATTTAAATCCTAAATAGAGCATATCTCTGGGATGTGTAGTGAATATTGTAAATGCTATTTAAAATTTAATTACATTTGTAATTAGAATTTTGTCTCTGAACATTTTAATATTAAAACAATCCGGGTAAAATTAACATTTCCATGTTATTGCCTCTTTTACGTCTTGATGGCTAAGGTATATAAAGGGGTCATGCAGTGGTTTGGGTTTAGTGTTGCTTTTTATATTGCTCTTCCTGATCAGATTGACATGTTCCTGAAAATACAAGTGTGAGTTGGGTGAAATCTGCATAGAGCTATTTTGAAAGAGCATGCTAAAAATTGTCTGGTTAGTTGTCAGATTTGGAAATCAGTTTAGAAAGGAACATTTTTAGGATTCTGTCTTTAGCAACTTAAAGATGATCCCAAATAGGAAACGTATGCAAACACTGTTGAGGAAAGAATTGGAAGGCAAAATTACCTGAAATTTATATGATAAAATTAAACTAAGTAGAAAGCACTTGACTGAACAACAGCTTGTTAGACTGTTACTGTAAAACAGAAACCCAGAATGAAGTTCTGGCAAGCGTGAAGTCGTGACACACTTCTGTGCCTCTTCTCTTGATTTTTCTCGAAGTAGCCTAGTCTGGAAAGTATTCACTTTTCCTCTTTATTAAAACAAATCAAAGTAAAATGTTATTTTCTGCTGAAGCGTAGCAATCTCAGTAACTCAAGCACTACGTATAAAGGGAGTTATTTAACAAAGGAAATAGTAGTTCAAGAGCCATTACTGCTGGCAAAACAGTTGTGGGGACGAGGGGGGCAAAAGAGAAAAGTGAAGGAGTTAATAAATCTTGTACCATACCAAACACATGTAAAGTGTGAAGTGACCAGGTACTTCTAATTTTGTAGCTCATAAAAATATTTTTTGCTGAATTTTGGAATAAATTACTGCATCTAGAACAATAATGGTGATGGGAAATACTAAGCAGCCAGATTTATTTTTTCTAAATGGGTAAAGTTACAATTTTAGCTACAGGATCAAACTGTATTTTTCTGATTCAGCCCTAGATGTACATGGGACTGTAGAAGCTGTCCCTTTTAGAGACATCATTCTCTTCAGCATGCAGACTAGTGAAGTGTTGGATTTTACAGTCTTCTATGGAGTTTTGTCAAGTTGTGCTGCCTTTCAGTCTTTCTGGCCATGTAGCTTCTCTTCCATTCTTGCCCACTGCCCTTAGATGCTCCTAACAGCAGGAGTCAGAGGATTCCTATGTACTAGCAAACTAAACCTGGGAGTGTTCCTAGGAATTGGTGCTTTATAATTTGTTCTTTTAGAAAGGTCCCTGGCAGGCTCTGGGTCTGTATTGTGTAACAATTCATAGGCATTATCAGAATGCTTCAGGCATTATGAGTGGTTCGGAGGTCATGAAAACTTACTGATAGAGATGTAAGCTGTTCCCTGCCAGCTGGCTTGAAACGAATGGGAATGTTTCTGGGCATGGTTTCATTTCTTAATAGAGATGTAACCAAAGATCCTTTAGCTTCTCAACCTACACTAGCCTTGAACTATGTTCCATAGCATACTCCTGGATATTTCGGAAATAAATAACAGGCATTGAAATTAACATCTCTCTAACCTTAAAAGAGGAGATGGAGTTGGAGTTTTCATTCATGTTCAGTTTAAAATTTCCCACAGGGAATGACACCAGATGAGTTATTCGGTGGAGATTTGATCCTATTTTTGTCCCTGTTACGGTCAATTCCATTTTACGTGTTCATTTTCTGTGGCCTTTTCTGTGAGAATGTCCTTCAGCAGGAGGTGGATGCTTTAGATTGTCATGGCTAGATTTGAATAATTTGCTTGGAGGGATCAGAGCTTCATGGGTTTTGTTTCCATATGATGACAGAGAATCAGAGCTAGAATTTAATCCTAGAATGAATGAGTTACCAATCTTTATTTAAAAGTTCAAGTAACAACATTACGTGTAGTCATGATGCTTCATGGATCAGTTCAATACCTGTCTGCCTGTAAAATGTGTTTTTCACCACATTTCAAGGCCTTCTTAAGGGAAATGTGTTATTTTTGCCAAGGTCAAGACTACTTCTTCTACAAGGCTTCTCCATAGTATGAAGTTTTCACGAATGGTTGCCTCTAGTCAGTGACAGAAAGTAGCTAGCAACACTTAGTTGGTGACGTAGCTCTTGTAGGACAGCTAAAATATCAGTTAGCATCTTGAATCTTTTGGATTTTGTATATTTGAGAGGAAACTTACAGAAGACTTTAATCAACTTCTAGGAACTTTCTTTGATAGTTTCTCTCTGCTAAGTGTTTCTACTGCAGACCAAAATGCCTTTGGAAAATACTCATTCAGTATCTGTCAATTTTACATTGGTGATAATACAACATCCTCTCCAGTTTACTCCTGGATAATATACCGGGGGTGTATGTTTCTGTACGCTGTCTCTATCCAGCACATCTTTAATGGCTTTAGTGCTTTCTTAAACACTCAAGGAATTTGACAATCAAGGCAACCAGAGTAACTGAGGAATCATCTTGAGTTTAGATATTACGAAATGTTACGTGCAGTAGTGTGAAATAACACTGAGCTTCTCTTTACATCAGCAAACAGTGTGGTGGAAGAGATCTTTCCAGAAAGTAATTGGTGTGATTTGATTCACTGATATTTAAATTCATCTCTTTGTGATGTACCAACCCAGGGTTGAGACCCGTACAAATGAGGTTAGTTTATGGATCGCGTGAGATGATATCCTCAGGGCTATCTTTCAGAATGGGAAGTTTCATGAAGTCAACTTGATGTTGTCAGTTCTCCTGCTCTAGAATTCTGTTGATTGTATTTCCCTCTGTATGATCAGGAGCTTTGATCTGTGCTTTAGGCTGGACTCACCTTCTGCACAAAGTAATTGATATGGTAAAGCAAGATGCAGCAATAGTCATCTTGTTGGACAAGGCAGTTATTTCAAGATCATACAAAAAGCACCAGACTGCTGCACTTATTTCCAGATATTCCTCATTCTTTTTAGTATGGGTTTCACTTGCTTTCTTGCATGGATGCTGAAGTGCCTTCTGGGATGAGCACCCTTACAATGGTCTAAAATAAGAAATATCCTAGCTACTAATAGGAGAAATTATGCGAGATCTCCATGTTCACCTATGTAGTAGAACAGACACCTTTTCAAACTAGTGTGCACTAAAGCAGATAGTCCAGGCTGTCAGGATCTGAAATCAACTCAGGTTTCACCTTTGTGATCTTTTCCCTTCACTAATGGAGAATTCCTTAGCAAGATGGGAATCTTACCAATTTGTAGTTTATATTGGTTTATTTGTGGTATAGTGTCAAGGTGAGGACATTCTCAGCACAGACATACATCATTCAGTTATGTGTGTTCTGAGCACAACTTTGGCATTTTTGTGGTACCAATATGGGCCTCAAAATTGGCTTGGGGGATGTTCTGGCATGTTGAAAGTGAGCATGTGACTTACTTCTAACTTTCTATTTCATTGTTCGTGCTGATCACTAGATTACTTGGGTATAAATTTTGTAGTCAGAATGAATAGAAATTCCTGCTTCTGTCATTTCTCTCTTTGAGTGAGCGGAGATAGTATAGTTCCAACCTCTGGCAGGATCCTCTGACTTTTTTCTGTGGTGTATAATACAAATTCTGGCCATGTGAGAATTTAACAAAAGTCTGCCTAGAGTTGTTTCTTTGTATTTTGAAATTTAAGCACAGAGTATATTTGTTCAGGGCAATGTTCAAAACCAATAATACTTGATTGTGGTATTGTTTTGTATGAAGGAATTTGAGAATCTCATGCTGTTTATTGGACTGATGGTGCACTACGTATACGTATGTTTTTAGATGAGAAGTCAAAGATCAAATGCACATAGCATTGGTGTTTCCCAAACAACTACAAATACAATTGTTAGTGGACAGTCGTGTTGTTGCTGTCCATGTTGTTTCCCCACATAATAAAGACAAAGGGAGGTACTCAAATTAGCACCGTTTTTGGAGTCATGTGAGATCCTTTTGTTTCATATTGTACCAGTCATTCACTGATTTACAGCAGGACTTGAGGGGGCCTTGGCTCGTTGGCTAGTGCGGTTTAGTGTGGTGTGCATGTTCCTGGTCATGCACTGCCAGAGGGGCCCTGTTGCTGCGCAGCCTTCATGTCCAGATCATAATTCCATCTGGAGCCAACTGGATAGACACAGGAAAGATGTAACAGAAACATCTTGCAGTTGGTAATATATTCAATACTATCCTTGTTTCTGTGTGGAAAGTTTATATTTAGGCTTAGAATTTTTTTTCTTCCATGTTTAAGGGAAAAACTTTATTCTACTGAATCAGGAGCAATAAGCATTAGTGGAAGTGTATTCTGTGCTGGGGTTATTTGGTAGTCTGATTTTTCAAAAGACACTGTTAGACATTAGTATTTTTAAAGAATCAGTTATTTTACAGAAATATTTCATTAGACATTGCATCTAGACCGTTGAGGAGGTCTATTTCACAAAATTCTGTGGATAGCATTAAGGACTATCTGCTTTTTTCATGAAATGTGTTACAAAGCATGCTTTCTTACCATTGGTATGGTGAAAAGTGTACTTGAATTGCTGTTTTTTTCCTTTGCTCAAATATTGGACTAGGTTTTTTAAGAAAAAAAAAATTAAAAGCTGGATAGTATTAAATCTTCCTAATAAGCAAGTCTCTCTTCCACTTAATTTGTGCTTTTGTTGTGGCTAACAAATAATTTGCTGTATGGGTTTTTCTGTACACCATTGATAGAATATACAAGCTTGTCATCCTAGTGTGCTGGAAATGCTACACTCAAATCAAGTGTTCCTTTCTGGTTTTGTATATCCTCACCTGCTCCTCACTGTAAATCATTGAGATGTCAAGAGCAGTGATTAATTAAGCTGCACGTGCAAGTGCTTTTTTTCACCTGTCAAGTAGGAAGAAAACTTACTATGGTGAATTGTGTGATGCTGTTTAATTCATTTCTTTTTATTCCAAGGTCTGAGGTTTGCAGAAATATTTTACAGTCTAATTTCCATTAACATTTCTATATTAATAGTATGGTGTGTTTTGGATCTATGACTATACCAGGGTGGGTAGTATTTAAGGCTCTGGGAAGATAAAGAATCATGGTCTCGAGTCTTCATGTATTTTTATCTCATGCTGGTCAAATGACTTTAAACTGTCCTCTTGTTTAAATAAACCAATTAATAGTACCTATCAATTTCTTATTTATATTTATGTATTGTAATATAGATGTAATTTTATTGGAATCTGAAAAGCTTGGATGTTTTTCACAGTCTTTGGGGCAAACAATGAAATTAAATTGTATAGTGATCTTAATCTATTATTAAAAGGTCCTGGAAAGGAAGATTACAAGGTAGATTCAGGTTTTGAATCAGTTTTGCCATTGGTTTAGCAGCGGGTGGGCAGGCAGATGCCTGCTCAGAGTAGAACCTATTGCCATTTTTCACCATTGATAGAGTAGCCTTTCAGAGTCAATGAGCTCTGTCAATGTGAGCTTGTCAAGGCTACAACTTCATAGACCTGAGAGGCGGTTTGAGAGGTCAGCCCTTTTCAGGTTTGCTGTGATGCAAATGAACTTTAATGCTTAAACAACTATTGGAATTTTTATGTCTGCTCCTTGTTCTTTTTTCTTCACAAAGTCATTGACGAGACATTCAGTGCTTTTTAAATTGGAAGTTGCATTGTGCTAAAGACCTAGTACAGATTTACGGAGGGCTGAAAGCAGTTAGATCATGTTCTTTTCATGGTGCGATTAGAATCAAATCGATTTCCCTACAGCCTTCAGCATTCAGATGGCAATTTTAACAAAGCTTGGGGGCTAGACAAGGGACAAAACGACTGAACTGAATGTTAATTACACTCTGCAGCCTTATTTTCTTTTGATTTGGAGCTGACTGGCAACTAAATTAACAAAAGTGTGACCATAACTGCTGCCCTATTTTCATTTAAAAGGAGAGCAGACTCTAAAAGGCTATCTTTACAAAGAAACAAGTGAGGTCTACTGATTATTGTTAAAGGGCACTGTCTTTAAAAACATAATAATAAGAATAACCCCAAAAATACTCGATTTCCAGCTGATGTGATAAATTACTCACTGGTACGTCCACCTTTTGATAATTCCTTGGCTTGTGATTTTAAAATAAAACATAATAAAAAATTTGCTGTAATGAATACTGATAGATAGCAGTGATCTAATTTTTAATCATGTGACCGCAGTACATGCTTAGCTGTGTTTCCCCACAACTGCTTCAGTATTAAACTAGAATGTTTGAAAACCAAGATGTTAATATTTGGGGGGAAATGAATAATTTGTTGTCTAATTTTTATTTTACTCAGACATTTTTGTTTCTCATGACAGCGTTTAGTTTGGTTTGTTAAGGTTCATTTACAGTACTAGTATTTTATAGTAATAACAGCAAGATGCTTTCTCATCCTTTCCCCTCACCCCTCTCTGCCTTGTAAGGAAGCTGCAGCTGCACTAAGTTGTATTTGATCCTTGTCATTGCTCCGTCCTTTTGCACCTGCAGCTCTGCTGGTCTCATCTTAACACCTGGCACCATGAATTATCCTCTTTTTATTCACTGTCTGTAGCAAATCCCATTTAGAGCTAAGCAATATATATTCTGGCAGTCAAATGACCATAAATGTCAGTATGTATTTCTCAAATGTAAATATAACTGAATAATTATATTCAAAATGCTGTGAAACTTCACAGCACAGAATGTCCTTTAATTCTAGCATGCATAATCTTAAAAAGCTGTGCAGAACAGCTTTTGGGATTTTCTATCTCAAATGTCAAGTGTGGACGGCACAGGCAGTAAACCTTTCCATTAGAATCCTAAATATTGGGCTTGCTCTCTATACAGATCACAAACTTAGTAATGCTTAATTGTGGAATTTACTGTAACTTTCTGCATTTGCTTTTTCACTCTCTAAAATCTGGATATAAATGTAACAAAAGTTAGAGTATTGTGTATCTGCACTTGACCTACAGCATTGCAAAATAGTTTGCAACGTTTGTGAGTTTATATGCTGACCTTAGAAGCAGTACATTTACACCACTGATCCTAGGGGAGCAGTGTTCCCGCTTTTTGTACTTAGATCAGTTTGAAATTTCTGTGATTTTAAAGTTAGAACTGCCATAAGAGCCAGAGAGCAAACATGTCAGCAGTTTTTGTTCCAAACTGGTTGAAGGTACTTACTTGGCTATCATAAAAAGTTGTTTCTGTTCTAGATACTATTTAATACCAGACAAGTTGTGGTAGTACTAAAGACCACCCTGTACTCAGTCACTGTCCTGTACCTCTCTCCTTTTCACACAAAAGCAGCTGCAAAACAAAGTTTTTCTAAAACCAGTCAAGAGTAAAATTCTTTCTCATTTGTCTTCCAGACACGAAGATCGATTGAGAAGTTATTAGAATGGGAAAACAATAGGTTATACCACAAGGTGAGTGCCGCAGGGAGCAGCTTCGTACTGTTGGAGTTTGAATTGCACAGTATGGAAACAGATGCTTTTGTTGAACGAAAAATATGAAAGGTGGACAAATGGGCTAGTCTGTGTGCTGCAATAAAATACAGCTCATTTTTCTTCTTTTTCTTTCCTCCTTGTCTAGCTGTGCTTGCATTGGCGACTAAGCAAAAGGAAATGTGAAACGAATAACATGATGGAATATGTAAGTTAAAGGGCTGTTTTGTGAGTTTCTCTATTAAATGATCATTTATTTTGCTTCTGATCTTATTCTTTTCACGATTATTAATCAGTAAAGGTGTCAGGAGCTTAATCGCCTGAGTGCAAGGATTTTCTACGGTTCACAGATGCATGGTTTCATGTGCAGGACTGATTTATAAAGTTATGAATGACTTGAAAACAAGGCTTCACTGTGTTCTGAAAAATAATAAATTAATTGCCAAGATAAAATAGCTTGAACATGTGCTGATGGAGTGTGAAATTTTAGATGCTGTATAAAGAATAACCACAACTTTGGTTACGCAGCAAGTCAGATATGGCTATTTTATATAATGCTAATCAAGTCCAAAAGTATGGAAGAAGACCTTTCAACTAAGCTGTTGGAGCTTAAGAAACCTTTAGCCTTTTTAGATTTTAACTGCCCCTTACCTCAACTATCTTGAAAGTATCTTTATCTCCAGTTGGTGCCACTGAAATATTTTTAAGTCAGTCTCTGGAGTTTTAATCTACTTCAGTCTTTGGCTGAGACTCCATAAACCCTTCTTGGAAATATACTGTGAGAAGTTATGTGTGGTTTAAAATGAATGATGCCCTGTGTAGGATTTCAGTTTGTTTAGCTTGCAACTTATTCGTTTTGGTGCTGTTCTTATTTCCATTTTTAATATATCTTGGAAGTACATAGGATAGAATGAAATTAGTCTGCTAAAATGTAAGAAGCATTAGAATTCCCATGATTTCTTTTAATGCTATAGTAAGTAGGCTATAGGAAGGTTAGCTTTTTGAAAATAAAGATTAGCTTTTGAGAAATATCTACTGTGTTAGTTCTAACTTATCTGTGATCTCCCATTACACAGTACTTTGTCTATTCTTTAAAACAAGAAAGGTATAATGCATATAAAATTTTTAAATGTGTTAAACAGTTCAAAATTATATTAAAATTATCTTTATCTCTTAGTCTTCTCCTTTTCCCTGTCTTTCCACTAGATCTTATCTCTTGCCTGAAATACAAGGTCCTCAAAATGCTTTTTTTACAGAATGGCTATTCAGTTCACTGAATAAGTACTTTTTGTAAAACTTATTCTACAGAATTTTTTGGGTTAGATATCTGAGTGTGACTGAAAATGGAATAAATCAAATTTCAGAAAGTAAACTTAAGCTTTGCCTAAATGAAGCATTTATATTTTGCTGAAAACTTTATTTTTCTACAGGAAACATTGTCAAACCCAATGTTCTGCAGATCCAATTGGAAAAAACATAATGTGAGTTTGTAAATACTATGGCCCAGGAACATTTACAGATGAATATTCATTCTATTAAATATAATTTCAAATCAGTTGACCTGCTTACAATAATAATATATGCATGGGCATATAGTTTTACAGTATGAAGGTCAAAAATTTTATTTTCAATTTGTGAAATGTCTGGTATTATCTTTGGGCATACCTAATGAGAAAATTTTTACAAAACCTCACTGTGACGTTTTGTCACTTTCAGTGAACTGATTTGCTAGTGTCTTTAAAAACTGCCCCTAATATTATTGTGATTTAATTCTAAATAATAAATGCCTATCCTCAACTTTTCACAAAACAAATTATTTAAATTAGACTCTGGTACCCAAAACTTGGTGCTTCGCTGAATTGAGGTTTGAAATCCACTGTAGTAAATGTTAAATTAAATAAATAATGAATGAAATTAAGGTATTCAAGACAATCTTATACCTTTGGCATAAACACAGTGCTCCAGCTTTACTTCTTGCTCCCTTTTTTGAAACCTTGCCTGAATATCAGAAGCCCTGGTCTCTCTACAGATTCCAGTGGTTGACTCAGGTCAGTGATCAGTGGATTTTGAGCAGTTTGCATTACTTCTGAAAAGAAGTCCCTTCTGAATATCTCAAAAAATAAACCTGTACACCTGATTTCAGTATTTGTTACTCCAAAAGTACTTGCCTTAGAAATAAAATTGGAGACTTACTTTTTATTTTCTGAGGCTTGGTATGCTTGCAGAGGTAGAAGTCTTTATTCTCTAAGCAGCTAAGCTGTATTCTCCTTTACAATCAAAAACATTGAGAAATAATTTTTAACTTCTTAAAAAGGTGAGTTTCCCTTATAAGTAAATAAAATCCTTATTTATGTTACCAGATGCATTTATTTGTTTATACATCAGATCATGCTGTTGTGTTATGATTGTCTCTGAAGAAAGAACATGCACAAGTCAACATTTTCTTCAAGCTTCCTATTTAAAGATGATAAATACTTGGATTGTGTTCTGGAGTGGACCCTATAGTGTACTTAGCTCGGAAAAACGTAGTTTAAATTTGAATTGAGACCATAAGAATAATCACGCAAAACCATTAGTCAAGTTCTTGTTAACTACTTGAACATTTGTAGATATGGGAGCTTTGCAAAAGTTGGTACACTTTTTTATACAGGTATTGAACTATAAACATGATTTAGAATCCTGTATTAAGTGGCAACAATTCTGAAGTAAGTGAAATTGCAATTGAAAATTGACTTTTCATGCATTGTGCATTCGGGAGGTTTGTTTATTTATTTTTTTTAATGAACGCATTTATCTCTTTCATAATTTTTTCCCAATAAATAAATTACTGCATAATAATTCTCTAACATAATTAGCTTACTTCAGTTTGTTTGTATGTTTCATATCAGTAGGCAAACTTCTCCAGTTGGATTTGATTCTTTGAGTATTGGTTTTCAATCCCAAACCAATTATCATACATGACTTTTCTAATGGTCTCCTACCTGAGACAAATGCCATGACTTTGGCTTTTCATCACAACTTGATATACTAAAAAAAACCAAACCCCAAACCACGTGAATTATCATTGTGATAGATAATAGGATTGCTGGCATCTTTAATACGTATTTGTTTTCTTTTTATACAGGTCATCCTTATAGAATTTTTACCAAAGACACCGATTTTTCGACCAGATTAGCATTCGATTTATTTATAGAGACTTATTCAAATATGTTGTCTTTCCAATGGTGCCTTGCTTGGTGCTCTCCTGGTAGTGACATAACATTGGTTCTACAGAATCTTGTGGTGGTTTCATTCGTTTTTTGTTTGTTTGGTTTGGTTTTTCATGTTTGTTTGGGTTTTTTTTGGGTTGGTCAGTTGTTTTTTGTGTTTTTTTTTTAAATAAGAATATGTTGTAAGTGCATTTGGTCAAACTCTGCAAAGTAATTTCACACAAATGTTAATTACTACTTAAGTTATTTTTACTTTTGCTACTTCTGTTTGTTAATGTATCTTGATTTTCAAAAGAGTCTTTTATATGTGTGCGCGCGCGTGTGTACATATATATATTACTATAAATACACAGCTGAAAATTATATACAAGTGAACAGGTATTTTTTTATCCCAGTATGAAACAACAGATTGACTGTACATTGTGTAAATCCCTTTAGTCATTCATTTACATGCTGAAGTTCCTTCTAAGATATTTGGAAACTTCTGTCAGTGACTAGTCAATTGTAAATACTTTTATTTCTTTTTGGGATATTGACTAGTCTCTTCCAGCAAAAGGAGACAAAGTTCTTTTTGAAACTGTGATTTTTGGAACCCAGATGTTGTTAGTAGAAACCTTTATGCTTTTCATGAAGAAGTCCTGTCAACTGGTTCTGAAAAAGTTCAGCTTTAAAAAGTTAAAAAAAAAAAAGGCAGCCAAGTGGAATTATTTTACTCAGACTAGAAGAATCGCTGAGAGAATTGCATGCATCTGGTTAGTAAAACTCAAGATCACAAAAGTGTATTATTATTGCATTTTATAATGTAGCTGTTTTAATTCAGTCAATTGCCATGTGCCAGCTTTATTCATACTGTTTACCAGGTCCTGTACACAGGGGTGCAGAAAGACTTGTTTTACTAAAACTTAATTGTCCAAGAAGACCTTTGGTGGGTTTTTTTGTTTGTTTATTGTAAAGCCACATAAGCAGAAAAAAGTTACTGAAGAATTCTTGAACAGCGCAGTTCCAGGTGCAAATGCCATCTATTAAAAGTAATCAAAGCAAGGTGCACTGGGCAACAGTGTAAGTTTAAATGTGTTAGGCAGTTATTTATTGCACCCTTTCTTTTGCTCATTTTCGTTTACAAAGGTTATTTCCTGCACAAGTATAAGATTTTTAACTGGATATATGATGTATGCTTGGGTCAGGCCAGTTGTATTTCATTTCTTCTGTTTATACTTTAGTTGTACATATCTTCACACATAGCTTTTGGGGTTTTTTTAATTGCGACTCTCATATTTTAAAATTTGCTTTAGGAATCTAAAATTACTGTACACAAAATTGATGTAAGTTAAGAACATGTTCCTTGTACAGTTGTGTTAGCAAGCAATAATGTGAATATATGAAAAATACAGATATACTCTGCTTAATGTTTGTATGAATGAAAAATTGATACCACTACAAGAATAGTCTTCTCTTTTTAATCTTTTAAATACAAGTTTTATTTCAAGGTAATGTGTTGCAGGTACCTTGATGCTGTGAACTATTTTTCTATGTCTTCAAAATATTTATTCTCTGTAAAATATTCCCTAGTGGGTATTATATTCCTGAATTGTTCATAGTGGGAGTGGTCTAGAAAGTTTTAAGTTTTCTTAAATTTAAGCCTTCTGTATATGTTCCCACAATTCATCTTTTGCTCAGCTTTCATCTGTGGATTCCTGCTATTCACTTTGAAAATAGCTCAGCTATGCTTCTCATACAAGCCTACAAGGGTGTTTCTTTGATTTGACAGAATATGATTTTTAATTAGCAAATCCCAGTTTTGTGCTGGCCTCAGT
This sequence comes from Melanocharis versteri, assembly GCA_013397845.1. Classification (NCBI taxonomy): domain Eukaryota; kingdom Metazoa; phylum Chordata; class Aves; order Passeriformes; family Melanocharitidae; genus Melanocharis; species Melanocharis versteri. The sequence continues at coordinate 1,033,246 of VZTG01006405.1, forward strand.
CTTCTGAGTGCCATCCATGGTTTCTCTACGAAGTAACTGTTCATAATTTTCTAAAAATCAATATCAACCTCTTCTTCAGTACAAGTCTGGGTCTGCTGCTCTCCTTCTCTCACCCAGAAGTATTAATTATAACCTCGGACTAGTTTCAGCTTGCCGGAGGACAGAAACCTAACACTGATGGGAGTAGGGACTGGGGGGGGTTGGAGGTGCAGAGGAGAGGTTGGAATTGAACAGAAGTGATAACTGGTGATAAATACTGATGACCAGAAATATATATTGATTTCTTTAAGTGTCAGTTTTCAATAAAATGAATATTGGATCATATGAGGCCTAGTTTTTTTTAAATTTTTCGTTTGACTATAGAGGTAATTCATGTCATGGTTGCAGTTTTCCACTGGTGTGGAAACCTATCCCTCCACTCTAGTGGAGGGTATGGCTTGTGATACATTCATAGCAGCTATTTGCCTTAGTTTACGACCCAAACTTCCCATAGTATGTTCTGTCCATGTCCACAGCTACCTTACCAGCAGCACCCCAACCCAGCACCAGTAAAGCTGCTTTGGGTGTGATGTTTGCTGAGACCAGAGCAGTGAATAGAATGTGTCTTACAGGTTTACAGAGTATCCCATTAGTAAAGCTTCCACATTAATGCTAGTGATGCTTAAGATCTTGTCTACTTCTAGGTGCATCAGCGGTCATAGGCTTCGTTAGCAGGCATTTCTGTATTTTAGGTGTGACTTTCTCTTTAAGAAATAATATAGAGATCCAAAGTAGAGCTCTGAGCAATTAAAAAGTTAAATCCCTTTGTAAGGAAGCCAGACTTACTCCCTCAAAAAGTATTTTGGATATTTTATTAAAATGATGTCTCTGACTTAAAATATAATCCGGAAACTTGAGAAACTGCCTATATAGAGAGATGAGTTTTATCTCAGAAGTGGTACTCTCCTGAAGAAGTAGTACACTCACCTAGTAAGAATGTTACAAAAACATTTTCATACAATCCCTTTCGATTCATTAATTACAATGATGGAAATCGAAGATGGCAGGAGCTTTAATCAACTGTTTAATGCCTGTGGCAGTTGTCAGGATTTTCTTTTGATGTTGCTTCTGAAATACTAAATCTATTTATTTTTATTGCTAGTGAGAAGACATATATTACCTTTTTTGTCCACTTGGCAAAGAATGAAATTGCACGGTTTGAGCAGACCAGAAGCTATAGTAGGAGTTCCAGGACACAGCCTACTCTTTGCTGGAATAACTATTACATTATACTAACTTTTTCAGCTTCTTGCAACTCAGCAATTCCTACAAATAATCTTACCTATTTCAAATTTCCTTGGACAGTTAAGTTAGGTATCAAGTTGATATTAATCATTTAGCAAATTATGCTAATTATGCCTGTTTCATCTTTAGCCTGCTAAACTAATGGTGAAGGCATCAATATATCCCTATGAGAGCTAATTATTATTTTTAGATATAGTCGCCTTTAGCCGGTGAATAAAGATTTCTTCCTTTCTTACTGTAATATAGAAAAAAAACCCTCTTTTTAATTTTTTAGTCATAGGTGGAAATAAGTTCTGAGGGAGGAGGATTTTCTCTCTGACCCTACATGAAGAATTCTGAAGAGCTCATCTGTTGTTAAATAGCTGTGACTTGAAGTTTATATTGAGATTGGCAAACTTCACCAGAAATGAAAATGTTTATGGAGATAGGTTACAGGAAGTCAGTACATTTTTTGTAATAGGTCAGTAAGAGTAATTTTAATAAACTATTTATGCAAATCCAGAATTTCCCACAATACTTAAACCCGAGTAGAGTAGATTGTAAAAATTTTTTACAATACTTAGATGTAAATTATAATCTCTAAATAAATTTGTTAAATGCTATGTTTTTGTAATTCTCAAGACCATGGTGTTTAAATGTAATACACTATCTCGCAGATGCAGGCTTACTTAAAAGTCAGTTTTAATTTTTTGTTTTCTAAAAGTCATTAGTTAGCCCCAAAGATTGTAGGAAGAGCTTTAATATGCAATCTGTGACTGCTTAGAAGCCAGGAGCCAAGGAAAAAGAACTTGTCTTTATTCACTTCCCTCTACCCCCCACCCCAAAGTCTTAATTTTCAATTGGTCCTCTTGTTTTGGAGCCCTAGTTTATGGGTTTTGAGCAGCTGGCAATAATGCAAATTGTCCTCCAAAAACCCCATTTGAATTCTGAACAGTTTAAAGAGATCACTTTAATTGAAGAGGTGAAAGACTTGTTAAGCAAAGAAAATCCGTGGTTCTTTTAAGTTCTCCCAGCACTGCTGTTGAGTAATTAAAAGAAGGATCATGATGACCCTACATTAGGTCAAAATCCAGATGATTTTGTGTAAAGGAAACACTCAATTAGAGAGGTCTCAGAGCCTCAAATGTCTTGGATTCGTAGTAGTGACTTATTAAGGGTAAATGGCGCTGGCTAGTTTTGTATCTGTGACTAAAATCATTTATGTTGCTCTTCAGCAACCTGCTTATGAAAAGAAAGCATTTCAGAAATCTGTATTCATCACTGCTAATTTGCTGTAATTTCTGTGCTTCTCCCTATAGCCATGTTGCATTTCCATGACAAACAGCTAAGTGTATGATCATTATAATGCCTTTAATAGCCATATTGTAGGTAGAAATATTAACTTCTCAGGGACTAATAGGAAATATGAAAATGGAGTTAATGAGCTGAATGCCTATCTGCATGAAGGCTTACTTTGCAAATGTCACCCTAGAAACTTGATTGTAATATGCATGACCATTATGAATGTTATCAATATACAATTACGAGAGCTTCTTTTACCCTGTATTACTAGGCTGCTGAATGTCAGAGTGTGTTGGATAAGGATAAATGAAGGGGTTTTTTTCTGATTTGGATGGAGTGATTATTTCTAATGGTGCTACCTTCTAATTCCTGTGTTTATTCTTTGTAAAGTTCTCTCTGTAGGCTGGGTGAATCAGGGGATACTGGTGTACTAAGAAAACAGTATCATTCTTCTTAAGGAAGTAGAATAATTTCAAGGGGAGAAGTACTCTAGAAGTGAAAAAATTTCACTGCTGAAAACATGCATTTATTCTTCATTAGATATCCATTTGTATTGTTTTCTTGGTAACAGTAGTTTGCAGTTCATTAATTTTTGAACTTTCATCTTTCTGCACATTGTTATTTCAGTCAGTGTAGGCTGAATTAGAAACTGTGTTTGAAAATTTAAAACCCCCTGATTCCTTGCGTGAAACTTCATATGTTGACATTTGTGCTGGTGTATGTATCCCTACCACATAACACCTGGGTAATATACATCTTTTATCAAACTACGTTTTACTGTTTTCATTGAAGTTGTCCTTTAAAAAAAAGTCTTCCGGTTTGTTTAGCTCATTAATATTTCATTAATATTTATTTACTTGAAAAAGGATTCATAAATGCTTGGCTCCTCAAAATACAACAGACCAGTAGGAACAATTTAGTGAGGCAAAAGATGAAACATAGGAATTAGGAGAAGCAACATCCGAAAGACTGGATTTGGGGATTAAGTTTAGAGTTCTGTCAGTATGACAAAATAGTTTTGAACTGAATGAAATGGTATTGAATGATGCAAGTTAAGCAAAAGCTAGCAGTCCATTTCAGTAATCATGTAGACTATGTTAACTTCTGTTCACTTTTTTTTTATTTAGTAAGTGTGTTAATAATTTATTTTGGTTATGCTCTAGTTGATAGACAATTCTGCTATCATGCAGAATAATAATGCAGAAGGTAAGCTTCCTTCTAAACTCAGCATCTCTTTGATTAAAATAGCCAGACCAAAATGGAATTGCTGATGAGAGCTGCGCTGTGAGTGCAGAACAGTCTTTTCCTAAGCTGGAGCCTGTAATGCATGGCTAATTGTTTCCAAAGAAAATTCTTGACTTGTCCAGACAGCTCCTGTCGTGTGACAGTATATCTAAGGCCCACAAGTAGGATCCAGTTAGTACAGTTTAAGTTCAGGTAAGTAAGACCTTTGTAGTTAATTGTAGTTTTTACAGAGAAGGGAACCATTGACAAACGCTCACTTTTAGAGGACAAATAGATTTTTATAATGTTTATTGAAACATGCTTTTTTGTTGTTGTTTGCTCCTCATTTATAGCTTAATAATTGAAAGTTATTTTGCCTCATGTTGAAAACTAGACTTAGTAGTCAGCTGAAGACTTTTTTGTTACAGTATTTTAGGTTTATGAATACATTTTTTAAGTCATATTTAGAAATGTTTCTGATTCAATGTAACTGATATTTTTAGTGGCTGTACATTTAAACTGGTTTCATTGTGCTGATATAAATATCTAACTCATCCACTCCAAGTGTTTATCTCTGATCCTTTTATGCTAGCACTAGGCTTTCTAACTTGTTAGGATATGCAGTGTACCTACTGGCTAATATTGTCAATGAATAGTTTGGTTCAATGAGATAACAGGGAATGCAAAGTGGTTCCTGATTTGAAAAGTGTAACCCAGATTCTTGTTTTCATAAAGGATGGAGTGTGGCAATCAGAAAATGAACTAATTTCAAACATAAATTTTAAAGAGAATAGTAAACTACAAAACAGTGCCTAAATGTTATGTGCTAAATTAGACCTGTGTAAGTCAAGTTGCTTTAAAAGAATTTGCAGAGAATTGCATCGGACTGTGTGTGCTTGGGAAAGACCTGTTAAATGTATGAAGCAGTAATGGTAAATAAGTCACTGAAAAGATGTTGCCATCAAGAGGGAAAACTTAAAACCCAGTATTTTGGAGTATATTAAAAATCCATTTCAAGCAGAAAACGTGTAAGCAATAATTTAACCTAAAACTGGATATAAAAGAAGCTGCTACTTCTAGAGAGACTTGATGTTAATTTTGCCTGTTGGGCAGCTCTCCTCTCACAAAGAGTTTAGAAAGATAGGGTTGCTGCGATTTCCACTAAAGTAACATTCCTCTTCGAATATCCTAAGTCCGGGTGAGAGACTCAAAGCTTAGAAGAAAATACTGTGTTTACAGGGTGCACAGCTTTGGGAGGAGAAGATAGGAATAAAAGGACTTTTTAAAGGCTGCACAATTGTATATATGCATATTTAAGAATATTTAACCGTGTCTGCTAAATTACTGAGGCTAATCTATTGTTGAATTATAAAATATTATTTAATACATCAACCTTGGTTTTTCCTGACCTGACCCAGAATTGGAATGGACTCCAATATAACTTTTTTTAAAGCATTTCTTAAGTTGTGTGTATTATAAACTAATAAAATAATTGTTAACCTATCTATTAAGCCTTACCGTTTTTCATCTGTGTTAGGGGGAGGGGGTGGTAGGGAGAGGAAGAAAAGGAAAAACCTGAGAAACTGCTGTATTGTGCAATGGTCTTATCTTACTTCCAGTTGATACTTCTAGTCTAAATGGGGGGGAGGGAGGGGGGAGGTGGTGAGAGGGGAGAGAAAATTATTTTGGGTAATTTAGGTGACTCTAGGACTGGAGTTACCAAAATACAGGCATTGCCTGCCTTAAGTGTTTCAAACTGGTTTTTCATTAAGTCCACATTTGAAGTTCTTTAAGCTTTCCAAGCCCTAATGATAGTGGGATTTATTAAATGTACTGTCATTATGGTTGAATGGTGGCGTTGAAGCTGTTCCTACGCTTTTACGTTTTGTTCATGTGTGCTCTCAAACAAGATAGGGTTTCCATCTAGTTGAGGCAGACACCACCTATTCAGAAAGGAATCATTCCCATCCATGCAATTCACATGTTTTTCAGACCATCCAATATGAAATGCTGGTTAACCTGAACCTTATGAACGAAAACTGAGTCTCCGCTCTCCGCCATGCCGAGGACGGCCTTGGTTCTCATCAGCCGGCTGCTTTTCCTTGCATGAAACATTTTAAGCTCTTTGGTTACTCTAGCGTGGAAGTCTTGACAGCCTCTTTATAATGTCCCTGTGTATAATGTCCCTAACATATATGAGAGGGTGTGTTGGACATGCTCATGTCCCAACGTGCGGGTGGGGAGGGGTGCTCCAGCCCGGCGCTGTGAAGCATTCCGGGTGTTGTAATGTGCGCTTGCAAAGCGGTATGATACAATGTTGCTGAGCAGAAAAGCGCACGATAGATTTAATGTAGCCAATTGTGTACTTTTGAAAAAAAGAGTAACTGTTCAGTGTGAGTTAATTTTGGATTTTTTCAGCATCTCTCTTTTAGGCTTTGTGCTGCATTCTTCTAGACAAATGCGTATTCCATGTGGGCCACTGTTCTGCTAAATGCTCTCAGTTCTCCTTTTGCAATCAAGATTATGTTGCTAAGGAGATTTTGCTTTTATTGGTGCCATTGATTTGTGTTAATACGTTTTGAATACCTCTCGGTATTCTTCCGTAGACAAGGCCAAAAGAAAAACTTCCCTGAGTTTCCCGATTTACATCACAAATGGAGCGGTGGTGTAATGAAGCCGATATAAAGTGGGCAGTTGAAAGGGAACTAAAGAAGGGCACTCAAGTGAGAAATGAAGAAATGTGCCGAGAGCGGTCTGCGGGCCGCCTCCGGCCCAGCTGCGGGAGCGGGAGCGGGCCGGGCCCGGCGCCGGGGCAGGGGGACAGCCCGCGCCTCCGGCNCACAGAGATGCAGCGGGACCCGCTTTATCGATGCGCCGCCACGGCCAGGCTGAGCTGAGCGTCTGCACTCGGGCTTTGTGGCGCCCTTGGCGAGGGGCTGGTGGGGCTGTCTGGGCACTGCTTCGTCCCTGCGAGCCTGCCTGTCCTTTAAAAAAAAAACAATCAGAAAAACACCAACACCCTGAGAAAGCAACTCCACCAGAGAAACAAATAAACTCCGCCCCCCCCGCCCCCAAACTAAGCCCGAGAGTTTAAAATAAAAAGATTAATTTTAAACCGCCCAATGCCTTTTAACCTCGTGTCCATAGATGGCTCCACTGAAGACAAGCCTCAGGAGGACATTAGGCCTCCTGCCCTGACATACAAGGACAAGGATCTTCATTGCCTGCTCTGGCTCTTCTACATTACATAGATAAGCTCCTGAATGACTCAAAGACCAGGTAGTTTATTTATATGAGAAGATTATTCAGATAAATTCACACCAAAAAGCCAAAGAGCATTACCATATTCCTGGGTTTGTCATCTCAGGAATCTACCTGTGGTGGTCTAAAACCCGTGCCCTGTGTTTGATGCCAGGACAGCGGAGAAGGTCTGTGTCTGTTCACAAACAGGGTAAAGGAGCACTGTTTGTATGTGCAAAGCACAGTGGTGGTTGCAGATATTCAGAGATGAGAATTTCTCTTCCACAGCACCCTGGCGTGATGGGAAACAGTGTGAGCACTGTGCTATGCGGTGGTGAATGGGCTGGGATGGTAACTGGTTGCAGGCACCTCATTTAGATTTTGGTCTTCGCCAAGATAGAGGTGACCAAAGTTGCAGATTCACATGACTTCTGATCCAGAGGAGCAAACCTGATTTATATATAAAAGGGTTGCTCTGTCTTTTGCGTTGGGACCAGCAGTCTCCTTTATGATATGTACTGCTTACTGTGAAAATGTCCCATTGCATTTATGTAGGCTCAGCTTGCTTCTTCACATTGGTCAAGCCAGAAGTCTTTATTCTTAGGGTATTGATCAAGTTATATGTAGAATAAACTTTGTCTTGTATTCTCGCGCTCTGCAGTATTAAGCCCCTGCCAGGAGGATGAAAACACAGGCTTGCTGAATGGATTGGAGTAGAAGAACTCAGCCTCTTTACTCAATTTTGAGGGGACCTTGTGAGGACTCTGGGTGTTGAGTGACTTTTTCTTGTTTGTGTGCCTTTGAAGATCTGGATCTTGAGAAATTGTTTAATAAAATGAGAGGAATGATTAAGGATAACTATTCTATCCGAATGATGCAAAAATCATTTTAGAAGTGGATCTTACTCAAGATTTTATGCCATTCTGGTTTAATTTCACAGTTCTAGGTGGAATAGTTCATCATATTTCCAGAGTGTGTGCCAAAATACATCTCTAATTCGTTTTTTTCATACCTTTTGCAACACAGTCTATGGAAAGGACCTGTTTTTATATGAGATAATGAGTTTTGAGGTTAATGAGGATAAGGACCAGAATTCGTACTGTATTGTGTGCCACTGAGTATACAGTAGAAATAAGCAGACACTGTTTTAAAATCTTCTTTCATTTAGGCATTTTGTTTAGCATTCAGAACACAGCCACATTACATGATTAGCTGATTTTAATGACTGTCCTCTAATCAGTTAAATGGAAGTATGTGAAAAACTTAAAAAGATTATATTTGTGGAGACAGTCTGTTTACATTGTTACACCTCACCTAAAAGGATACTTGGCATGTATGATACAGCTAAGAGAAAAATGTGGAAGGCCGAAGAAACCTTGAAGACAATTGGATCCAGCCCATTCTTTCTCTCTCCACAATGCAAGCTCTGATGACTTAGTATTTTAATTAATGTCAACCCTTACCGTCAGTGCTCATGGGAACAATCATTAAACCAACACAAAAACATTTTAAATGGCTGGCAGCCTACCAGATACTGAGCTAAGCATTCCCATGGTAGAGTGGATGGTTTCATAGCCAATTCTGCACCAGATTAAATAAGTATTCTAACAGTACTGGCTCGAAAGGCTATTATTTTCATACTAAACAGTGCGGTATGGTTTCTAAGTTCTATTATAAAATGTTTTATATTTACTTCCCAACACTAATATCGATGTTATTTATATGGATGTGGTTGAACTTTACTCTTTGTTGTTACTAAAACTGGGTTTTTTTCTTTTTCTTTCTGTTCCTCCCTTTTTTGGTTTCCTTGCTGCTAAACCAAAACCATATATGTTTTAATTTTTTCTCTCTTATAATGCACATGATCAGAAACAGCCTAAACCAATAACCGGCTTCCAGTGTAGCTTAAAAATCTGCGGGCCAAGTGAATTTTAAAACTGGACAAATTATATATTTTTGGTTTTGTACTATGTTACTTTTGCATGGTAGGAACTGGGTCATGTCTCTAACTACCTAATAGATACTCCGTTGTCCTCACCGCTGCAGTATTTGCTTGTCAAGTATCCTAAGTAGCCTGATCTTTCTTATTCCTCGAAGGTCTTTTTCCCTCCTCCCATCCTCTGTGTTTGCTGTTTGCTCAAATTGTTTAAACGTGGAGCTCAATGACAGGCTATTAGCGCTGACTGGAGCCACACATAATGTGGCCACATGTTGTGTAAGCTTCACAACTTGTCTGCTAATTCGCCTCAGGCCTGACCTGAAATACCCTTGCTATTCTAGCTCTTAGCCCTTCCCCAGCACAGACAGACACTCATGCTAACTCGTATGACACATTGGTGAGGTGTTTGATTTGGGGCCAAATCCTGCCTCGCTTTGTGCCGAAGGTTGTGCTGCGGCAGTCAGTGAATCTGCTTGAGGAAGAGAAGAGGACAGAGCCAGCTGTGCTGTGAGGATGGGCGTGAGGATAACTCTTCCTCTTCTGGTACAACCCCTCAGGAGTGAAAGCCCGCAGCTGAAGCGCATTGGGCAGGCAGTGCAAGAGGCACTGCCCTCTTCTGCCCGTGGCTCTGTGAATCCCACTGATGGATCGCTAGGGGAAATACAATTTCCATAGAAAGTCCACAAGCTATGAGAAAGTAACATGGCAGGGGAAGCCCAGGCTGGCAAGCAGAGAGTGCTCTCTCTTTTGTTCTTGCCATTAGGCTCTCTGATGCCACTGAGATGGCTACAAAAATGGGGGATATTTTAGTCAAGCTGGGGGGAAGAAAAGAGCAGCCCATTTAGGAAGAAGATAAGGATGATGAAATACATACTGAGGAGCTCAGAGAATGTACTCGTTAGAAGAGGAGCTTATTGGGCAGAAAATAAATGAACCTAGAAGGATCCAAGCTGTGGAAAGTGAAAAGATTAATGCAGATGTGTAGCACTGGTATCCAAAAGGGAAATTAGGTGGAGAAATGGATTTCAGATTATGACACTGATTAGGAAGAAGAGTGCGTGGTAGATTAGGCAATAGGATTGATGGGTTGATACGGCTGATTGGAGAATGTAAATATATAGAGGAAGCCTTAAAAAGGCAATGGAAGCCTCAGCAACAGTATATAAACAGTGTTAAAAAAGACTGTAAAGCCAAGAACGGACTAGAAAAGAGGAATATGAAAGCTTTGGGAGTGTGGAATTTAGGAGAACATGGAAAAGTAAAGTTTAGTGAAAGTTAGCAAATTATGAGCAAGGAGCACAGAAAGAAAAAGATAAAGAGTAAATTCAAAAGACCAGGGGAGAAAGGTGTTGGAAGTGAATAGGGGAGAGTTAAGTGAATTAAAATCATGGGGGAAAAAAGTGACGTGGTCACAGAGAAAAGTGGGGGGAAAGGAGCAGAAGTGTAGACACAATGTGCAGTCTGTATTGATCTCTTTAGAAATAACTTTAAACCTTCTAAAATGTGGACAGCTTTGAGAACTTTTGCAAACTCCAAGATCACCTGCTCTGGTTTGGTGTATCCTTCTTCATCTTATAGGATGAAAAATTGGGAAGATCTTTACCATTCCCATTAGTGAATGCACTTTCCCACTCATGATTTTTAAGTTATAGGAAGAACTCTCACCCCATTTATTGTTCTTTCTGCATCCTGTCACCCTGAAACACTTCCAGTATTCAGTCTTACATGTATCTCAGAGACTGAGACTCACAACATGCTGTTTTCAGATCCTTGTTGAGTTTTTCCTCACTTACAACCTGAATTCCCTGACTCCAGGAGATAGGAGTAGCAGGGGAGGCTACATTTTACCCCTAATAAGCTGCTGCAAGCATCTTTCCCCATTAAACTGTGATTTTTTTTTTTTCCTGAAGATGAAGGGTTGTTTTCAGAAGCACTGTAATGATCTAAGGGATTTTTTCCCCCTCAATTCAGTTTACAACCCATATTGCAAACGTAGGCTGTAAAACTTTCAGTTGTTACAATGTCCAGAAAGTTTCTGGCAAAGTCATCATCTGTTTCATAAAGGTGAAATTTGCTGCGGACAGATGAATAGTTTTTCTAGCTGAGGCATATAATTAGACCAACAGAATTTTCATGTAAATTCCTCCCCTGGGAATAATGAACAAATATACAGAATTTAGCATGCCATACCAGACCACGGGCTAAGGACAGATGTTCAAAAGATCTCCAAAAAATTGAAGCCAGGCATATAAAAACAACTTAAAGTTGATGTAAGCAAGTCTGTGACAGATTGTGTTTCCTTGAAATGTGTGTACAGAGTGTGCAGTGCTTTAATTTACATAGTAAATAGATGTTCTCATTTATATAATAAAGCTTAAAAGTTTGAATTAGAAAAGTAAGCTTGTTTCCCTTTGTGCTGTACAAATACATGTGCTAGAGATGGACCTTATTTCAAAGAATGCAAGTAGTTAAACAAGAGAGGCAAACAGAGAAGCTGAATACAAGCAAAATATCTTGTTAGTTCCCTTAGAAATAATGGTGCTTCTTCATCATTTCCCCCTCTGCATTTCAGCTGTGCCAAAACTAGCCCTGCCTGTCACAACTGCATACCAAGCATCCTCTGTCACCCCCACAGCAAGGATTTAGTTGGGGGGGAGGTGGGGAGGTGTGTGTTAATCAACAGGATTCTTCTGTAGTTTTTCTTTTTCCTTCTGAGAAGCAATTGTCTTTCTCAGTTCTGATATGAATAAGAAGAAAGAGTAAAATCAGCATAGCTGACACAAAAAAAAACCAAACTAGAGACAGTTTGGGTTTCTTTCCAAAATTCAAGGCATCTCACCCCTGAAAAGTTTTGTTTCTATCTAGTAGCATATAGATGTCTTGCTTCTCCCCATTCAGGTTAGTTGAATGTTAAAACTGATTTTCAAAGATTCTCTTTCTTTCACCCTTGTCAGCAGACAACTGACTCAGCATCCCAACAACAATGCATTTAGAGCAGGCATTAGTTTTGAAAATGTTGTTTCAACTCTGTGAGAGACCATGGCAACAAAGATAGGATGAAGACCTTTGAACAAACCTTTGAATACTGTTTAGAGGAAGGAGAATGGATAGGAAAAGGGAGGGAAAGAGAGTAGGATTCATTTGCTTCTTAGTGATGCTACCATTTTAAGGGGCAGTACTAATTCCTATAATAGATTTCACTCCTGGGCAAAGAATGCTATGGAATAGCCCCGAATGAGTGCCACTTCCCATTGAGATAAAGTCTAGGGTTGTACTGAGGGTTTTTTACCCCTGTTTGTTTTGACAAGTAGATTCTTTTGCTTTATCTCTCTTAAACAAGAAAAGTTTTAAGGCTTAAAGATTTGAGCCCTCTGAGAAATCAAAACTTCAGTCTTTGAGATTGTGCTAAGTATATTTACTCAAGATTTATGACAAATCCCACAGAAGTAAGGAGAATGCTTAATACAATTCAAATAGGCTGGAACTTACCATCTAAATAAGGACTAATCTACTGCCTGCCTGTGCTTCTCTAGGAAGGGACACCACCACTCCCAGTGTAAAACAAAAGAGGACTTTAGGGAAATAGAAAGTCTGAAAATCCTCATAGTCTATTCAGGGGTTGTCTCCTTTTAACTGACATTTCAAAAGTTATGCCCGCTCATGACAAATGCACTTTTCAGGTTTTGCATTCTTTTTATGATTTTCAGTCTGTGCTAAGAAAATCCTATAATACTTTCTCTTGCTCTAGCTATAAACATGGAAGAATTTTGATCAAAGGACACTGTTTTAACAGCTGTGTTTCAAGGCAACATGTGCAGCTCTCTTGGCAGCTTCAGCTTGTAAGGTTCGAAAAAAGCAGAAGTCTTTGCAAAGTTTTTGCATGTTTGAGTTGTCAAAAATATTGAATATATTGTCTTTGCTTGGTGCTTTCTGGGATCTCAAAGCCATAGTCAGGCAATAAAAAAGCCCTGCAGCAAGAACCCTTAATTAGTTCAAAGAAATCTGAATGATTGCTTTTGTGATTTGGGTTTTTTGTTATTTTGGGTTTGGTTTGTTTGTGTTGTTTTTTTGTTTTTTTTTTTAAGTGACTGTCATCTCCCTTATCTGGCTATTTGTCATCAGAAATAAAATTTTATTTTCTTGTATAAATGTGGTCTGGGATTAGTTACAGAAGAAAAGGAGGGACTATTGCTCTTTTTTTCCTGAACAGGGAAGAGGGACTCCCCTCCCATTACTTTTTCACAGCCAGGGAAATGAACACTTCCATTATGCTGGACAATGTGGAGCAGAAGTAGCAGGTGGTGATTGCTACTAATCGGGAAGTTAAGTAATAGCCATACTTGAGCACTTTCTAAAGGATTACTGTTTATGGGAAGATTTGTCCCCTATCTGGGCACCACTGGAAAGAAAACAGGGTGGGAAAGATGAAAAGATGCCTATTAGTTACAGATTTTCCATCCGCTCCCCAGCTCCCCACACACTACACGCACTGCCTGCTGCCCTCCCTTTACTGCCCCAACCTGTTCAAATTATTCCAGCACACAACCAATAAACCCATAAGAATAGACCCTTCACTTAATCGTGTCCCTGTTTCTCCATTCCTGGTAAAGAAAAGCCAGCCTTTGGCTCAGCACACTGGCTGGTGCCCCTTCGAGCTGTTGCTTGGCTGATCAAAGGGGACATTGATTCACCTGGACTGGGCTTATAAATTGAAGTCCTCTATTTTTAACAGCACTTATTGTCAGGAAAAATTGCCATTTTTATTCTAGGAATTACTCCCTTATTGTCTGACAGATGCCAATAAGTGGCCTGGATTTGGCAAAGAGGTGTAATCGTATGTCACAAACCCTGTGCCACAAGGTACCACAGTGTTCATCCTCCAACACAGAAAAATCACAGAATGGTTTGGGTTGTAAGGGACCTTCAAAAAGCCTACATTCCATCCCTTCTGCAGGGATAGGGACATGTTTCAGCAGACCAGATTGCTCAAAGCCCTGTGAAATGATACTGAACAGTTCCAGTGATGGGGCATCCACAGTTTCTTTGGGCAGCAGGTTCCAGGGTCTCAACAAAACAAATTCTTCCTTATATTTACCTTCTTTCACACTGGTTCCGCTGATCACCAAATCTTGTTGGCCTTATTATTGAAGACAGGACAAATCTACTGAATCCTCAGGTAGTTGACAGTTTGAGTGACGTTGTTGCACACCTCTAGTTTTTCTGTCTCTGATGCTTTTCTCTGCTCTAACATCATCAACGACATGTCGGTCATCCAGATGCAAAAGAAGATCAAATTTGGTACACAAATTCAAGCCCCAGTACTGCAGAAGCCATGGGCTTTTTCAGTCTCCTAGCATCTCACAGGTTGCCCTCAGGACCCAGGGGAGATTAGGAAGGCAAGTAGTTTGCTGAGCCAGAACCCAGCAGCCATCCCATTGAGTTCAATGCTTTTCATTCAGGAAGGACAGTAAGTGATAGACACAGAGTGATTCAGCACCGCCCCGCATCTTGCCAAGGGGAGGCTAACTTACCTGTATTTTGTATGCCTTCTTGAATTTGTCCACGAGTCAAAGCCACCTCAACAGTGGTTTTGTGTTTTTTGGTGTTTTGGTGTCAGGTTTTTCCCTCTTTTTTGGGGGGGGGTGTAGTCTAAAAGATTGTGCCAAGTAGGTCTGACATATTAAAATTTTCGGATCAATACAGGGCATATCATTCTTCTATGCTATGAGCTGCAGATTTTCAGGTCTCCCCTATGGACTAATGCAATTTATACAAATTAGGTATGACCCCTGGACTTTGTTATACTGCCAGCATGTCCTGGAAGCATAAAAGAATATCCTAAAGATCACCAAGTACAGAGCCCTCTGAATTTGCTATAATTCCTCCAGGACAAAACCCTCTTTTAAATACTGTTTGTTCCAGTCATTTCAGTACCACTGTTTGCTTTCTTATCTGTTGACATGGAGGCTTAGCTTCCTCAGAACATTTTTGTCTGAAAGATCATTATTTTCTTTTCCAAGCATCCCATGAACAGACCAATTGTACTTCATCAATTTTAAATTTTGACTGTCTGCCAACTGCTTTCAAATCTAAAGCCAATCAAAATTTAAGGAGATTCAGAAAACACAGAAAGAGGAGTATATCCACTTCAAAAAGGTTACCCAACTGTTTGTTGTTGTTGTTACATTTTGTCTCAGGCTTTATAATGATGGCTTTCAGCATTTTGGCTCTGTTTATGTGTCCTTGTTTAAAAGTCAGGGCTGTGCCTGCCCTTCCCGAGGCTACAGACACACAGTGGGCTGCTGTGCAGTTCATCATTCGCATTCAAGCCTCTGCTGACTCCAGAGTCCAGTCTGACAAATTGCCAAGAAAGATGCCTCCTGCATTTACTTGGAGGGACTTCACTTTCACAGCTGCTGTTTATCATAAATAATGCATCTTGGAAACATCATATAATGTCGGTGGGTTTTTATGGGCATCAAATTTTGCTTGTTTTAACAGACTGATAAGCCTGATAGTTGGTTGCAGATATAATTATGAGTAAGACTCTAACCTGTAAATGCCTAACCTAATAAATACTGTCAGTACCTAGAATAACTAAGATCCAATGCTACTTACCTTCTCAGATCTGAAATAATTCATGCTGTAACACCTCTGACATCAGCATGACCCCAGAAGGATGAGTTTGCTGAAGTTTTCTCTTAAAAATTGAAAAATTCTACCGGTATCATATAAAACAATGTAAAAACCTACTGCTATATCTGAGATTTTTTTACTGACCACAGGGTCTATATCTTCTGAAGCCATCCCCTTCAGGAGTAGGCCTGCCACCCTTCATGGTCATTGGAAAACTTTCTACCAGTAGGAGGCAGGGGCAGATGGCTTCCTGCTTTATGGTGACACCTTGATTTCTGTGCTCTCCCATACTGGCATCCTACAGAGAATTTGAAAAATCAGTGCTTCCCTGCAATGACTTGTGGTCATTTTTCATTATCCAAACTAAGACAAAAACATTTCATACGGACAGTTTTTATGTTTTCAAAACTGCTGGTCTCTGTAGTTTTGATTGCTTTGATATATATCAAGCATTTCAGTGCTATTTACCTGAAACAGAAAACTTTAGAAAAATACTGGGTTTTGAAGGTTTGAAGAGTTACTTTCCTCCTCATGTCAGTGTTAGGAATGGTTTGGAAGATATTTTTTCTGTGATAGAAAAACCAGGAGTAAAATGTTATTGCAACTCATGTGAATGTAAGACAGGCTTTTGCCACATTCTTCATGTTTAATGAAAGAGTTTGAGAACAGACAGAAGAAAAATATTACTGGAGCTTTACTTATGAACAATACAGAAAATTAATGCTGCCATTGCTACAGTAGTCGAAGGTGACAACAAACTCTTATGGGGTTTCTCTTTGGGGCCCTAGAAAATAAAAAGTAACCAAGGCAAATGTGTTCATTCTGTGCCCCGTGTATATTGGGTAGTGGCAAGGCAAAAGGAGGGCTAAGAGACCGTCTCAGATGTGGTAAATCAGGTTTTGTATGCAGGAGGCAGGCATGCGTGCTGAAAGAGTGGAATCTAAGCAGAAAATTACTTTTCAGAAATTGGCTTAAGCCGTAAGGCTGTATCTGTGTCCTTGGGGAGGAAAGAAGAGCCAAAACCCACTGCTCTTCTTCTGCCAAACTCGAAATGAGAAATGTTGCCCAGCAGCCAGTGTCTTGGGAAGAATTTCTAGGCTGTGAAACTCAGCCTCAGAGAGAGGAGATTAACTCAAGCTGCAAGGAAGAGTCTGTGTCTCAGAGAGGGCTGAATTACAACCATACTTCTCTCTCTTGTTGTTGTGTTCAGCTTCTCTCCAGTCAGTGTGCTCACAGTTGCAAGTCCCATTCAGGTACTCCTAATTCTCCCTTTACAATGTATTACACTATTTTCTGCAGGGACTATGGTGTCTAACTCAGGAGTCTGACTCAGGGAAACATAAGCTGAAAGTTTTGAGTGACAATGTAGAATATAAGTTTTGTGGTCCAGGCTATAAGCCAATGTCCATCTGCTGTGACTGTAGACAGTGAATTTTCCTAAGAAATCAGTCTAACTCTTTTGATGTTTTCTTAGTGTTGAAAAGAGAAATTGTGGAAAAGAACAAAATACCTAGAAAAGTGAAGGGCGTATGATTTTAGTTACAAGTTAATTTTTAGTATAATAAATGAAATTTGAATGACTGTGAAGTACCTCCTAAGTATTCCTGTATTTAAGCTGATAGTTTGTGGGATACCATTTTGAAGTGCTAAGATGAAAAAATTACTAAGTTGTAAAGTGCTTAAAATAGTGGTTTATGTAAGCCTAAACACCACCCAGAAGGAGAGTTTTTTGCCCTAGAGTTAATGGACTTTGGTGGTAAAGAAAGCTTGCTTTCTCTTCAAGAAGCTTTGTGTAATGTGAACGGATTATGTATAGATGAGGCAGAATGCTGGACGAACAGAAAGGTTTGGTTTGTTTTCTTCGGAAGTCAGTTTCAGCCTGCTTCCAACAGAAAACCACCAGATTGTTTGGGCTCTTGTTTGCTTACTTCAGTGCTGGGTTTCTATGCTCTTGTCCCCCTGGGAGATTTCTTGTTCCCTTCCCTATTGCTGTCTCTCAGAATTTTGGTAGCATCATCAAATGCCCTAACACGGTTTAGACAAAATAGCAGTGAAGCACGAATTAAAGAAAAAAATCACATATGAATTTGTAGTGTGCAGTGCAGGGTTCTTGTCTAACTGCATTGCCAAGCTAACCAATAAGATATAAAATATAGCTTTTAATTTTTAAATGCAGGGCTCTTTTAATCAATATTCAGTATATCCTTGTTAAACTATGTTTTGCATATCTACCCTCTAAAGGGTATATTATAAACATATTAACTATATGAGAAGTCTTGGTCCAGTTTTACATTTGTGGGAAGTACAAAATATACTTTTAGATGTGGTTTAGGTACTTGAGAGTACAGCGTATCTGATGGAGATGTGCCATGAGGCAAGCTCTCTGCACACATACATCACCAAAAAAGTGTGAAACCTACACCTACAACCTTAATTGAAGTTAAGGTTTGTTAGCCTGCATGGACCACCAGTATCATCTAAAGAATAAAAAAGAAACAAATGTTTAAGTCATTGAGCATCCCACCCACGCTCCTGCCCATTAGTTCCACTCAGCCCGCGCTAACGCTGCAGTTGTGCGCCAGCAGCGGGCTCCGACCATCTGGCTAACCCCAGAGACACATGTGGGCAGCTTATCTTCAAAGATGAATACCAGCTTTTAGCTACACCACTAACAGCTGTATCAAGCCAGAGAATGGAAAATAGGTCGCCCAAGTTCCTCTTCTTCCGTAAAAGACCAAATGACCTGGGCTTGACAGTGTTATTTTAAATGAAGACACTTGGTCAGATTTGCCTGTACTTTCTCTGTTTCTTTGTAAAATGTGCTATACAGCTGATTATAGTTAAAGAGCATCAACTATGGTGTGAATCTGCAGAATATATTAGCAGATTAAGATTTTTAACTTGCCTAGTGGAAATGACGAATACTCTATGGAAATAAAAAATGTGAAAATTACACAAAGCAATTCCTATAATCTTTAGCACTCTCTTCTTAGGAAGTACTACTGCAAGCTGTTTGAAACTCATTATGGAGATGTCTCCTTAACCTCTTGCACGTATACATTTACAACATTTTATAAAAAATTTAGGACAGAGAGATAGAGTATTTTTATTTCAAATCAAGACCATGTAGCCCATCCAGCTATGAGAAGTGTTACACTGTTTCCTGCTTACCTGTTGTGAAACTAACGTATCCCAGAAAGGATGGAGTTACCTGAGCATCTGAATTCCTACAAGGACCTGACTTGCTGGCAATGCTCTTCCTGACCCACCCCACCACACCATAATTCTCCTCATGACAGTGTAGCATGTATAGATGCTGAACGCATAATTACTAGTCACAAAGAAGAAGGATCACGCAGAGTAGTCATATTTGAAATGAAAGTAAAAGTGCATCTCGCTTTTTAAAGGGGAATCCCAGTTACCTGCATGTGTTTGACTGTGGCATCATACGGTCCTGAATGACTCATAGGCCTGTGAGCTCACAGCAGTTTTACCCGGTTCGCCACCCTACAGAACCCTACACATGTAAATATATGTGTTCTCTGTACAAATGGTATTTCCAGTGACAAATGATCATTATACAGGCAGGGTCAGTCCCTGCACATAACCAAGAAAAACAAGATGTGCATTGATAATACTTTGCTAAGTGATTCTTTTCATCTTAACCCCTTCCTTTTCTTCAAAGCTGCATTTTTAGCCATACACATAGCAACTACAGATATATGACCATGTGCTAGGAAGATAAGGGCCAGGTAGAAAAAATTCCTCTGATCTTTTTTTCCCTCCATCTGCGGGGCACCCTGGAAGAAGCAGATGAAATAAACAAAATACACAGATCCACCTCCAGACTGTCTTTCCTTAGCCATGACTATCACCAGGCTCTTTCTGGTTTTTCCCAAGGAAATCATGCCCAACTTACACATCCACATTCAGCATCTCTACTCTGATAACACACTTTTTTAAAAAATTGAGACTATACTCTCCCCTACACCATCAGTAACTAACCACAAGGCTCTTTAGACAGTCTCTACATTGTCAGCCTTTTAACTCTACACTTTCCTTCAGTATCACTTGTTCTCCCACCACTCCCAACCCACTTCATTATATAAGACCCTCCCTCTCCTTGTTTGCTTTGTAAAGATTGGGAACTGAACCCAGCTGCTTCTTGTTTCTGAGGTAATTGCCAGCATTTCCACAGCTGCTTCATGGATGGGTTGAGGTTTTAAGTGGCTGGTGGCTGGTGTGGTTTTTCTTTTTCCCTTGTGCTTAGTTTCTGACCTTGTACACTGATGTCTACTGGCAAAGCAATGAGCATATCACTGATGATGTGAAAGTGCCTGGGTCCTAAGCAAGATTTTTCAGAAAGCAGGAAAGGATTCATCACATCTGCAGCAGAAAAGGTACAGGTTAAGGTTTTATTGTGAAGTGTATATACTAACTTGTAATCAGACACACATGCCATGTTTCTCCAGCAGGTTAACTTGCAAGCCTTTTATCAGGCTTTTGGTCACCATCTGGAAACAGAAGCAATCAAACTTTACCTGAATAACATTGGGGAAATTGCTCCCTGATTATCAATGTATGCTGTGTGGTTTAAGTTGCATAAAATATACTGAAATAACTACATCAAAACTGCAAAGCCAAGCAATCTGAAGATTGGCTTGAAATTGCATAATTGGGCCTCTAAGTGCACACTTGCTCTGGTGCTCTCTAGTGATTTATTGTTATGTACTGTTTATTTTTTTTCTTCATCCTTGCTCAGAACACTTAAAAATGCTTTAGTCTGTTTAGCATAAAATCTTGTTTCATGTCAGAACTTCAGAGACAAAATCTGGTGTTCCCAGACATATTCAGTAACTTTAACTCTATGACTGTTTTTGCTCTTGCACTTATCTTGCTTCTGAGAGCTACTTTACCATGGGACTCTGTGGCACTGCTAGAAAGTGCATCCATGCACTAGAGGGAGGCCAGGGTCCTGTGGATTAAAAATAAAGACTGCCAATATAGATTTACTGCAACAGGAACATTAAAGCTTCTAAATGATTCTGTATTAGGAATGGCTTGTGCTCTGCTGATTTAGAATGTGGGCAGATCTGTTGTATGCCTCCGTGTCCTTGCTCAGCAGAAATCTTGGCTAGGACAAGGGACACTGGACGGCAGGCTATGTGAAGAAGCTTTGCTTACTCAGAACTACATGTACATCTGCAGCTGCTGGTTTTGCCTGTTTAGCTTTGTAAAAATAAAGATAAGTTAACCTTCATCTGCAGAGACATGGAAGACTTTGCTTGAGTCTTTCACCCTTGAAGTCTAGATGCCAGAGGCGTCACAGTGTAAGAGCCACAGTCAGAGCTTTTAGGGGGAGTCACACACTGCAGTCGCGGTGCTATTACACCTGGATGTCAGTGGAGCTGACAAAACTACAAATGTGCCCTCTCGTAGGTGCAGGCTGGTGTCTGCCTGCCTTGGGGCTGGGAAGTGGGAGAGCCATGAAGAGCAGTGCTCCTGTGGTTCACTCATCTGACACAGGGAGAATTAACTGTGTACCTTTGTTATTCAGTTCTGACTCTCTTCTGTCCCTGTTATTAAAAAAAAATAAAAAAAGCCAACCAGAAAAGGCGGCGTCTTTGATTGTTGGTGTTAACTGTAAGGGAAGCATGCCCTAAGAAATGGTTTGAGGGAGTTGTTGAATACTAAATAAAGAGTTACCATGGATGGTTTTGGGGAAAACCAATATGCTATTCTCAGTAACAGATGCAAAGGCTCAGAGCAAGTCAGACAAGTGTATTGAAGACCTGCTTGCCCCCTTTTGTGTTTCAACTGAAAGGTGTTGGTATACTTAGTTTTTATGGCATTGACAGGATGAAGGTGGCCATGAGTTTAAATATCCCAACAGGATCATCTGTCTGTTAATTGTACTAGTCTAAGAAATCAACGCTGATAGAGAAGTGCAGTGAGTTTAGCGAGAAATTATGATAAGAGAAGGTGGGGGTTTTTTTGTTCCTCTTTTAAAATACCTAAGTCTCTTGCCTTGTGATCTCTTTCCCCCCTCTTAATAGCTCTATTTATTGGTTTGTCTGCTTTGGGAAACGGAAGGGTAAAATGCATGTTTGTACATGTGATTTACCTTAAATACTTTTATTGACTTTAAATTATTATTACCAGTTTTCTATGCATAGACTTCTGTGGCCTTAGAAAGGAATATTTTCTGCAGATCCTTTATTTCTCAGTGGCTTGTGACTGTGCAATTTTGTTGTCTTTTCACAATAGAACACGAAATTGATATTGAACTCCTGATACTTGTTGCATTGATTCATTGGTACCTTTTTGTACTGGAAGGCTTTCCAGGAACTATACTTGTGTAAACTTAAGCACTTCTGGAAATGATAGCAACCACCTGATTTTTTAAATTGATCCAGAAATGGTCTGACTAGCATTGTGGGCAGGTGCCTTACCCTCTGTTATTTGAGGGGAAAAAAGGATTATGTGCTGTCTGGTTTATAGGATGGCACCTTTTTAACTTTCACATCCCTCATGGTATTTTTTTCCCTGCAGTAGCTGGGAACATAATCTGGTAGTGTCTTAGTTGCTGCCTGTGGGCTTGCTGCTTTAGGATACTTTAACAGATAATGGAAAAGGAATTCTAAAGTAGGTGAATGGGTGCATTCTATGAAGTAAATCTATGAAAAATTACTTTCAATTCTCGATAATTTAAACATAACTTTGTAATTTACATGTGTAATTTGGTGAAAAAAAAGGCAATTTCATTTTATAGATATGTAGAAAATCTAGGTCGCAGCATAATTTAGTACTCAAGTTTCCCTTCTATTTGATTATTTTTAAAGACTCCAGCTACTTTAAGGTCTTAAAAGTTACTTTGCAAACTATGCTTCAACAGTCTAGTTTTACACTGTTTGACACTTTACCTAATGGGTGTCAATATTGCAAAAAAGTAGTGGTTATATATTTGTCTTACCTATAAGCACGCAGTAAAGCAAATTCATAGGAATATCTAGTGCAACTTATCGCCTGCTGTCCATTCATCTGTGTGAATCACTCTGCTTGAGGGAAAAGGCTTCCTTTCCCCAGATGTATGCAAATTCACCACTGGGGAGAAAAGGGAATTAAACTCCAATACCAAAATATCAGTAGATGTACTCTCAAGCACAGTGTGCATCTGTCTACCAAGTAATTTTTAGGTAAATGCCTGCTTGGGAATAGTGCAGAAAAAGGCCTTTCAAAAAACCCCCTATGAACTGTGTAAATTTACTCAGACTCTCCTATTTTTGAAATAAATTACTTCCATGTGTGTTCTACCATTTCTAGGTGGACCTCCTGAAGCTATTCCAGTATAATTCACTTCCAATTTATATAATAGAGTAAAAATATCTCATCTGCTAGTGTATGTCCAAACTGACCCAGAATTGCACATTCAGGACCACTTTATAAGGAAAACTTGCTTGAGCAAAGAGAAACAGATGTTTCCTGCCTAGTAGCATGAAGTGAGTTAGTGTGTTGGACGGACATCCAGGATTGCAGTTGCTATGATATTCTCTCCAAGCAGCTCCAGGACTAAAGATTTTGATTTTCAGCAGCTTTAGGAGGGGGCCAGCATCCACTGTAGATGCAGTTGCAAAAGCAGAGTGTGAGAGGGGAGACAAGGATTACTAGGTCAGGAATCAGCAATAGGTAACTGAGTACATGGAGGTTTTGGTCTCAGTGACAGTCCCTCGGGGTGCCCACCTCACCACACAGTGGCACAGGCTCTCGGGTGGCACCGTAGCTTCAAGCACAGTGGCTCAGGTGCTGTTGCCATGCTGTGTTGGGGTGATTTATCAGCTGCCAGCACCCAAGTGAAGTTACTGTAGGCTGCCTTGCATGTCTCTCCCAATTCGGAGGCATACTGAGAGTCCTCAAAAATTCGGACTAAGTCATTTTATGGCCACAGAAACAATAAAAGAAGATAAGGGGGGATGTGTGTGTGTATAAATAATGCAAAGGCCTCCTGTTTCTCCAAAATGCAAGGCAGCTGTGGCCTCTTCTGTGGCTACATGTTTTTCTTGTGGATAATCGCTCCCCTTTGTAGATTATTTTTCTCCCCCCAGGGCCACTTTTGCCTCTTCTGGACTGCTGTTAATATTCCAGTTTTCCAATTTCATTTTACAAGCAAGAGTAAGTGTCTGGAAGCTGAGGGCCAAACCCCGTATGTATAGCACAGATTGGAATCAGGGTATCCCACCTGCGCAGAGAGTGCTACTGATGCCTGTCTATACGCCACTCCCTATGTATTCACTTGACACCATTTTAGAATATTCAGGGTTCCTCAGGTTATATGGGTAAAATTTGTGAGGAAACAAGACGTGGAGCTGTGCATTTGTCCTGGAATGTCAAAAAGCTTGTGTTTCATGGCTTCTTTTATGACTATTTCTGTATTTTGTTACATGAATAATTTGAGATAGGTGATCTTTTATTTACCTTCAGATTTACTGCTTAACTTAAAGAAGCCTACGTAATTTTTTTTTTGTCACAGAGAGAGTTTTTACTCCCAATTATTTCTATGTCAGAATAGTGCAGAGTGATGGGTTCAGAAGAGGTAAATCTTGGCTTCATCATCACTCTGTATGCAAACAGAGTGACTGATGCAGTCTGGAGCTCTTTCCTGAAGGCATCATGCAGGAGGCTGGTTGCTGGAAATGGAAAAATGAGTAGAAAGATAGTAGGCAGATCAGCACCCTATAATCACTGTCTGAGCTGATTTCTGATGAGTTTCTGTCAATTTTCGGCTTCCACAAGGTTTCCAGAGAGAGACTTTACAAAGTGAAACCAAGGGAGAGAGGCAGGGCAGAAACCACTACCAAAAGCCTTGATGTGTGAGGGCTTTTGTCTACTGATTAATGGTATGGCTTGTGATTACACTTTGAAAATGATGGCAAGAAAAACTGATACAGTGATTGTGTTACATGGTCTACATCCAGAATAGTTATCTACTTTGACTTTTTAGTATTATTTTGCTAGAAAAAAATTTGCTTATCTAGAACATTCAGGCAAATATTATTTTCACTGATTTGTGGTCATTTCTGGTTTTAAAGAGCTGAACAATCGGTACATGGAGAAAATTGTTTATTGTAACTATGTTACATTGAAACTGAATTTGATTTAGGAATAAAACTAGGGGTTTTTTGTTTTATCTGTGAAGATTGGACTGTATTTGCATTAGTCATGCTACTGCATAAGGAAGAGGAGGTTGCAGTTGGGAGATTGCTTAGTAGACTCAAGGGACTGGGGAAGTTATTTTTAGACTCAAGTTTTCCGGGTTTTTAAATATTTTATCTGGGCAAGAAAACTGGAAACAAATTGAACACTAGGGATTCATGAAGAGAAGAGGCTGCTTGTAACATCCTCGTGGGACTGATGACATTTAGTGAATTGCTACCACTCATTTTACTTGTTTGAGTTTCCGGGGAAGGTCAATAGATGTGAATGCACTTTTAATCGGCTGCAGCTCTCCACTGCTGTTGCCTCCTCCGTACATATGACCTCAAGGTCTCCCACCCCCGTAGCAGGGAGTTAGCTCCCTCTGAGCTAGCTGATCCATGCAACTCCAGAACAGTGCTCTCTGGCAGATTTCTCTTTTCAACTATCATATAAAATAGATGGGGGCAGATGGGGCATCTTTCAGGTTATGGATTAAGAAGCGGTTGAGGAAGCAGATGGCAGAATTTAGGAAAGTACAGGCCTTTCTTTCTAACCTCAGCTTTTCAGTAGTGCAGTGAGCAACTGGATCCAGTAGATACAGTTCTTAATTTATAACAACAGTAAGCTTGAAATTATGCAAATACAAGAAAACTTTTACAGCTAACTTATACTTACAGAAAAAATAGAGGAAAGAATTGTTTGTTAACTTCCATTTCCAAACCTTGAGCTATTACTGCGATTGCACAGCCACTGTTCTCAAAACAATCCAGTAAACAATTACGGTCGATCCATCAGAGTCTGTTTTCTGCTTCTGGTGTTCCAGTCAGTGACTGAAGACAGTGATAGTCTTTATTAGTAAAAGCTTGTATTTTGTTGACATGCACTGTGCTTACTCCTACAGGTTTATTCCCAGGAGTTTCTGTAATGCATAATCTCAGTACTGATGATACAGGTACTACCTTGACAGGTTGGTGGTGGCTCATTTTTGAAAGCCACTCTCCAGCCACAATTGGGATAACTCTGGTGCTCTCCAGCTATTTTCTGCTATTGTTTCCTAGGGTGTGACAGCTCTTCCAAATTTTGATTGCTGAAACTTCTTAAAGCATTTCTCACTTCTGTCCATAAGCCTACTGAGAAGGTATTTCTAAAATAAGGGCAAAATTAATTTCTTGAATTCCTAAATATTTCAGCGACTCTTTACTAACTTGTTTCTGTTGGCATGATAGGTAGGTACATAACTATAAGGAAAAGTCCCCATCTGAACTGCCCTGGACAGTCTGACCCCTGGTGCACACTGAGGCTTGTATAACACTTCTCAGTGGACTGTGCAGCACCTTTGTTAGAAGTTCATTGACGCTTCGCTGCATATGTGTCATCCATCTTGATGTCAGAAAAGACACGTCAGGCTGTCAGTATAGCTGCTGCTGTTTTTGTGGAGGTAAGGATACAAGCTGATTCCACCTAAAACTGGTGGCAGTGAGCATGAGGGTGCATGGGAATGCAGTGAGGGAGTTGCTTAGAACACAGCTCAGCTTCATGTGGCAGCTGCTGCCCAGTCCATCCCACACAGGCTGGGCCCATGGGGGTGGCACCAGGCATTACCTGAACCCAGCACACATAGATCCAGCAGCTTGTGAGAGCGTGCCTGTGAAGGACAAATGCAGTGGTGGGAGGAGGAAAGGGCTGTCTAGCAGAACTTCTGCTGTTAAAAAGATATTGGTGAAGGAAATGAAAGTTTTGTATTGCACAGGTTGCATGAAATCATTAAGTCCTGTGCACCATCTGCATTATTCATCTCTAGAGCCATCAGGGTTCTGGTCACTTAGCATGGTATTAATGCTGCATTATTTAGGAACGGCTTAAACATAAAATAGAGAGCATTATATTTATGACAGTTACATAAGTCCTTCAACAGATTACTGCAGTTAAATGAAAACTACTGCCACTTAATCTAGTCACAAAGCTGTATAGTAATTCTTAGATTTATCATAATTATGATGACATTAAGTCATTTCTGTTTGTTCTTGTTTCTTTGCAAATGAGACTGAAGTATCATATCTTACAAAGATGGCATATCTAACTGCATGACTTCCAGGTGCATGAATTCTGTTTGTCTGCTAATCCCTTGCTGGCTCTGGACTTTTTTGGCAGCTAAGCATTTCCTGGGGTGCACTGTAATAACAGGCAGCTGTCCTGTCAGCTCCACTGAAAAAGGAGATAATACGGCATTTGCTTTTTCCCAGACCCATTTCTTACAGCTCCCTAAATTGATTCAAGTAACTGCTCTTAGTTGATGATGTAGTTTGTGTAGAACCAGGATGGATTTTTTGGGAATAAACGTAAAAATTATCTGCTGCAGAGAAGGCATTGTGCAGTAGTTTGCAATCAAAACACTTATAAGGAGTCTATGTGTTTGTATGGACAAATGGCTATTTCAATACAGCTGAATATTCCCGCTGACTTCAATCTGCAAGAAGGCTCTGTGCAGTGATGAACAGGCCCTTCTGGATTCTGGATTTTCATCTCTGTCCCAGGTGTCTTGTCATCCTGGGGATTTAAACTAAAGAGCATATCCAATGAGGTGTTGTGTTTTCTGGGTAACATTTGGCTTAGTGTCTTGCTGAAGTCTTTGGTCTCTCCTCTGAGAGGCTGAACATCCTCAGCCACCCCTGAGAGAATTCAGCTTTTTTAGTCGGCAATGGGAGTTAATGCCCACAGTGGCATTGAGCACTCTGTGCTGGGACATATTTTACCTGCCAGCATTCTGACATGAACTTCCCTGCTTGAAGGACCCACGTGAAGTGGGGGGTGCCCAAGGATAATTAGGCTAATTAGAGCAGTATAATACTTTGATGTCTGGACAATGTGTTATGAGGAAATATTTTTTAGAAAAGCTCAATACTCTGAAGTTAGCTGTTCTGGGATTGATGTTCCATGGAATCAGTCCTTCAGTTTGTGAGTATTAAGTGGCTAATCCTGACTACAAAATTTCTTCTGAAGTAAATCCTTTCATTAAAAAAACAGTTTTTCTATTTTCACTCTCAGACACAAGTCTTCTAAGTAAAGAAATTGTGATTTATTTGCAAAACATATTTCCACACTCCAGTCCATCCAGCTTTTATGTTTCTCTCTAAATCTAACTATATTCTTTTCTATGCACTGAATCTAATGTACTGAAGTTGTATTATCCCCTGGGCTGGTAACCTTTGGAAAGGTACATGTGAATCCAGTTCCTCTCCAGAGCTGCAGCATAACAACTGCATCCTTAAGTCTGTACATGGGTAAACTATTGCTTTAGGTAATCTTGGATCACTGGGATGGAAACCATGTGACTAACTGCTGCTCGGTGTTTATTCTTTTATCAGCTCTTTTGATGCTTGCACTTTTATCCATTTACTGCTCTTCTGTAGGTGTGGTGTGTAGGGTGGTGTTCAGTGGTGTTGTAACCTTCAGTTGTGTGGTACCTGAAGTCTGTAAAACAGTGATGTTAGCCCTTTGGCTGTTCAGTAGGAAAGCAGCTCTATCCTTTGGAAATGAAGAACTGTCTTGATATAAAACTAACTGGTGCTCAAGGTTTAAAAAATTGACACCTTGTAACCATACCTGTGGATGGGATACGATTCCTAGGGGGAAGAGGGAAGGATTTCAGCAAGATCTGAAAAACTGTGGAGAAGGGAAGCATAGCTGACTTGCCAGCTACTGAAGTCCTTGAAGTTGATTTAATCCTGATGTCAGGCACTCTGTCTGACATGGGCAAACAGCCCATAATGTAAACTCTGGGGATGAAACTGAGTTTGGTGGTCACTTGCATGTCTTGAGGCATAAAAGCAAACTTGTGGTTAAAGCATCTGTCAGGGGATTAGGAAGGTCTAAAGTTGAAAGCAATGATCTTCTAGGAAAACATAACAAGCCTTCTCTTAGCAGAAAGTGCATATAGCTGCTCTGCTAAACACTGGCAGTGCACATAATCACCTCACTCTGAATGAGTCACCCTTGGGGATGTAACGTGACTCTCCGGGCTTCCATGCTGCGCTACCAATTTGTGCCACCTGAAGGCACAGTCCATGGGCTACTAATAAATGTGGGTCTGGCATGGGCTGGGGGGCAGGTTTCATCTTTCTGATAGCACTGTACCAGGCCACCCTTGCTAACATTATCCTCACTTGATGAGAGACTGAAAGACGAGGTAATCCATTTTTGGGTAGGAAACGGGGTAACTTCTTGTTGCTTCTGAAGCAAGGGCTGTATTGCCTCCTCCCATCATGCAGACAACTTTTGAACTCTGCTTGTAATTCTGCCCAAATTGGCTCAAATGTGAAATTGAAATTTTTTGAGTGCTTCTTTCCATTTTGTTTTATCAAGCTGTTGGAGGAACTGAAAAACAACTTAGCGAAAAATTTTACCCGAAACTTTCAGAAATTTGGTCTCTGTATAAAACGAGGCCAAGAAGATTCTAGATACCTCAAACTTGCATGGGTCAGCAAAATACTTCTTGAAATCTCTCAGTGCTTCAGTCTTGCACCTGCATTAATCTGGGTTCTCTGGTCTTCAAATATACAGTTCAAGACTCTTGGAAACCTCACAGTGAAATGTATGATGCTTCTGTTACCAGTTCCAATACTTTGTGAGACAAATAGGGAGCAGGTCAGGTGGACTTCTTGGGGCCTTCCTCCTCAGGAGAGTAAATAACAGCATTGATGGCAGTGGGTTTGAGACAGAAATACAGAATAAGCATTTCCTTGCTTAATTTCTTGTAGCTATTCATGCAGAGATGCTGGTTGAAATCTGCCTTGGACTTTTTTTATTTTCTTCAACTCACCGTCAAGACTGCATATGGTTTTTAATTTGTTGATACCATGTTGTTTGGCTCTTAGGAATTCGTGAAAACATTTTACTTAGTTTGCACAACTACTAGTGGAATTGCTAGATCCATAAAAACTCAAATACTCTAAAGATCATGGATCTTGTTTCAAATATCCTAGCCAAGCTTCATTAGAAGAAATTTTCTTTTATCCCTTGTGTTTTCCAGACTATCCATTTAAAACATGTATAATGCTGTGATTCTTCAGTGTGCTTTCCCCAGATGAAATTCAAATATTTTGATATCAGTTGAGTGTGACAGCCATAAGAGAAAACTGAGATAAAAATAAATGGCTGCATCTGCTGTGAAGGTTTATTACAGAATAGAGCTTTCTGTAGTGTATCAGAATATTGTATGAGCATTGTGAACGGCTGCGATACTGCTAATATAAAATTTTCCCTTTAAATCATACTATTGAAATTCAAATTCAGACAGAACGGAACCTAGCTCGGTGCCCTCAAGACCAGTGTGTCACAGCTTCCAGCAGTCAAAGGGTCAATTTTCAGTCCAAAGGCAGCACCTTCAACAGCAGTGCCATAAGCCATTGCACTGGGTCACTTGGTGCTAGTACCTGGGGAAGAATGCTTATCCAGGGAAATGTGGTGTTCGGCTGTGCCCATGAGCCTGCAGCACCCTGTTCAGTTTGCAGGTGCTGAGATAATTATGTCAACAGCCCTGAAATTCTGGTGGGCAGCACTTGCTGGTGGTCTCTCTTGAACTGGCTCCTCTGCATGTTTCCAGCTGTTGAGTGCATTAGAAACAATTGAAAATTTATGGATGCTTTCCAAATATTGCTTATCCGTGTAAGACATGGTTCTGGTTGCCAAAGTGATATACTAGGATCATGAATAAACAGAGATACAGACTGTGCAAATGGGATGGGAGTGTTCCATGAAACAGGTTTTTTAATGAAGATGTTGTTTAAACAATATGTAATGTTGGGGAATAGCAGTATTATAATGTAAACTGGGCTTAATGGACTGTAGTGCAGGAATGGTGGTGAATAATATCTGGATTTAGTTGCTTGGCCATTGGTGCTTGGGGTTACTGGTTCTCACAGATTTTTGATCCACTCTGTGGATCACCCAGTTACAGAACTGCTCAAAAGCCCTCTTGATTAAAAATGCTACTTCTGCCAATGTTTTCCCTAATGCACAATGCATTTTGCCTTTTTACAATAACCAAAAACATTTGTATTTTTCTGTTTTCTGGGTTTTTGTGAATCATGAAGACTGCAACACACGCTGGAAGTTGCAAAATTGTCCTGTGTTTTGATTCAAGCCCAATTTAAAGAAAAAAAGTAAACACAGACCTGCCCCTTTCTAACAGGTTCTGGGATCCCTTATGCCTGGCTTTAGATTTCTGCTTTTTGGAAGAAGAGGTGTAGCCTTTGAAGGTTTTTGATGTGTTAGTTCTAGCATGAGCACTCTACAGTTTTTAGAATGGTTGGCCAGGTCGTTTAAATTGCCACTATCTAAATTGCCATTTGCCAGTTGATGGAAGCCAGAAATAACACTTTGCTGAGTGGAGTTGCTGGAAAGATGCTTCACAGAAGTAACTGACTGATTTCAGTTCTCCTGCTATTCCTCTGCAATTCGCTGGTTTCAGCATCAAAAGAAGTATGAAGATGCCAAGCCAGTTTATCTGCCTGTGTAACTCCAAATACATCCAGCTGTCTCGTATCTGACACTGGGACCTCTGAGGCAGCAGTTTGAAAATGGCAGTGACAAAATGAGTACGTTGCAAGAGAGTAGCGGGCCTTCTAACTGACATTAAGTCCTTTAACTCTGCACTTTTCAGTATGGAAAAGAGTGAATCTTTGTGCGGGTTGGGTTTGTTCTTTGTATTGCTCCATACTTAACTCTCCAAATGCATGGGTTTTACTGATTGGAAGTGGTCAGAGGTGTTTTCCTCCATCACAGAATAAAGGACAAGCTAGATCAATGCAGTAACACCTCTGATACTTGCAGATGTTCAAAATGGTTAAAAGTAGATTTTGTGCAAACCCAAGGTGCTCTATAGCAAGCTGACTGCACTATTTATCTAAACTTCCCTGTGCAGATAACGCTTGTGATCTCTGATTGCAGCTTCTGGAAGCCAACTGTGTTCAAACAAACGCACCGCACCGCAAATCAGTTTGGGCTCATCTGGCTGATGTTGATGGAGCTCTGTGTTGGAGAGTTGATAAGATATGTCAGTCTCTTGTCTCCTGCTTTACATCTGAAAGAAACGTGTGGTGAAGAGTGCTTGCATGGCTATGGAGAGCATTTGATTTCCCCTGATGCTTCACAGCAAGAGTCAAAGGGTGTAGAGGTGTTTCACACCTTCTCAGCTCTGCTACCAAAGGCCCCCAAGAGGCCATAAATAGATGAACTTGCCTGAGACAGTCCTGGACACAGCACTGAGGTAGAAATCTTGTGGATTTGTGTAGGTTTTTACAGGTTGGGACTCATGTTTCAGATGAGTATTCTGCACTGCAGTAATATTGCTGTGCCCCACAATTACCTGAGGTTACTGACAAATCAATTAACGAGTATAAAAATCACATGTGTGACTTGATTATATCACTCTGCCAACAGAGCAGAATCTGAGATCTGGATCTGAATGTAGGAACTGTCATGTCGGTGCTGTTTACACCACTGGCTTGGCTGAATTGCCACCTGTATTAAGTGTATGCAATATACAGCTTGTGTGCATGTATATGTTACTGAGGAGAAAGTGGAAAGAATGAACTGTATTTCCATCACAATTAATTTTTCTGGTAGGACTGATATTGTCTCCTGAAATTCAGGATCTAAAAAACAGTGAAGGTTGTATCAACATTTAGGGTAACAGGTAATTTTGCTGCTACAATGAAATCTGACTATTGGAATCAAGTCTGAAAATTATACTGAGCTATGTACTAAATAATATCTATTCCCTAATGATGAATTAATTTTCAGTTAATAACAAGTCTTTGTGAAGTATAATGAGAAATACAGTGCCATGCATAGTAAACTGGCCTCTGTTTTCTTTGACAGCATGCCAGATCCTCAGCTGCAGCACTACTATACTATTCATCTCCATAAAGGGCTTTTTTGAAAGCATTATTAAACAGCAGGAAGGAATGGTGCATGACAGCTTCATTAGTCACTAGGAGCCAAACCTGGCCACTTTCTGCTGGGAAATATTAGCACAATCCAAAACATCCCTGGGTTGATGGCATCCAAACATTCGTTTTCCCCCAAATTTTTGGAGTGTGGCCAAATCTTGGTTTGAAGATCCTGGAATGGCTGCTGTACTATTAAGTCTTCTTTAGGTGAAGTTTGTCTTTTTCTGTGAGGAAAACATGGACTTCTCTGTCTTAAAGTCCAGAAATATTTGCAGGAGGCTCTTTAATCTGAAATACACAAAGGAAGTTCTCTCCAAGAGCAGAATGTGATCTTGCTGAAACTGCAAATGCCCCAGTCCCATAACTGCAAGCAAGCCCCTTTGTACTAGACACAATGTATGATCATTTTGCATGTTTCTGTGCAGTGTTCACTAAAGGTGCATCCAGCTGGCAGGGTGCTCTGACATTTTAAAGATGCTCACAGTTCCACTGAGATCAGTAAGTGTGAGGTTCTGAGCTAACATAGCATTTCAGGCGCTGTGTTGTTAGCCTGAGACTAACTGTATTTAAAGTGAGACCCTTCTGCATCTTGCTCAACGAAAGTCCAAGCTACTGGATAAACATGAGGTGCAGAATCAAGTACTTGCATGCATCTGTTGCTTGATTTTTTGCTCTTTTGAAAATATAACATGCAATTTGTAAAGTGAATTACCCATCTAAAAAAAGTAAAATGAGCAAAGCCTGCAAAAATCCTGCTGAATGCTTTAGCTAGCTTTAATTCCAAGAAAACACCACCTAAAAGTCAGTTCTTTGTTCAGCAAAGCCTCAGTACCAGAGAAGTCCAGGGAATTGATGGAACTCATATTAAAAACACTGTATACAAAGAAGTATTTTATGGTCCAGCTGTTCTTAATTTCCTGTATATTTGTAAAAATAAAATTAGCCCTTAATACATAGTTATTTATGCTTTTCTACCCACCTGGAACTTTCTGTGAATATTTTGCAGGTAACACCATTCATAATTAATAGCAAGCCAGCAAATGCCTGGTTCTTGAGTGATGACTTAATGTACACTTGCAAGCTTAGCCAAGACTTGGTGTGACTAAGCCAAACGCAGGAGGGGAGATTGTGCAAGAATGCCTCTGGCATGCTATTGGAAATCCTGATTTTTTCTATCTCAGCCGGTGTGACCACCCCATTTGGACTGCTCTGTGGGCTCGAGCCCAAGCAACAGGCTTGGCTCAGAGTCCCTGGAGGCTCCAGCTCTTGCTGAGCTGCTCTTGCAGTGTATACCAGGTCATTGTACTTGCACGAGCTCGCAATCTTCAGCTTTGGTGTCCTATTGCCAGTAACAGCTGAGACCCTTCAACGCAGACATCACAGGAGGCAATTCTCTTCCAAACTTTTGTTTTAAAACATAGAGTATTTGCTCTGAGAGTCAGTTCTCATGATTCTTGGGGGCTCTTCCTTGCTCGAGCTATCTCAGTGACAGCCTTGAAGTTAATGTGAGTTGGCCCACAAGCCTTGTAAGGGGTTTACTGGTAACAATAGCCGCAAAGCCGCAACTGAAAAGCTGTGTGCTTAATCTACAGGATTAACACAAACAAGATGTCCTTGAGCAGGATAGGTTTACTGCAGTCTAGCAGGAGTCATTTTCTCCGAGAACAGAAAACAAAACCTTTGTAGCCAGTGCCTGGGGAGACGGGAGCAGAGCAGACCCCCAGGGTGACTGTCAGCAATGGGCTACCGGCTCTCCCTGCTGCTAATCCAAACGAGCCACTCCGGTTTGGTAGCGTGTGTCTGCCTGTGTGTGATCCTCTGATGGGGAATTTCCTTCCAGCTCTCTGCAAGCCGTTTGGTCCCAGTTCTCGGGAGCCATTGCTGCAAGTAGGTTTTAGTGCAGTTTGTCCTGGTGCTCTGAGGTGCTGGTGAGCAGATCTTGGGCATGAACAAGATGCCTGAACTCACATGTGTCCTTTCTGACCTCCCTTGGTGCGTGAAAGCCAAGCTTTGTTGAAAGATAGGATTTGCTGATGGTGGAAATAATCCTGTGCTACCAGGGGCCTGGAGAAGAGGGTGATGCCCACTTGTGAACGGCAGCTGGTTAACTCCATCTCCCACCGCAGCTTCCAGTTCCCCTCCAGCAATAACAACGTATTTCTTCCCACACCTTTGTATTCATTTCTCAGTTAATGGCTGCAGTTAATTTTTGTTCAGTGGACTTTTGTTCGTGAATCCATTCTCTTTGCCTTGGCCCACTCGTTCTTGCTGTTGGAACTCACTGAAAGCTCTCCCTAAACATAAAAGGGAGCTAAGCAGAAAAAATGTTTCATATTTTTTACTGTTCTCAAAACTACCACTTAGAGTGAATTTATCTAAAAACTGGTTTAAAATATTAGACCCTTTTCTAGTTCTCAATGAAAAGGATACCATCTCTTGTTGATGATATTCATTGAATCTCAGCTGTCCTGATTTATACTTTTAAGTTGGTCTCTGCCTCCAGGAAGTTCCCTATGAAAATTGGAAATTTTTTTTGAGGTTAAAGAGAATCCCTAACATGCACAAACTAAAAAAAAATACATGCTCTCAAAAAAAAGTTACCAAAAAACTGTGTAAGGCTTTAATTATATAATCATTCTTCACCAATTGGAAGAACTGTGCTTACTAGGAAGCACAGTATTTACTGGGATAGCATGGGTTTACAGCAGCTTCCCTGGTAGCTGATTTCTGCAAGAATACAAAGTGGACAAAGTGTAATCCTAGCCCAGAATTTTTAGTGGACTCTGCGTTTGTGTGCTGAGCTTTGCAGGTGTGATGGCTAAATTAAGTCTCACAGCACTCCCTTGGGATGGTGCCCAGAGTAAAAATCTAGGCCTGGAAATCTGAAGCTAAATCTCTGTGAACAATTTTAAAGGCAGATTGGTGGCACTCTAGAGAATAGTAGCAGGGGAGGAAGGAGGTGTAGGGGTGCTGCTATCCAAGCAGGGCTGAATCAGAGGGTTAAGGAAGGCATACCAATAAGGAGTGGAAAGACATAGGAGTCTGAGTTTACAGGTGACTTCTGTGATGGCAGGGAAAAGATTATTTGCTTTTGTAATGCTAGGAAAAGATTGATTACTTCCTAATGCTGCGTGTAAAGGCAGATGGAACAGTGGTAGGTGAAGAAGGCAAGTGAAAAGGCAGTGGATTACATCTTCCTCTTTCAGAAACTGTCAAATCAGCAGAATTTGTACACTCTTTTGAAAACGCTTCTATCCTTCAATACAACAAACATAGCTGCTTCGTACAGTGGAATAGTACATTACAAAAATAATTTCCATTTCCCTCATGCCTTATATTGCCCTTTGATTTACAGCTGTCTGTACAGTGTAGGAGGTACTACCTACCTGAGTCAGCTGAGCCTCAAGCAACAGTAGTACAAAACTGCTCGTGAAGAATGTGCTGACCCTGGACAGTATCAGAATATTTCACTGGCAGGACCTCAATAGGCGCAGGTGAAGCGCTCCTTAACCTGAGTAGAAAGACTGCATATTAGACCAGTTTTAAGAAATAGCATGAAATAATGCTAGAAACACTGGTCAAGAAGCATCCTGCTTCATTACAGATATCTGGCAATAAGACTTCTTAGCTGGGTTTATAGAAGAGAGAGGTACTTATTCTGTGAAGGATTTTTACCATAGCCTCTGAGCATACGTAGGTGGGTTGAATTCTGAATCATTTCTGCCTGAGAATTTGCCTGATTTTGGCAGTCTTGACTTATTAACATGCAATACATTACCTGGCACACTGACCTATTAACTAGTCTTCTGAGATGCCATAAACACCTCTGCACTTTCATATTGCAACAGCAATGAATGATTTTGGAGCACACTAATTACTAAAAAGCATTTTGACTCTGGAAAAAGAGCAAACCACTCTGGAGATCTGTCATCCCCTCATTTTATTTAAGAACCATTCAGCATAGATGTGTCTCTCAGCATTTTATCCAGGTTGTGGGTTTACTCTGCTGTACATGGTTTGGACACAGTTGCCTCATAGCCAGCCTCAGGCACCATCACACCTCTTTTCACAGATGAAAATGATAGTGAGACACTGAAGAAGTTGTGCAAGGGATCAACACATATCCAGCATGACCAACCCTGCTTTTGTGCTTCTAAGGCTGGATGGACAAGAGAATGTCCTGTGTAGTCAGCTGGCAGTTTCGAGTCCCTTTCCAACACCCATATTACACAGACATTTTCCAGTATGTGGAGCAGAAAAGTTGATAATTTCTGAGTGATTTCTTCTCTATCATTTGTAAAGTTAACCAAGTCTGCAATGACATCTATTTATTTTGAGAAGGCTTAGGAGGAGACTGAGTACCGTAGCATTCAGCTAACAGAGTAGAAAATGAGGACTCAAGTGCAACACATCAAAGACTTTGCTTGCATTAAGCTGTGCCAGTGCTTCACACGATCTTTTTGAGTGGAGAATAATGAATTCCTGATTTGAAGTGTGGGCCCAGTATCTACATACAAGAGTGAGTTCTCCAAGGCAGAAATGGCTTCTAAGCCAACATGACCTCTCAAATGAGACTGCAGGGCTACTGTGCAAATGAGTGCCATGCATCTGCTACTCAGCTGGCAAATGTTGACCGTGTTTCAGGAGCTGAATGTTCCTCCCACGCAGTTAATTTCTTCCCTGGCAGAAAATGCTGATGTAGAGCTTGATTTTAAACAATGAGAAGAATAATGGGAACTACGAAACGGTCCAAGGAACTCAGTTTCTTTCTCTTGGCTCAGTTCCGATCCTCAGGTGTTGCACTGCAAGAAAAAAGTCATCCTGGTATAGTTCAGGAGATGGTTTTTCAAAGGTTGTCTGAGAGGTAGCTTGGGATTGCACCAAACCAGTGCTGCAAAGAAAGAAATCTTTCCCTGAAATGGGAATAAGCTGCTCCGCTCGTAAAAGGTTTCTTCCCTTCTGGCCCTGGAATCACTGGTTGGTGACTGAAGGGATTGGGTGGTGCGGTCTGTATGATCCCCTAAGGACTTGGGGCAGCCTCGTGCACCTCCAGGATGGCTGTAGACACTGTGGTTCCCGCTGCAGTCTCCTGACCAGAGGCCCTTCCTGAGCTCCACATGTCCAATGTATTGAGTCACTAAAATGCACATAATCTATGCAAGCACTTTTTAATCTTTTTTTTGACAAAGGTACCGACACCTTTGTGTCTATCTCCTTATTCTTACACTTTACATTTTGGATATTTATTGTACAGTTTAAGTATTTGCTTTAAAGAAAATGTAATTCAATGTCTCCCCAAAGATTTGCTGTTCCCCATAAACATTGCATGGAAACATCTGTTTCCCTCATATGGCTCTCATAATTTGTGCTTTGGATTTCATCCAGTGCTCTGTGGAAAAGTGATGCCTTCCAGAGACAGAAACCTGATTATGAGAAACCTCATGGGCAATAGTTGTGCCTTTGTTGCAACTGATTTTGAAGACACAGAGAGAGAGAAACAGAGATGGGAGAAGCGGTTTTTATGAAAATGTGGGTTTTTTTTACAGGGACATGCCTTGCACTCTTATAGTCCTTTCAGGCAGATGCAGAGTAGCCTCCGAGTCTGCCTCTCTCTGTTTTCGACCCTTTAGCCAACTCCTCGCATACCTGACAGACATGGGGTCTTGAAGATAACAATGTTCTTAAAGTTTCACCAAGGTAAATTAGTGGAAGAGGAAAAGGACCATTTTCTCTGAGTGCTCTGACTGCAGCAGTATGTTGTTAGGCATCAGAAAATCTAGGCAGAATACAGAATACAGAATTGCAAAGAATACAATAATTAAATAAGTTTTACCTAGTCACAAAACATGAGTAAATACACCAGACTTCCAGTTTCAACATTGATGAAAATAATAGAAAATAAACACCTCCGGATTCCAAACGTCTTGAAGAACAACCTGTGCTGAGTCCTGTACTGAACAGGAGCTGTGCAGACAGCAACAAATAGGACTAGGTCTCTTCTTCATCTTCCTCCCTCCTTCCACGGCAGTGGAAGATGGTCCCTTCTACAGAGCAGTAGTCCAAGAAGGAGGTGGAAAAAGCCCTTCCCTTTGACCTGCCTTGCCTTGCACCAACTGATGGTACAAAGGAAGGATAACGTGTTCATTACCAGCCTACGCACTTCTTGGGGTTCAAATGTTCTTCGGCATTTCTTAGGGCTTGTCCTTGTGGAGAATAAGAATGACTTAGCTTAAAATAAAACAGAAGGAAAATAAGAAGTAGCAAAAAATGATGATGGGAGGAACTTGCCAGAAGAGGCAAGAATTCAAAATTCCTTTTCTGTGTTCAGTGTATGAATCCTGTCTGCCTAGCCATTTGCCTTTGAGAACAAGCCTGAGGAGGAGGTGGCAGTTGTTATACACAGATCTAATGATCAGAGAGTTTGCCCAGGGATGCAGAGTTCAGATATGTCCTCAGCCTGAAGTGCCCATGATCCCTCACCTCCTACTTCCCCCCATCTCCAGGACAGTGCTGTTAAGCATTTCTGTCTGAATGGAACCATTTTGCACTACTGTGATTAAAATCTGCATAACAAAGTCAGTTGGGCCAAGTTTGCAGTCAGTCAAAAATTTTATTGGATTCAGCTCTGCATTTAGCTTTGCTCCAAGCTAGTCATGGAATTCTGGGTAAATAACCAATCTGTGCTGTATTGCGTTGACGACCTAAGCATGTCACGAGACTTAAGAGTTCAGCCTGTGGGAGCAGGATCTTCACTTGTGTTTCATCCGATGCCAAACTCTTTGACTAAAATTAAGAAATGGTCCAAGATTACCACTGTCTCTGCACTGGAAAGGTTTTACCTCTGCTTGGAAAAGCACTATGGGTCCACCAGGCTGTACATTTGCTTGTGACATACTACACTTCTTGGCTTTTGGTAGCTGCCCACACCCTTCCCTTGTGTTGTAATCGGTTACATCTGTCAGTTTGTTTTTGTGTGCATACTGACCTCAAGTAGGAAAATCTCTCTTTGGGAATAGCCGTGATGAGGTACACATCCTTTGTATCGGTGCTCATGGTCCCTGGTTGTTTGGTTTGGGCTCTCCTCTCTGTACACATACTTTGGTTTTGCCAGGCCTCTGGAATATTCTCCTATTTTGCCCAAAGTGACACTTAAGGAGAGGCTTTCCTTGTTGAGCAGTGCATTTTGGATGTTCCCGTGTGCTGCTATGTCTGAATAGCATTACACATGTGCTACTACATGAATTGTTCACTTAAAATTGCTGGGACTGGGGCTTTGGTACTGTGCACATCAGGACCATGGTGAACGTATCCATTGCATCTTGATTAAGTGAAAGCAACAGCTTCATTATTCCAACACCTTAAAAAACTCGCTTTTATTGTAGTGCCTTCTTTCTAATTCTTCATCCTGTGGTCTCCTTACAGCTGAGGAAACCTTTACCTTCCTGCCCCTCGCCACCCTGCAAGAATCCTAATGTAAAAGGGTGGCTGAATGCTAAACTAAGTGCTGCTCTCTCGCTCTATCTCTTGGTGCCTCAGAAATGCCCCAGAAGAGCGGGCCTGGGTCTGGGCCACCCAGCAGTCCCCAGGTGAACAATGTAACACTGCAAGCATGAGTTGCTCAGGGTTCTCCTGGCTCTGACTCTGCTCTGCAGGAATGGAGCTGCCAAGTTCCAGTCAGAGAGTGGAGAGAGGTCAGTATTTATGGGATCTGAGCATTATTTATGTCACAGGAAGAAAAATAGAGTAGATTATGGTCACCAGTCCACTTGTGTTGCACAGATGCACAAGAAGCATCATTAGAGTCTGAGACTAGCGAAGACTTTGTTTACAGTGTAGCTTGATGTTTTTGATTCCTGGGGAATAGGTGTCTCTTGGTTTTGAGTCAAATGGTACACTTAGGAGAGAAAGGAAAAACTGAAAAACAGAAAATATGAGTACAGCTTGCAGTCTGCCTCTTCAAAATACAAGCTGTGCTGAGGTAAAACACTTCCCGGGACAGCAGCCATCTCTGGGTGGGGTTGTTTTGGAGGAGGGAGCTCAAGTAGGCACGGACACGGGTGAGGAAACTGCTGCAGTTTTCCTGAAATCGGAATGAAGTTTTTAAAATTCCTATCTACCCTCAGAACTTCGCTGTCTGTCTCTGTTAGGCAAGCACGTGTCAACCTAAAACCTAGCATGAAGTTCATGCTCAAATGGCCTGCTGGCTGAACTGAACATCAGCAAAATGCTGGGTTTGGACCTCGCATCTGACTCTTCAAGAGCCTGATCTTTTCCCCACTGCAATCCAGCCTGAAGTCTGTTGCTGGGAAGGAGGGGGCTGTGTATGCTACCGGGTGATGTGGCTGGGTTTGGGAAAGCCCAGTGTGTGATCTCTCAGACCCTTCCCAGCCCTATGCTTGCTCACCAACCCTGCCTATCCTTTATTTGTTTGTTGTGTTCTTTATATTTATTACCGTCTTTCCCAGAACTGAGGAGGCGCCGGGGGACAATGTGGGGTATGGCTGCTCCCGCTCTGCCCTCTCTTGGGTAGCAGCGGTGGTGTTGCGCCTTCCCAAAGGCAGGCAGCAGCAGACACTTGCCAGAAGGGTTTCAACCGAGGTCTGGCACCCCAGCGACGCTGAGCGGTGCCTGAACTCGCCGTGCCCCCCCGGGATGCTGCGGCGGCCCGAGCCGCGGTCCCGGCTGGCTGTCCGGGTGGGGAAGCGCTGACGTGGCTCGCTCCGGGAGCGCATGGAGCATCTGAGTCCCAGGCGACAGAGCTGCTGGGGCGCCCCGGCTCCGGCAGCCCGAGCTGCCCTGCTCGAAATTTGAGCTTTATTGGTGCAGCGGACCTGCTGCTCTGAGACCGGGGGAGGTAAAGCTTGGGAACTTCGGTCAGGCAGCAACGCGGTGCAGCAGAAACGCGTTATCCTTTCGGCTGGGCAATCCAGGGATGTTCAGGAAAAAGAAGAGCCTTCAGGCTTCTTCATTTTTATAAAAGTTTATTTTTTTTTTCAGCCTCCACACTTTAGAAAGGGGGAGGGAAGGACCCCCAACTCAATATGAAAAGGTGACTTTTAGAAGGAGCAACAGTTTGGAAGAGAAGGCAAATGGAGCTTGTTTGTTTGCTTTTGTTTAGGTTTGGGTTGTTGTGAGGATTTTTTTTTTTTCTTTTTGTAACAACATTGCTCAATATTTAATCTTCTGCAGAACAAATAACTTCTGTTTCCTGTGTTATGAAATCCTGGAAACAGTTTTGAATTTTAAGGAAAGCAAGCACATTTCTGCGGAGAAGATGCAGCAAAAGAGCTCCCTCTCTTGTCCATTATAGGTTTTGTCCAGTTTGCTGCAATGTAAAAGTATCAGGCTAAAACCAGAGAGAAACTGGTGTTAAATTACATTGAATTGAGGGTTTATCTGCAGTTTTCTGCTTTATGTCAATTTAATGCAAATATTTGGAAAAAGCTGAGTAGCAAGTGTTGGCATTCAACACCCAGCTGAAAAAAATGAAACCAAACCCAACAAAACATCCAACAGTTTTTGATAAACCACTGAAATGCTACTTCTGAAATAAGTCCTTAAAAACACAGTGGGAGATATGTCTTTCATGATATCTATAAAATATTCAACAAAACATGGTTCTGATTATATTTTTCTCATCAGTTTTAGTTACCAGTAAAACTTTGTTATACTGGATAAAAATAAAGATCTCTTTAACCCTCATTTTCAGAGTCTGGTCAGCTGGGCTTAATCCAATTGCGGTGTAAGTCCAAGGAAAAGATGTTTTAACAGCAGCTATTGAGCCTCATCTGTTTTAAATTGTTAATTACTCTGGAAAGCTAGAAGAAAATAACTTGTGAAGTGTCACTTGTCCAAGGTAGTTCTAACAATCCTGCATATATGAAATGTGACTTTCTGGGCAACACTGCAATAAGAGTTGCATGCTCAGTGTTAAATGCTCCATTTAATTTGTGCCATACCTTGTAAAATCAAGTTACTGTATTTGTATGCTTGGTTTTTCAATCAAAATCCCATTTAATGGGAAAACAGCTGTACTAAGAGGGCTTCTTAATGATACAGTTCTTCTTCTAAATTGTAAATTTTGCAGTATTTGAAATATGTTTTCTTTTATGAAACACATTCTCACTTGAGATTTAATATCATGATTAACTGCATTACTAGTTTTACAACTTCAGTCAAGTTTTTTTCCTACTGAAATAAATAGATAGCTTTCTAACAAGCTTGCATATGAACACTTTGCAGAAAATCACTCTTATGCCTTGGGAATAGCCAAGTGCTTTTATAATTCATCTGAGATGACAAAGCAATTGCAGCATTGCAACAGCTTTGCAAATTCTGCCCTGCAAGAAGATAGAAACCAAGCAGCGCGTAAATCTGCCTCCAATATTTTCTTAAGCTCCATGCAGTCCTACCCAAAAGTTCCTACAGATTTCCCTTCACTCAAGGCCAGACTGATGTTTGTGAAGACATTTAACAGTGATAGTTTGGACTGAAATCTGCCAGTCTTATCAAGGGTGGGGGGATACTGACTTTGCAGAGAGAGTTGAATGACTGTGAACACCACTAAATGGATCCCTGCTACTCAAGATAAATTATGTTGCCTTAAAACAGTGGGCAGAAAGGTCTTCAGAGTTTGAGACAGGGATTAATTAAAGAGGGAAAACAGATCTTCCACCCAGCTTGGTTTCTTGCTTTTCTTAAAGAAACATTTCTCTTAAACAAAAAGCTCATGATTCAATGGAAAGCTAATTTAATTGCCTTATTTGAAAAAGTTACTTTAGCAATTTCAGACTTCTTGTTACTTCCATGGGATCTTTTTCTGCATATTATATATTTTATTCATTCTTTTTGTCATCTAATCACACTTTTTTTTTAATGGCAGTTTCACAGTGTTTTCAAATCACTTGGTGAGTATTGTTACCTTGATTTCAAGTGTTTTGCAGACTTTTCTACTGATTGGAGACAGAGAAGTACAACTTGGGAAACTATGTATGCTAAGAGAAAAATTCTTACATTAGCAAACACAGAGTATGCAGAGGCAGCAAAAGCAAGTCTTTCCTAGAAAGGAAAACTCTTCAGCCTTGTAATGAAAATAGTGGGAACCTCTTGATATGCTTGTTTTCAAAAGTTCTTAAAAGCATTTAATTTGATTTTTTCTAATTAAGGCCTCAAAACTTTGTTGTCTATTTTAAGTGGGCTGTAATGTAATGGAGATATGTTCTATAGCATTCTAGAAATAAATGACAGAAAACAGCCTAGTTAATTTAATGAGTTAGGTCCTCCAAGGAGGAAATAAATCTTCAGCT
Source organism: Melanocharis versteri (assembly GCA_013397845.1). Classification (NCBI taxonomy): domain Eukaryota; kingdom Metazoa; phylum Chordata; class Aves; order Passeriformes; family Melanocharitidae; genus Melanocharis; species Melanocharis versteri. The sequence continues at coordinate 1,077,300 of VZTG01006405.1, forward strand.
GAAACGGGATGTGTTTTCCTCCCCTCAGTGATGGCATGTGCTGCTGTGAGCCATCCCTACCAGAGGTGATTAGGGGAGATGGATCCTTGCTGGACCTGTTCTGCCAGTCCTCTCCAGCCAATCTTCCCCTCTGTGACTGTTCAGCTAAATCTCAGCCCCAGCAGGGCATGGCTGCTCCAAACCTCAATTACTACCTCCTGAGAAGAGCAAGAGATGGGTGGGAAGTGTGGCTTACTACCCGGAAACTCAGTTTTACTTCAGCAGTATGGTATTTATTTTGAAAGTGACACCTAGCGTGTCGAAGGTGGCCTTGTCAGACTGCTGGCTACTGTTTTGTATAGGCTTTGACACTTGGGTAGCCTGCTGGTAAATCAAGTGAAAAATAATGACAAAACTAGAACAGATACCTACTTCAAAAACTGGAAAAAAAGAAACTTTTTTAGCTGACCTTCACACAGAAATCCAGAATCCGACAGGCTTAACTACTCAGTCTTTGTTGGCACCAGAACACTTTTGGTGGCATTGTGCTCTGGGCTCCCGAAATTTTCTTTTTTCATTTGAATCTCCATGAGCTAGTGTGTAAATAAATAAGGAGTCCAAGGCTGCACTGTCCCTTTCCAGAGCATTCCATGATGCCATTCATGAGGCCAACACACCAGTTATCAACCACGCCTCCCAGCAGACACCCACCCCATCTGACAAAACAGGTCTCCCAGAGACCTGCCTTTGAACTTAATGTCAGCAGACAGAAAAGTGTGGGGAAAGGGCTCGGCTCGGTGGAGATCCCCAGCTCCTGCCAGGCTCTGCTGTGTATTTTCTGGCAAACCATGGCTAATAGCAAAGGAATTTTCTGAAAGTGCTACACAGGTTTCGAACTATCACGATGTTGATTTCCAGTGTGGTGCTTTTTCAGTTTTTCCATATGTGCTTGGTCCTAAACAACTTGAGGAGAAGTTCAGAAGTAAATAAATGGCAAGATGCTTTGTCTGAAGCTCTCAGGGTCATGCTAGTTGTAAGTCAACTCGAAAACAGCTCAGACAATCACCTTTTTTCTTTTTTTAAATCTAAAGAAAGCCAGCTTACAACTTTGAAGGCTGTAATCCGTATAATAAAACACAGAGCAGGAGAGGCAGATTCAGCAGCATCTGCTGAAAAGTCCCACAGCATCCAGAATGTACAATAATGGATGCTATCAGGCAGTGAACTCTCATTTACAGGGCCATATGCTTTACGAGGAATGTTGATAGGTTACCCTTATCTCTGTTTGTCATCACTTCTCCATTTCACTGCTTCCAAAGGAAAACACTCCAAATTGTTAGCATCCTCCACTGAACCACTGCCATTTCTTATTTCTTATGTTGGCCTTCCCACCTTGGAGCTTTCTGCCCCTATATCTCAGCTGCCTTGTCATTTCAGTTTAAAGATGAGCAAGAGGTTAGTTTCACGCTGCATGGTGGTACTCACACAGTTGTCTCTTTATAACTGGCTAGAGATCTTGTCACCTGCTGCCAACATCTGAAGACAGGAGCTTAGGAAAAAATAGCACAATAAAGCACACAAGCCCATAAAACCACACTTAGTGATTTGTCATGCTCCTCCGCATCCTGTTAAAAACAGGCCCCGTTTTCCTCCGCAGTCAGAGGGCTGCTCTGTTTCCTGCATGCATTCCCTGTGTAAACCTGCTGCTAGCCCTCACACATGCCAGCAAATCCCACAGTAGAGACAACTGTTATTTTGGGGTGTTCTCACCTGCAGGATGATGCACCAAGGTGATGTGTCTGGTGTCATGGAGTGCAAGCAAAGAAATAGGACCAATAAGACTCTGCCATGGCTGGTTTTGGCAAATACCAAGTTCTGCACCTTCTTGTAAGTCTTAACATTGACAAAGACATCCCTTTTCCAAAGGAAAAGAGTCAAGCGTGGTGTGGCAGTCCCATGGGACATGGAGGGTGCAGTGGGGAATGGGTGTATCCCTATCCCCTTCCTCGCTGCTGTCCCAGGGCGCGTGCGGGGGCATCACTGCGCTGGGCTCTCGAGGAGCCTTCATCCGTGGCTATGAGGCCTGGTCAGGGGTGCACTGGTCAAACAGGCCCCAAAGCACCCAGCAGGAGGGAGAGCAGACAGTGCTTGGGCTGGGATTCACTAGTCCTTGGTCAGTTCCATGCGATGTAAATGGGTATTTTCTCCCTCTGAGTTTTCCACTGAGCAAACACCAGCCGGAACACCTGATGGGAGGACATTCTTCTTCCCATTCCTCCAGGCTTCATCAGTTCTTAGGCTCATGGAGTTTTCCAGGTGATTTTGCATTAGGAGGGATGCAGAGCTGTAGTTCTTATGTGTCAATAGGAAATAGAATCATGGTGCTCTCTTCATTGAAGGAGGACGGGTTTTTGCTGTTTTCATTTTCCCTCCTCTGCCCAAATTTGTCCATGTGACTGGTTACACGGTGCAGGAAGCTCTGTGCTGTGCTTTTTGACACTGTAAAACTCGATATATCAAAGGAAAGGAGCTCTCAGAGCACAGAGGTTTACTAAAATGCCTGTAGTGTGTACTGAGAGAAGAGATTTGCCAAGGAGCCAGCTCAGTTCAGATGCAGTAAGGCAGTATTATACAGGAGAGAGAGGACACAAGGAGTTCCTATGCTCAGGCAAAAAGGCTGAACAGACTAACAGCCTCCTGGAAGGCCTCAGCTAAGAGCAACACCAGGACCTCTGCAGAAACAGGCAGGGGGGCTGTGACCTTCTCTCTCCACACTGAGCAGCAGAACTGGCCTTGTGCATGTGGGCTGTACAAAAGGACATGGTGAAGCCACTTATGGGGCTGGCTTTGTGCTGATTTCCTCAGTTGTAAAGACAGCAGAGCAAATGATTCAGGATGTGTCTTGAATGCTGGTTTTGCCTCAGGTTTCATTTAATTCCAAACTCAAAGTATTTTCTTACGCAACCAGTGTTTTGTCCTTCATAGTGTGTTGTTAGCTTGCTTTTGCCGGGAAAGCATTCCAGAAACTCCAACTGCCTAGTGCAGACGGTGAGTTGCAGCTTCCCTTGTACCACTGCAAAACGTCCATATTCATAAAATATGCTTGTTTTGCAAAAATAAGGAATGTTACTGTCTGTAACATTTTGTCTGACTTTCCCATATTTTAGCTCAGATGGTTTTACAATGTCAGGGGAGTCACACTTTAGGCATGCCTGGCAAACGGGCTGTTGTACAAACCTTGTAGGAAAAGATTGATGTCTAGGTTGGTTGTTTTGACACATCTGAAAGTCTCATCTGCCCTGTGCTTTCAGGAGTGCAGAATGTGTAATTTCCCTCATGACGTAAGGGCTCAGAGGATCTGCTCTTCCGAGCCTCCTCTTTCTGGAGCAGTTTTCAGTAACACGGCTCAGATATCAACCGAGCTTACAGCCATGCCTGAGCCACCTCCTGCGGTTGACTCATTACAAAACTTAAAGAAGGAGAGGTGTGGGCTGGGGGCAGCAGCTGTAGACACAAAAGGAAAACTGTTAATATGGGAGAGATTGCCCGAAAGAAAATAATTGCGAAATAATTGGAGAAACTGGGATTTCTTTGCTGGAAAATTATTTTTGTCAGCCTCTCTATCTAATCACATAAGAAGAAAGTAGTAAAGAAACTTGACTCACTTCTCTATACCAAACAAAAGTGCCTTTCTTCCTTAATAACACACCAAAGGTATGTTGTTTGTTTGTGTGAGGCAAATCTTTCTGTGGGAGCACAGAACTGCAGGGCTCACAGCTGTGCAAACGGAGGGCACGCTTGCAAGTGCCCAGCACATGCAGAACTGCTCCATATGGGGCCAGAGGTGGAAAAAAACAGGCTTCAAAGCTGCTTTCTGAGAATTCTTTCTTGTTCACTTTCAGCTCAAAGCTAGGCAGGGAGTGGTGCTAAGCCCAGTTCTTCTCACACCTTGTAGCAAATAGGGGATTTTACTGTTTTTCAAGAAGAACTGCTGTATTTCATAACAGCAAATGCTCTTCCCAGAAATGTGCCCAAGGTGCAGTTCTCCCCTCTTGGCTCCCTCAGGCAATCAAGGTGCAGGCGGCCACCACGCTGTGTCCTGAGAGACTGCACGCAGCAGTGCCCTCCACACTGCAGCACCCTGCTCTGGCCAAGGGTGGGCAGCCACCCCAACTTATTAGGTACAGGTGCTAGAGGTGATGCCTTGCCCAGTGTGTGCTGCTGAGTCTTGCGCTCACATGTCCTTTTTCCTGCCTCCTGTCTTTCAGTCTTTCTATCTTCTCTTGGTCAGGTCCCTGGGCCTCTCTCAGTGAGGGACAGGTCCCACTTAGGGATGCCACCTTATGTCTCAACCTTTTTCTTGCAGTGAGCCTGCCCTTCCTTCGGTTTCTCTGGTTTTTGATCACAGCACCTCCCTCAGCTCCCAAACTCTTTCCATGTATGCACTTTTTCTTTTCCCCCTGCCCACATCCTGACTGCCATTCTCACCGCTGGCCTTTGCTTAGCAAATGCTGCTGTAGGTAGATGTGCAGGCAGAGCAACTGAGGAGCACATAGGCTGCTGGAAGGTGGTGAAACAAAGGGCTGACACATGGCAAAATGCCACCGCAAAAAGATTCCCCGTGGCGAGTGCGGTGGCCTGGAATGGCCTCGGCCCCAGGGCTTGGGGACTGCTTTTTTCTGTGCCATGTTGACTTAACTTTGTAAGAAGCCCATCTTGACTGCATCTGAGCATCCCTGCGGAGTTGTCTCTTTGTTAACTGTGTTATCAATTAAAGTCTTGCAGTAATCCAAAGAACCTTTCTGTTTACGCTTCCTGGTACATTTTTTATTTGAAATAGCTCTTGCCCATTCTAACCTGATACTTTTCCTGCCACAGAAGATATCTGAAGTTTTCTCCCCAGTTCAGAGCCTTCTTTGGCCAGATTTCCCATCCTGAGGTAGGAAACAACTTACCTGCATTCCCTCAAAGCTGGCTAATGGGAAATGCAGACACTGGGTGTAGTTGCAGCTTGGTCTGGTATAAAACATCAGAAGTTACAAAAACCCAATGGATGCATCTTTTTTTTTTTCATAGTACAACATTTTAGAAACCAAACAGGAAGTTTTTCCCATGTGATGGCCTGTGGCAAAGATAAACTGACTTCTGATGATTTTAGGACAGCTGCTGGTGAATTAATTTCCATTGTATTCCCTAATTCAATTGCTTGCACTCAGTAAATGTATTTTCACTCTACTTCTAGTTTATGTTTGTGTATAGCTTGATAGAGAAATGGGGTCTGGTTTCCGCAGAAAAAAGAAAACTCCCCTGTTCTTTGAGAGCCCATGTTCATTCATCTCCTTGCCCTCAGTGCATTTTTCTGTCAAGATCCCCATTCTCTGAGCTCATTACATTCCCCATCTCCTCTCCCCCCCAGGCCCCAGCAAACGTCTCCCACAAGCCCTGTAGTCTGACCTTGGACCCCAGTTGCTCTCCCTATTTGACCCCAGCTGTGGATCCTGGCAAACCACCAAGCCAGGGAGCTCTGGGGGAGTGAGGAAGAAGGACAGACGTTTGCCTTATTTGACTCCCGTTCTCCCTAAGACACACGGCAGCTGCAGCGGGAGGTCATCACTGGGCACACGGATTCACACTTCCTGAAAGAATAATCTCTTTGTGAAAACTTAACCAAAATCAAGGGCCAAAGTGCTTCTGCTTTCTGTACCAGTTTGTAAGAACACAGCAACGTAACATCAGGCTTTGGCACTGGATCCCAAATCATAGGAGAACTGAGGCAGACTGGGGAGATCAAGGCTTTGAGAAACAAGGCACAAGTCTAAGTGTAGCTTAGACATTCAATTATGCTTTAACCCAAACGATAGCTTTTACTAGTCACCCTACTGCTTTCAAGATTGTGTTTTCATGCCTAGCTATAAATTAGTCCTGCTCAATAACTAGGAATTTCACCCAAAAAAGCAACAGGCGCCAGTGCGTGGTAGAATGCAAATAGCAATTGGAGAAGGGATGATATTAAGATACAATAATGAAAGTTGACGTGTTTAGGATATCTGGGAACAGTGACCTACTGGTCATCTCTCACTCTCAGTAATTGCAATTGACAGGCTGCTGCATTTGCAATATTTTAGGAATTAGGAAAAGTAATCCGTAAAATATTGTGTGTGAAGTTCCTGGAAAAAATTGTCTCCACACTCACACTTCATACTCTGAGAAGTTAAGTAAGCAACTCTATTCCTATTTTTTGTGAAAGTAATATATCCCACAGGTTAAAGGATCTTTGAGATTTATGATGAAAGGGCAGTGACTTGCTGCAGAAAATGTTATTTTATGCTTCTGGAGTATTTTACCCACTTCGCTGGCCTTTGGCAGGGCTTGATCTGAGAGACTCACTACTATAATTAATACAGTTTGTCAGCCCTCTGTTTCTGAAAGATCTCAGCTTTCATTCTCCAAAGTAGGAGAAGTATAAATCTAATTGCAAAATGAATCTTCAGTCAATGAGTGGATGTCACCCACAAAGGATTCTCTGAACTCTAGAAATCAGCTGGTTTAAGAGTGTTAGACCTGAACACCTAATGATGTTCTCACAGGTCATTATTGATAGCTATTTCTTCACTGATTGTACTAACAACTGTTCTATATCCCAACGATATAGTCAGTTTTATTCCTGGGGAACACGTAACTGTTTGGATTTCTTTTTTACTTTGGACTTTTCACATGCCTTCTTCTGCTCTGATATTTAGTTCTAGGAAACAATCTAAAAGTAAATATCTTCACTGAATAACTTTTCCTCTGAACACTGTCATTAATTAATGAACATGAGCATCCTAGTCAGATATCAAAATGCCGTCCATACTGTGACCCTGTCTCAGTGTGCTTGTGTCCTGTGCAAGTTGGTGATCAGTGTTTTTAAATCAGGCAGCAACACTAACGTAAGCCCAGTGGTTGCCTGGCTGGTGGCATCTGTGGAAACAAATGAATAAATAAACTGAGCATGTTTAAACATATGTCTGTGCTTATACAATATACATCCTGAAAACCTACCTGCTATTTTGATAGAATGAGGACAGAGAGTCTCCCAGGAAAAGCTGGGCTTTTCCCAGATGCCAGTTTGTGCTGAAGACATCTTTCAGAAGAGCAGTTTGGGTTAGATTTTCTGGGAAACATCACAGGAAGCTTTTCTATATCACAAAGTAATTTTCAGCACAGCCAGACATCACTCTACTTTTCTTCGCTGCCCCAACAGGTCCCAGTGTGAATACAATTTCCTCAGATTCTCCTATGAAGCTGGGGACAGATAAAAGAAAGGAGGATTTACCATTTGATCCTTTATTCTATGTCACTTTTCCCCTTTGCTGGAAAAGCGAATATTGACTGGAAGCTTGCAAAGAAATTTGGCTCTGGGAATATATATCCCACTTAAATGAAGAGCTGTCTTGCTTGGGAATTTGTGGTTCAGTGCAAATAACTGTTAAATGTAAGACATTCTGTATATTTACATGCACTTACATAAACACGCTCTTTCAAATACAAAACTTACTCCAAGCCAAACTTTGAACAGGATTCTGAGGAAAAAAAAAAAAGGTGAAAATACAGCTATCAAGAACATAACCAAAAATGTGCTTCAAATAATCACTTCAACAGAAGACTTGATTTCTTCAGTTTGGAATTAGTTTTATATCTGGTTAGAGATCATTCTCAAAGGGCAATCCTTTAAGACTATTCTAGTCTGCCCAGTAGCATAGTGGTAGGTACTTTGTCTCAGGCAAAACCACTTCTTATAACAAACTTCTATAAATCAGCTGTAATTTGGGAGACAGTAGTATCTCTCAGTGGACTTGGCATTAGTTCATTCTCTCTCCAACTTTCTAAATCTTTTCAAGCTTTACTGATCATTCTGCACAGCTAAGCTCAGTTTTTTTAAATAACAGTTGAGGGTTTCAGCAATGCTATTTTCTCCCTGCTGTCTATAAAGAGACAAACCTGACACTAGGGCCAGTGGTCAATCTTTGCATTGGAAGTTCTGCCTGTAAAGAACGTATTTGAAGCACTTGATTTGAAGGTCCGTGTGATAATTCCTTCATGAAGCGTGTCTAATCTAGATATTCCTTCCCTTCAGGGAACCTGAGGAAAATAATTTCTGGTGAATGTTTTCCAGTGTTTCTGAATGGCAATGAACCATTTGGACTTTTGCCACTAGTTTTCTTCTGCACTTTTTCTGGCCTTTCATGGCCCTCCTGTGTAAGCCTCGCTCTGCTTAAAATTTTATTTATTTAATAATTTTCCATTTGGCTGCTCTGATTTGTTCCAACATCGCTGCCCCTTAGAGGCCAGTTTGGGATTATCACCATGATTTTCTTGTCGCTGTGTGGTACCACTTTGACAGCATTTCCCCAGCAGCAGCCTTGCTTCCTTATCTGGTACCGCTTTCTAAGGCACCTTAAATCTGCCACTTCACCATATTCAGCAATATTGACTATTGCTGTTGAATTCCCTTTTTTTTTGTTGTTTTTTGAGGATTTTATGTGGTGAGGCTACTGAAAAATCCTTTGAAATATGGGCTCTGCTCTGTGGAAATACACTGGAGCAGGGCTAAAGGGGCAGACGGAGTGGAAATTTCCATTAATTTCATTGAAGATTGATTAACAGCAATGACTTTACCCTTTTAAGTTCTTGTTTGTTTGTCCAGGCTTCGCTATTTCAAATGGGCCAATGCACCCTCTCCAGCAGGAAAAGGTTAGAGACATAATTAATTCAAGGCATTTGGCATTTCCTGTCAAAATGGCAGATATTCATCAAGCTCTGAAGATTGCTGGGTTTCACGTCCACTCAGGGCTGATGCTCAGAGCGTTTACCCAGCATACATCTCTGCATCTCTGCATTTTGAATTCTTTCTCCACAGCCAAACACAGTTCCTCATGCTGATCCTCAGTCTATTCAAAACCTCCTGTCAAACCCATTGCTGCCACCTCTCCCTATCCTTTCCTAGGGTGCTCTGGGAAGTGGCTGGAACTCTCCTGGCTCCTGGTGCCCTTAGAAGAAGCAGTGGATTACCAGCACGTGCTACAGGGATGCTGTTCTACCTCTCTTTATTGTGGTGGTAGGGACCCTGGAGCCATACCATGACCTTGCTGCTGTTCACAGATACGCTGGCCAGGAAACTGCAGCAAAGGGGGTATAGGAGCAAGGGACAGATAATGGAAAACAGGGAGAACAGAGCTTTGGAGAGTTTAAATGAACAAAGTCTATGGCTACATGGCTGGGTACAAGCCAGCTTCACACTTTCAGGCACATTAGCAGAAAACTGTTAAACAACACTCAAACAGTAAAATAAAGAAACTGTTCTTGGCAGCAAAGCTCTTCTATGGGGTGCTATGCCCCCCAAGAAATCTTCCTAGCAGCTCTCCGCCTCAGGCTGTGGAGACGCACCCAGTGACAAGGGAAGGACTTGATTATGAATAAAACCAGCATGTTTAAATACTTACGTGATTTGGTAGCATTTGGATTCCTCCTTCAGCTTTTTGGCTCTTTGCATGTGGTCAGAGCTCTCACACTGCTGTCTGGAAGACACAGGCTCATATATTTTTTCTTTCTCTGTTACAGCAGTAACGGAGTGGATCACTCAGAGAAGCTGTCTGTTCACAAACCCTTGTGTGAGATTAGATGTAAAAGAAAGAAGTGAAATGGTTTTCTGATTTGTCAAAACTCTGGCAGGTTAGACTTCAACTTAGCAGAAAATGATTAAATTAGATGTGACAGTAGCACAAGAAGTCCATAGTATGGCCCTGTCTTGTAACTACACTGAAATTAGGTGAACAAATCTGGTTGATAATGGCTTTGGAAAAGTAAATGCAGCATCTGAATTTGACAGCTATGTGGCTGAACTGATAGATATGGTGATTGTTGCTGGCACGCAGCGGAAAAATAGAATTACATTGTGTTTAATCAAAGGGACCTAGTCTGGGATAAGCCTTGGATCCCTTCTCTACATGAAAAACAGGTTTTAGAACAAAGGAAGTTCTGCATAATGTTATTTAGTCTTCATGAACCGCTAACTGTGTGTCAGAGCCCTGATGAAGTCACTGCTTAAAAACCATTAAGAGATAGTGTACAATTGATGTGATATGATTTGCTTTGGTTGGGTAACGTGTTTCTGGCGAGTAATCCAGCCATCAGGTCTGGTGTGCACACAAAAATTGCCAACAAGCTAAGGTACATCAGATATAAAACCCCAAAGTTTTCTGCCACCCTAAAAAAAGTTTTCTTTCAAAATGTGCTGTCAGACCATTCTTTGTGTTGTCCCATCTCTAATGTGAATAAGAACAGTAGATTTGTCTGAAAGGGAAAATCTCCAAGGATGAGTTTGATATAGAAAAAATAGAATCTCTAGACTCCTATAAAACTTTAATATGCAACTAATGCTGACACTAGTGGCCAAGGGAAAATGTGTGTTCTTTACTTTGTTTAAAAAAAAATTATTTCCAGCAGGAAAGAAGCCCTTGAAGGATGAAAACCAGTACAAATGGATACCTGAGCGCACACACATTATTTGTTGGGGGAAACATTTTAATTAAGTTGTGCAGTTCACTCCCGACAAAATTCCTTAAATCATGAAGGTAAGGCAAATCATGTAGTATCAAGGTCTGTAGCTATGGGAGCACACAGGAGGAGTGAGGAGTGGAACGGGCATGAGTGCCCTCCATCGCCTATCACAGAATAAATCAGAGCTGAAATCTTTCTTTTGTGTGGTTTGGAACAGACATGGGCCTCAAAGACAGAAGATTTGGACCAAAAGACAAGTCATCCCTTTATCTAGTTGTAATTAACTCCAGGTGGTTTCTGCTAACATAATGCAGATTTGAGTCTCATTTATCTTTTTTATTTGGAGACAGCACAGCTTTCACATTTTTGGGAAAAGTCAGAGGAAAAAAAATTAATTGTTTTCTTATTATGGCAGATCACATCTTTCAGTTTGAACTCTTGGTGTGATTTTTCTTTCCTTTGATAAAGACAACACTGCCTGCCACTCTCTAACAGATGAGCTGAACGTGACATGGGGCAAACCAGAACTGTCGAAGGTTTGGGCCAATCATTAAAACTGAATCTTGTCTATCAGAACAGCAGTGAAAATAGATATTTCTACTGGTACATACTTGTCTCTTTCCCTGACAGTAAATCAGTGCCACCAAATCCCTTACTCAGTCTTACTCTGCATTTTGAAGATTTTTGAAGGATTTCTTCCTTCTTGCTTCTTGGCTGTGTCAACTACAAAACCCTGTAGCCCTTACACATCTCTCTTTTTCTCCTCTCTCTCTTTCACGTCAGCATAAATCAGGAAAACCCACTGGAGAAGCCAAGACGGTATAAAGCTGCTGGGACAAAGCTGGGGCTGTTGTTTCTATTCCATGCTGGCCTGAGAGCAGACACCTAAAGCACACTGTTGCCTGAATGCTGCTTGTAATCATATTCCTTTCTGGAAACTGGATCCTTCTTAAGGGAGCCCTGAGGTCTGAATATTTGGCTTCTTTCTGGTCCCGTAAGTCTCCAAAGAGAGAAAAAGTCTCAAAGACTGATTGAGAGACTGAGCAGTACAATTAATTGGAACAGGATAAGATCTGCATGGACTTTTTATGACTTGGGACGTGAGAGTTGCATGGTGTGGCTTGGCATTGATGGCTGAGAGGAGCAGGGAGTAAGCTCCAAGAAGTAGTTTGTACTTCTGGAGGGAGAAAAAACGTAGTGTTACTCTCTCTTTGTGCTGCAGCTGAAGCTGATGCAAGGGGTCTGAGGCAATAGTGCTTCTTAGCTCAAACCAAACAGCAGCAAGAGATGCTGGGAGTTCTCTGGATCCTTTTTGTGTCCTAAGCAGCTACCATTTGCATGAGTCCCTTGCAATAGCAGAAAAGGTGAAATATGAAACTGCTTCCCCACCCTGGCTTGTAAGGAAGTATCAGGTTCTGGCAAGTTTGGACACCTGCAGCAATTGACTTCTTTCCAGCACAAGTCCAAAGACATTCAGCTTTCCAGCGAGTGACTTTCTCCTAGGAAAGAGGCACAAGAGAAAGGGAAAATGGAGGAGAAAATGAGCAAAGGTAATACAAGTACGAAGTGTTTCAACAGCAAAATGCTCTGCAGGCTATGTTTTGGGAGGAGGAAAGAAATAGAACATTCAAGGCAGGGTGTCATTTTGAGGTAGATACAGCTATCATGTTTGGTTTCAGAATTGCTTGTTATCTTGGGAAAAAAGGGTGAGTGGAAGATGTGCTAATATGTTAAGGCTGTTAAGATGGAATGGAAAGTCTCAGCAATGCAGGGTGGTTATATGGTTGAGGCAGATCACATTGCTTTTTCCTCCACCTCCCCCAAAACCAGCAATAAGGCTGAGAGAACTGAATATACCAGAATAAATTCCTGTCTTGGCTACTTGGGAGAAACTCCAGAACAGCCCTTCTAGTATAATCAGGGTCAGATTTTGGCCAGAGCTGTGGGGTGCATTAGGAGACTGCTGCAACATTCCCGACAGGCAGTGGGTTGGTTCATTTAATGTCACACCAAGGCGCTCCCCCTTGCTTAGCATGGGTATAAACCCTGCTGTGGCTTGGCTCTATGGGCAGGGGTTCCAACTATTTACTTTTCTTTAAGTGCTCCTGTTATTTTTGAAAATTATGATGTGTTTTCATGATAAAATTACAATTTCTATAAATTTAAAATTGGCTTCCAAAGCATTTTAGTCCAAACCTTCCTCACTACTTAAATTTGTTGACTTAGTCTAATTTAAGAATCTACATTCTTAAATCCTTTAAGTTCTCAAAAAAAAAAAAAAGCATTTGAAGACACTAACTGAAAACTTTGAGTTTGTTTCAAGTGAGTTTCATTTTGAACAGCTGAACTTTCGGCACTGGCTGTGAGGTGATGTTAGATTTTCTTTGGCTGGCTAAAGCCAAGAAATGGTTCTTGTCTGGCACATCAACATGGAATTCAATAAAGGGCATAAGCAAGCAGACGATCAAGTCTCTGAGGAATGTTTTATTATGTGGAATGGATGGGAATAAAACATATGCAAGAGTACACAAAAAAAGCATTATAACCGCTTAATATAGTGTGTACAGATGCATTTGTAGCTGAGAGTTAGTGACAACAAATTCAATGCATAAAGGCCTTAGAATGTGTTAGCAAATGAAAACTAAAAACACAAAGGGATGATCAAAAGTGGATAAATACTTCAAAACATAGATTTAATTCTGAATATTTGTGGAAAATCTTTAACCTTTTTGGAAACTGTAGTCACACATTTGCAATGGACTCGATTTCTTATGAGTAGAAGTTATTCAGTCTTCCCAACTGCACTAATTCACCAAATATGATTTGTTCTTGTAATTTGTAGTATATTAATGGATTTTAAGTGGTTCCAGCAGTTCCATTAAACGTGGATGAAACAACTAAGTGAACAGTTTGCCAAAGGTGGAGACACCACAGTTGTGAAACCAGCCAGTGGTTTATGTCAAACACAGTCATTTAAAAAATATAGCGGTGAATTAAAGTAAAAGTGACTTAAAGATTAGGTATTCTACAAAGTGTTGCTCTGAATGAAGACAGGAGTATGAGCAGTAACATCTGGATGGAATAAAGACCAATCTGAGAACTAAAGTAAAATAGCACTGCTTATTTGAACAATTTCAGTGTTAGAAAATAGAAGTTAATATGAAGAACAAGAGTCTCTGGGAGTTTTTGGAAGAGGGACAAAAAGTTGACAAATGATGCAAAGTTTTCAGCAGCTTTACTGTCCGTCTTAAGCTAGATAGGTTTTTAGCATTTGCTTATGATGTGCCCAATGCCAGACCACACTGTCTGCTTTGGGCATCTTGGAGGTGTAAAGTCCACAGAAGGAGTCATAAAGCCAGCTGACAAGGGAGCAGAGGTGGCACAGCATTTAATTGCAAATACATCGCAAGATAATCCCTCCTGTGCAACTCCTCTGGCTTCACCTGAGGCCACATGGGGACTGAACCTATGTGTGTGCTTTTGCTTGTGAGAAAACACACTTAACAGCCAAGTTTAGGTTTTTCTTTTGTTTAGACTTTTACTTATGGAGGGATTTTAGTCAATATGGAGGTCCCATATACAAAGACATTTCTACTTTCATAAGAACTGCTGTCTTGCATATAACAATTTTCTTTTTTTGGCCAACTTCTTCCTCATTAACCTACCAGAGAATTATACACACCAGGGTTTATTTAGATGATCTTTCAAGTGTCCTTCCTGTTTATAGAGTGATTATCTGCATGCACCAGACAAAATACGAGGCCAGGGAATGGAGGATACCATGCTAACAGGAAGAACCTTCATGTAAATAAGGGTGATGCTCCACAGCATCCAGTAACTACATCTTCCCAAAGAAAGCAACCAGGTTTGAAATACTTGTTTGGAAACAGAAGTATTTCTTCTGTTAACAGGATTACGCGCCATGAGATGGCCATGTTTGCATTTACACACACACACACACACACACACATGCACAAAGATGAGTTCTGAAGTGGAGTGTAGGGAATTTCTTTGGGTTACTGCCACTGTCATACCTTTGGAAGAGTTGATCATTGCTTTGCCTGATGGGCTGAGATAATTTCACCTTGATATTATTTACCTTGACCATAAGAATGAACTTTCAACTATGCACTGGGAAGGACAATGTAGGTGATAGAACAGGCTCCTGGGAGGACAGCTGTGCTTTCTTAGAAATCTTTTGTTCCTAGCGTACTTACTACGGGCGTAATCATATCAGCTGTTAATACTATGTTTATGCCATTATTTGAGGACACATGTGGACACCAGAGCTGCTATATCACCAGCATGAAGTCTTCCCAAATTTCTTTCTGGAAACCAAAGTCTCTGCATGTTCAGAAATACTTGTCAAATAAAACAGTGAAGACAAATTTGTTAGTTTTTATTAGGAATATTTTTTTCATTTTGACATCTTTTGAATTTCATGGCGTTTTCCAGTGTGCATGGATGAAAGGGTTGTTTCTGCGTCTAAAATGGACCTTGGTGGTCCCTCAGTAGGTGACAGTTGCCAGTGAACTCCTGTGGGCCCCGGCTTCCATACGGTGCACTGACCTCACCCACTCACAAACAAACAACAAAGATGATCCAGAAACTCATTGGTGAACAAAATTTAATACTGCAGGTCAAATGGAAATCAATTATGAGCTGTGCATAAGACTTTGGAAGTCAACACCAGCTCTCACTCACTAATTGGGATGGAGGCAATCAAACGTTAGGTCAGCTCAGGTCGCCCTGTGGCTTTGGTGTCCATTTTTCACTCAGTATAGGATAGGGAACTATAAACATCTGAGAAAGTGGATGAAGTTAACAGATGACTTGGACATAGCGATAGATCCTGTGCTGAACACATTGTGCCAGTACAAACAAATAAAATTATTTAAGGAATACAACCCAATTTTTGTAGTAAGCAGAAACATGGTCACAGCCATCTAAACAAAATCTGTTAATTTTTGAATTTGACTCTGTCTCTGATTTATGTATAAATTCTAATTGGTATCATCTGTCTAATGCAATTAAACAGTTTTCAGCACTGAGCCTCTCTTAACATTTGAATGAAAACAGATAATTTTTCCTCAGCAATAGCACCAATAGGACTGACACAAATAGATTTGCAAGAAAAGCACCTAAATGAATTAGACATCCAAAGCCCACTCATTTCTATTTCTATACAACACAGTGCTTTGAAATGACCTATGGACTAACTTAAGATGTTATTTTATACCAATAATCTTCGAAAATAATTAGGAGCTGAGATGGTTCCAGTGCTTCAATTTAAAATGCAAGTCATGACTCCTTGTAACACTTATGTTATACATCTATAACATGTACAAAAGTATCCTGAATGAGGAAATAATTTTTTAATATGTCTAATAGTTATTGCGGACTTATATAACTATGATAAAAACCCATCATGAATTAACTTTGTGTCTCAACATGGAGTTACTTTCAATCTAAGGTGGTAACCAAAAATGCAGGGTATTCCAAGTTGTGGATTACAGTGGTGATGATGGACATGGATGTCTTAAACACAGTCCTTTTGATTTTCGAGGCATTTACAGAAGTCCTGCAGACACACATGGGATGAAACAGCCCAAACTTTGTTGACCCAGCACCTGACCCAAAACCTGAGGACTGTCCTATCAATGCTTTTTTGGATCTGAGCGTCTTCAGTGTCTCTTTGTGTTTCTCTTCACATTTCCTGCTACTTCTTTTCCTTGTTTTCTTAAACGCCTACCCTCACACAAAACATATGAGGGCCCCATCATGCTTCTCATCCATTCCTGAGCAGATGTAAGATGTGTAACTCACCTCTGATTGGGGTGGTGATTAATTCCTGCAGCTTGGTAGCTCTGGATGTGGCTGTTTGTAACCCAGGGAGCTTCTCTGTCAAACTGGTTGACAGTAGTAAGCATACCCAGATTGTAATTCTATTAATGTGTGCGTTGCACAGTTAATGATATGTGCGAGGCTTGTTAAGATTTGCATTTTGGGCCAAGGACTTTATTTATTGTTCCTGACACAGAGTTGTGTACTTAAAGCATTTACCCAGCAATGTTAATTTTGCAATGGGAAGCTTGCTGGATTTGTCTGTGGTTTGGATATACTGGGGTGGCTGGGAACTTTCCAGCAATATCGCAGCAGGTTTCTCTCTTTCATGGATCATGGGAGTAAAAAACCATAATTTCAGTCTATGCAGGATGGAAAGCAACAATATCAGTAAATCTGCATATTCATATCTATGCTCCATTTATTTGAGGAAAAAACTTTCCTTTATCATAATTATTTTATGTGTAGAAGCCTATGGTATCTCATGAAAGTCTTCCCTGTCCAGGAGTCCTGGAGGGAAAAATTAGTCTGCATAAAAATCAAATGGATAACAGTCTATGCTTTTAAGATAGACGTGACCACCAAGGAGGCCCTGGGTCAGAGCATTAAATATTCTCCCTCGATCCCAGGAGCTTGGCTTCAATGCATGCTGGGACCTGAATTCTCCAAAGATAGGTGACTACAGCTGCCTGCAAGGAGTCTCAACTGAGCAGTTTTATAGCTTACATCTGGCTCACAGCTCGTACCTTAAACATCCTCCAGGGAGCTTACAGTCTCATTTTTGTTCTTTAAACACTAGAACAAAATTAAAATAAAAATCGAAAATGCAAACCTTTTTCCCAAATCATGTGAAGGTCAAGGAAATAACCTCTTCTGCAAAAACAGCAGGAAAACACATACAGCAATGCAGATATCATGAATAAAAGTAAGCAGCTATTTTAACACCTCTAGCAATCTCCTTTTTAAACTGGCTAGCAGTTTGGAAAAGTTGAAAATGTTCTTTTAAATGACTTCCAACAGCAAAGGATAGGATATTGCACTGGGCACGATATTCTAGGAGGTGGGTCCCACTACCTTCTACTCACATGCGTTTTCCATACTAAACCAAAGCAAAGAACTACTTTCCATGTCGCTGTTTTTAAAAGTGAACTTTCAAGAGAAAATTCCACCACGACTCTTCCATCACAAGTGGTCTAATGGCAGTGGTGGGGACATGCACAGAGTGCAGACCAGAAATGCTGATGGTGCCCTTGGGAAGAGGGCTCCTTACTTACCAGCAGATCCTCCGTGAAATACATGAAGGGCTGGAGCCTGAGGGCTTCAGCCACCGGTTCCTGTCTGTAAGGAAGACATTGCTGTTTGGCAATAGTGTTCCCACACTGCCCTGAGGCTTCTGGGCAGCACAAGGAGAGATGATTTTCACTGCCTCAGGATGAGCCCTGGCACCTACCTCCTTGCACAGGAGATATGGCAGAAGGAAGGACCAGGAGAGTTGAGTGTGGACAGACTGAGAGGCTTCTGCACCCCTTGCATCTGCCTTTCCCTCAGCAGCTGTTGATTGACCACATCTCCTGCAAAAGTGACAGAGTAAGAACTGCTTTGCTGCCACAGGCTCTCCCTAGAGCTAGAACCAGTTCTGGGGCCGACAGCGCAAATGTGTTTGAGTAGAGAACAATAGCCTCTCCCCCTACCCACAGGTGAGGAGAAGTTTGATACAACTGCTTTATCGATGTGGAAGAGCAATGATCATTTCATTATGAACAAAATGTACTGCAGCCTGGTGACTCAAAAACTCCAGGTCTTTGTTGCAGCATTTTGTGCTGACAGTGTTTCTGTGTTTTTATGATGCATACATAAACTGCAGATCAAAGTCTTTTTCTAGGTCATTTTAGCTATAAAATTATTGAGATTTCCTGCTAAATCACTGAGAACAGTGAAAATTTCCAGTGTTTTTATTAAACTTTTGTAGTCAGCACACAGCAAAATTAGAAGGTATGTCAGTTTGGGTTTGAGTACCTCAAAGAAACCAAAATGCTTAAAAACCAAGCAGTTAAAAAAAAGTCAACTTATAAATCTCTTGAAAAGTCCCAGAGACCTTCCAATCTGTCTGCTGACACCTTCTGCCTCTCCGACCCTCCTAAATCCAAGTGTTTATCTAAAGTACAAAAGTTGACAGTTTGCATTTAATAAAAGTTGCTTGTCTTGTCAATCTGCAGAATTCTTGTTCCCACTGGCCATTTCCTTGATGATGTGTTACAGCAATGCAATAGCCAGCAGCACTTGCAGAAATAGACGCAAAAAGTGGCCTGATTAATTTTAAGTATGTCCATTCCTTAATACAAATCGTAGGTTGGAAAGAGATGCTGTGTATTTCAGCTAGCAGAAATTCTGGTTTTGGGGGAACAATTACTGTTCCTGATAACACACATTGTATGATAAAAGAAAAATTAATAAAAGGACCCGATTTGCTCCCAGGCATTTTCAAGGGCTTTGTAATTAACAATAATTCTGAAACAGTTTCAAGTTTCTGCTTACAGTTTTGCTCATCAGTAAAGCTAAAAATCTATTACACTTGTAAGCATCAGAAAAAAAATTATGTCAGTATGTGCTGCTTTTGTGTCTCCGAAGTTTTGCAGACTTAGGCTTCGGTCCTGTGTACTTCCACATGGGGTTTTCCTTTACCCCTAGGCTTTAAATCCAGCATTTGCCTACATTATGTAGAATGTAGATTGGAAGTAAATTATAATTTTGAGAAATATATCTTTCCTTGCATATCACATAAGAAGACCTGTTCATAAGGTAATGTTAACCTTTAATGCTGAGTACCTCACCAGCCTTCACAAAACAGTGTTACATTTTAAAGGTATTGCAATTTATTGGTTATACTTAGTTTCCCTTTTGTTTAAAAGAAAGATCTTGTCTGATATACTGTAGAATACACATCAGACCGAGGCAGTCCTAGTTAATGCTAAACAGTGTTCATTTGTTTACAAACAATTGCTCTTCCCTGGACTGCAAGGGAACTGTGGAGCCTTCCCAGTGACCATGGATGGCTCCATCATCTGAAACAGCCTCTTAAATTTTGAGCTCCTTCACGGCTGTAGACTCTATTTGATAGCTTGGAGAGGAAAGCCAAGTGTGTTGGGACCAGTTTAGGCATCATGCGAGATCAGCCAGGGTGTGGAGGGCATCAGGCTGCTGGTAGGAGCTTAGAATCAGCAGTAGGTCCTGCTGCCTGTTTTTCCCTTGCTGAGTTGTTGCATTTTCTTCAGGAGAGGGAAGAGGTGAAAGAGAAGCGGCCGCTTGTGTCCAGGCCCAGCAGCAAGGAAGGATGTGCAGGACAGCTGAAGAGCAGCAAACCCAGCCTCTCCTTAGCTGCAGACCCCACTGATGCCTCTCTGGAAGGCTGTGACAGCATGTAAGGGAGTGGGTGTGGTAGGAGGGGTGGGGGCAAGCCTGCACTGACAGGTGTGGTGAGACACAGAGGGTCTCACCCCAGACAGGGGTTGAGGACTTTTGTGTACAGACCATGTGTGTATTTTCTGGGTTCATCTCTACTGAAGTGCTCATTGACAACTCCAGAAACGCACGCATACATGTCAGTCTCTGTCAGAAGAAGCACTAATATGTGCTTCTCTCTGCTTCTCAAGACTTCATGGGTATCTTCTGTCCAGCTCAGAGGTACATTGTGGAAATTTATTTCAGTCAAATGTAGGTGGTAATAAAGCTAATGCTCTTTTATTGTCCCAGGCTATCAGAATAGCTTTAAATCTAAGTATTAGGAAGATCAGCCAGGTGTTTTTATTTATAACAAATTGAGTCCTAAAGTCTCCTTAATTAGACAAAATGTGGTTTAAATTCATATTTTCATTCCTTATTTTATAAGCTATGTTCTTCAAAACAAATATTCTTTAAGAAAGTACAAAAACGCAAAATTCAAAATTTTATACCTTTATCTTACTGTTGTTACTTAAAAAATAATTGTTGCTGAAGAGGGGTTCAGGCCTGTAACTCAAATTTAAATTCAGAAGATTATGCTGGAAGTGCATGGAAAAGCCCTGAAGTAGGTATATAAAGAAACTTACAAATTAAAATTGAAATTAATATTGCTTTGAGTATGCAGACTGTGGCATGAGGTTTAGGAGAACGCAGCTGAGCTTCTGTTGACAGAAGTGGAAGGCGGCTTACCTTGTGCTCGTCTCCCCAAGGATGCTTGTGGGAGGCCCAGCTCATGAATCTCACTTGGACAGAGCTGAATCCTGACCTACGTATGGTTATAATGAGAGGGATTCTTTTGACAGCTTGGAAACTCATGACCCTTGGTTTGCGAAAGGCATTTTTAAATAGCGGTGTTCTGGACTCCAAAGACAATCTGTGCTTCAGCAGAGTAAAACGTTTGTTTAGTTCATTTTTCTCTCAAGAAACTCCATTCCAGGTCAGCAGTCTTGTCTTCTGGTCCTGGTTAAGGCATCAAGCAAGGGAGTCAGGCTTTTACAGCCAGGCTTATGCTAACACAGACACCCCTACACACCCTGGTTTGTTTTGTTATAAGGCAAGTGAGGGTCGCCCAAATTTCTAGCAGTGGAAGTTCACAATTTTAGTCCTGGCACTGACCATGTTTTAAATAGATGGAGCCCAGCAGAGTGGTGATTTAGTTGCCTGAGGCGTTAGTAGTTTATTAGCTGTATTTGCGGTGCTGATGAGAGCTTGGGCTTTTGTGGCACCTCATCTGCCATGCAGAGCAGACCAGTGCAGTGGTTTCCCTGTACGGAATCTGCCTTTGGAGAGTAGCCTGGGTTGTGAAGATCCAGCTTTATGTCCATCTGGGTTAGCAAGTGTCAGGTTTTAAAGTAATTAGAGAAGTCGAGTTGTGAGATGCTGCATTTCATTTGGGAGTCCTAAAACAGCACAGCTGCTGAAGCTGAGGGAGGCCTGAGGGATGGTGTGAACCCCCCCTTGGCCATACCACAGAGCCCCTTCCACGAGGAGGGATGTGATGTGCCCGAGCTTCCTGCAGCCACTCACTGCCATCTCTGCTCTGCAGAGGTTTCTGAGTGTGGCTTCATAACCGTGCTGTCTGGACTGAACACGTAAACCACAGTGCACAGCCCTAAAGCTTAGGCTCAGCCTCCAGAGGGAAAGTGTGGGGGTTTCCTCTGGCCACAGAAAGCTGTGTTAGCAGTCTCTGTGCCAGGCTGTGGTGTGGAGGGAGTGTGTGAAAGTGGCCAGTGCTATCTGGCTCACATGCCCTTGGGACTACTTTTTAGAAATATAATTTATTGTATGAAAAAATGTATTAGTGTAGTCTAGAGTAGCCTTGAGGTCTCTGATTTAGGGCTACTTCGAATAACTTCTGGGAATCACAGACTACCCTCAGGAGTCTCTAAAGCAGGAGGGCAGCAGTCAGCTCTGTTGTATCATTACTTTTATGCTGTTTTTTCACTGGGACATGCAGACGGCCATGCTCAATGAGGCAGTTCCCATTGCAAAAACTACTCTGTCAGAAGGCCAAATTTCTGTTTGCAATCCACCCATGATGGCTGAACAATTCAGCTGCAGAGTACAGGTTTAACTGACTTTGGTTTTAGTTGTATTTCTAAACCACAATAATATGCTATTTTGATACATGTGTATATTTGTGGGTAAATATAAAATACCTATAATTTATTATATATAATAACATGCATTTTATACACATGTAATGCTTGTTTATATGTATAAAATATGTTATTTCCACTGACAATCCTACTGAAGAGTAGTGCTGGTAAGACAGTGGCCTGGCATGGATTTTAAAATTAGATCAATTTTTAATAATAGACACATTTTTGTTATTCATGGTATCAGGCTCTGCAGTATGTACTAGAATCACACTGCTCCTGGTTGTCTGCTAGATCACTGACCCTGTTGTTTCTCTTGCACCTCTGTATTAAGTTTTTATGCGGTATTCAACTCTAAAGCAAAAGTTTTAACTGTACACTGAGCCTTCTATTCTTTCCACTTCTTACTGTAACTCATTCTGCAGTGCACTTTATTCAGTCCATTATAACTCTTCCTCCATTAATTGACCATTTACAATTCACTGGAACCATAACAATGACCTATGCACTACAACGAGAGTAATGGAGTGTCCCCCTGACACAGAGCCAGCCCACCTTGAAAGCCCTGACATTACCTCCACCCCACCGGATTAGTGGAGATGTGGTTTATATTAGTGACCTGAAGGAGGTTCATGCCCTCTGGGAGAAGGCTGTTCCCTGGAATGGCAGTGTGATTAATGGTTTATTTACAGCAGTGACATCAAGGCTGTCAGGACTCTTCATCAGTCTTTGATGTAAAACACACTAAGAGGCCCTAGGTCATTCTTATCTGCTCAGAGAAGAGAAATCAGAAATGAGGAGTGGTTCAGTGTGGCCACAATTCTGGCATGATTATTTTCCACAACGGCAAGAGCAGAAGAAAATTACAAGGTCACATCTACTTCACTGGCCTTACTTGTGAGACAGTGTGACCACAAAGAGACCATGGCTTCTCTGTTTTGGCTGGGGGAGAACAGCAAGACAGCACTAGTGACAGGCAACATGTTGGGAAAATGCAGATACCTACATCAGATCCACAGGGCATTGTGAAGGGGGAGTGCTTCGGTTCAGCACAAATCACCAAACAGGACAGGTTTTTCGTGTCCTGGGTGAAGTTGAGCTTAGACAGGAAATTTTAGGGATAACTGTGTAGTCCCCAGCACTATCATGTGTACTCATTTCCAATTTTTAATACTTCATAATTTAATACTATTTTAGAAAAGGCTTCCACTCTTGAAAACTTCCTGTGTTCTTGCTGAGTTGGCTAAGCATGGTCTGATTTTCCTCGGCTCTGTGTACTGGTAAATCCCACGCAGCTCGTGGGCCGGCTGATCAGTGAGATAATGTTGAGGCAGTGTCAGCCCTTTCCCTCAGCCCCCTGATGGGAATGGGTTTGCTGACACTCAGCACGTTTTCAGGAGCAGCCAGCTCCTTCCCTGCCTGATGCAGCTCCTGTGGTGCAGGACTCTTCCAGGAGAGCTCTTGAGCCGGGGGTGTTGCACAGTCCTGTGCCCGTGGTGCTTTGGTTCTGCACTGCCTTCCCAGGGGACTTACTTACAAATGACTAAGATGCCTGAGAAGTTCTCTTGGGCCTATTTGAAATATTAACTGAATGAAAACCAGTTACTGAAACTGAGCCAGATAAGACTGAAAGTAACGTTGGGGAGGGAAGAAAGCTATGTTGGAGAGGCTCAGATTCCCCAGAGTTTCTCTCTGTTAAGAGGTTTGGCACTTTTGCTATCAGCATGTTCCAACCCACTTGGCTTGGTGTGGGCTCCTCACTATTTCCCAGTGCCAGAGCAGCACAGCCCCACGACAGCTTTTCTGCATCCAACAGCCTGGCAGACTGCACTCTTTCTTACTGGGTTAAGATCTACACATAGCAATCTGTGACTGGCAGGAATACACATATGATACGCCTGTGAACCAAACCATTGATCTTAACAGAGCCTTGGCTTGTTCAAAACCCTGTTAACAGGCTTGCTTGGCAGAGCACATTTTGTGGGGCCTGCTCTCTTCTTGGCTTCTTGTAGAGTACTGTATGGAAATTAGTTTATGCAGTGAGGACCACCCAAAGAAAATTATTTCCATTAGACTTAATGAGTACTTAAACACAAGAGTGTAGCATGTATGTGCAACAGGACACAGAGATTTCTCCACAGCAGGTGTTACTCAAGGGAAGCAAAAAGCCCCAGGATGTAGTAGAAACAAACCACCCAAATAAAGCAATCAAGAAAAAAATACAGAAGCAAATTATAATTTGCACACTACGAAAACAGAGCTAAGCAAAGCTGTGCTTCCCTGCCCTAACTTTAATCCTCTAAGAGGTCTTTAGATATTGCAGTAGGTGGCTTCTAGCTGGCTGTAGTATTTTCATGACAAGTATTTCCATTTAATTATACAGTTCTGTGTACAGACCCTAGAGCAGAAAGACTGGAAAAGACAGAAGAAACACAATATACAGAAAACAAATCTTTGTTGATGACTTTCCCTGTTTCTCTTTCCCCCCATTTCATGGAAGATTCGAGGTAACAGAAGTTTATGTGGCTGATGAATCACAACCAACAGTCATTATAGTCAATACACACTATACATATATTTTAGTATTTTCCAGCTCTAAGAGAAAGTTGCATAATTTTCTCATTTTCTAAAACTTTCCCAGACCACTCCCTTTGTAAAATCTGTGAAAGGGCTTTTAGCTATTTTGTGGTCAAGGCTCTGTCCCCTGTTCAGCCTTCTTGTCCCAAAATGCACTTCAGTAAACTCAGAACGAAGTTGGGTTACCCTCAGAAGACCCCACTCCCTTTCTTCTCTCCCTCCTAAATTTCTTATGGGAACTCAAAAGCCCAGTTTATTGAATGCTGCAGGATTTGTTGGTCATGAGCAGCTGCAGCATATAAGTCAGCAAGGGAAGCCTGGATTTTCTGGCACCCATCTTGGGAAACACCCAGACCTCCATCCTGTTTCTCTCCCGCTGCTCTTTTCTCGCTGTTGCAACCTGAGGCTAATCCCTTGCCGTGCACATCTCTCTGTTCCTTCCGTGCCACCCAGAGAGAGCACTCCGCCCCTCTGCTGCCTGCCTGCCTGCTGGAGGGGACACGCACAGCCTGGGATGCTCAGGGCTGTCACCTGCAGTGTCTCAGTCCAAGTGTGTGCACTGGGTGAGAAGCCAGCAAGAGTTAGGGGCTGCTCAGACACCAGCTGCCCAGCTATTAGATGGGAAGCTCTGTCCCTGGGGTGCAGAGGCAGGGCATCTGGAGCTGCTCTGGGCTGCTGCTGGTCAGACCAGGCTAAGAAGCTCCCTGCTTTTGCCAGACTCCTTCCTATCTCCAGTGTCCCGGTGGAAAGCAGAGACTGTTCTCACCTTGCAGGGAGAAGCAGGTGATGTACATGAATATTTAAGGAGACCAGCAACCCGAGGGTTAAAATGTAGCTCTTCTACAAGCTCTGTTTTAGGTACAGCTCAATCATTAGCAGCTGAATCATATCTGCTTCCCGGATCCCCTCCTCTAGGGGAAGGCAGCCCTGCCAGCTCCCTGCATGACTCGCAGGAGGACCTGCCGGCTTGCTGGTCCTGCTTCCCACCCGGGAGCCAGCTCCCCACCCACACTGCCTGCAGAAGAGATGTTTATCCAGCAGTCGGTGCAAAGCAGGAACAGGGGACAGTAGGCCCTTTTCCCCACTGGCATAAGTTAGTGGATGGGTCACAGATAGTTTCTAAACCCTAATTTCTGCATCAGAAGTCACAGCTTGAGCAAGCTGCTTTGCCTATGCTCCCCCTAAACAGCATATCAAATTTCTACTGTCTGCTGTATCCAGAGTCTAACATTGCTTCTTGAGTCTGACATAACCTGCTTTACATCGCACAGAGTTCTTGCTGTGGGATATATTGCAGGGTCTGACAGTCCTTACATTGTATGTAGCAGTTCTTCAGGTGCCAGGTTTTTCCAGTTTAACATGCAGCAGATGTGCTCACAGTCTTTTCGGAACTGTTTTAAAAAACAGCTACAGTCAATCTATTTTCAAAGCTGGCTGGCTAACTAATGTGTCCTTGTTAAAGGATGAATGTTTTCATAACTACTGCCGGAATGTCTCATCATTTTTTCAGTGCTTTGTCTATGAAACATTGAATTAATGACTATTAAAAATTACTGCCAGATTAATTTGTTGCTATGATATGTTCTTTAAATTTTTTGGCATCCAGCTGGAAAGCTAATGGCTAATAGTCAAGCTCTGACAAAATTCACTGAAGCATTTTTTCAAAAAGGTATTGCAACTCTTGAATTCTGTAGATGTTTCAATTGTCCAAATGCCTGTGGGTTTTGTATGAGGTGTCTGAAACATAGCTGAACTAAAGGGATATCTAACACTGACAAACCAAAAATCACAGCAGCCACAATTCTCCAGACACAATACCCCTTAAGAGTTATAAGAAATCTCTCTTGAAGAGTGCAAGTGTGAAATGGGTATAATGCTGCTACATCAGAGTTAAAAAAAAATCTTTTTGACTTAATTGGGAACAGTATCAAAGCCATGAAATAACATCTGATAATGAAGAAAATAGGAACCTTCCTGCACTGGGAGAAACAAGAAATGATGTTGCTGTACATGGAGTTTTGTTTGACAAGGACTGAGCATGAGGCATGCAGTCTTCTTCTCAGTTCACAGAAAGAAGCAGCATTGATCCTGGAGTTTTTACCATATTTTGGAGGTGTTTGTTCTCCTGTCAAAGTAGAAACACAGCAATGTTAGCTAAGTAGTATCTTCTTCTTACACAGCGGAGTGCAGAGATGGTTTTCTGCAAGGATGACTGTACTGTAGTCAGGATAGGAGAATGGGGCTCAGGTGTGAGGTGATAATGCTCCTCTTCATTGGTTTGCTGGGACATTGTTGTCTGTTCTTGAGCTGGACTGAGACATGTAAGTCAGCTTTTTCTGCCCCTCAGTGTGGTGTTGGTGGTGTTGTGCGATGCCTCCACGGGTGAGCTATGTGCCTCTTGCAATACCCAGCCACAGCAACTTGTCGCACTCAGCCCAGGGAGACAGGACAGGACCATTGACTGTGCCGGGCATCACAGGAGCAGATGAGGCAAGAGTTGCTTGTTCTGTCTTGGACAAGTTTCTTATGATCAGATCAGTGGAGGAACTCTTACAACTTGAGTAGGATCTGGGACGTTTATGGGAAGCCCAAGGCCATTGTGACAGAGATCCTGCTCAGCTGGTCTCCCAGCCTAGAAGCACCCAAATGACATCGGCCTTTTCTTTAGGTTCTCCTGGCACTTAGGGCTACCGTACTTTCCCAGGACTAGATCCAGGACTAGAAGTTCCTCTGCTGAAGTCCCCTGGGATCCCAAGTATGCTGAGGCTCACAATGTGCATCTAACAGCCGTGGGCATGACAGCCCTTTGCAAAGTACTGGAAGCTGCTTCCGTCTTTTAAAGGATGGCAAGAGAGAAAGAAGCAAAAGCCCTGCCACTTTCTCTTCCTCCTGTCCCTCAAGATCTGGCTCTGCCCTCAGTTTGAAGGCACTCAAATCCTCTGGTCTTGTCAGCTGAGCAGAGTCCTACCCTCAATCTGCTGTACTGAGAAACATGACTCCTGTCTCACTTTTCAGCACGTATCCCCCTTGGCACACTGATGCACGAGCATCAAAGTGATCAAGGCTCTGATGAGAGCCTGTGCATGGGATGGAGTCCGTGGTGGTGTAGCAGGCACGTCCTGGGCAGCACGGAGCACAGCCTGATGAGGAAGCCAACCTGCCCTACATTCAATCCCTGCTCTGGAGGCATGGGACTAGAAGTCACAAGTGCCCGACAGTCACCTCCCTGATAATGAATTCACAGTCTTGCCCTCTGTCTTCTCATGTATTTGCTTTTGTCTGTCTATGTCACAGAATTTAATTTAAAATCAATTTTACTAGCAGAAATGCCGATGTTACTCAAGGGAGCTGGGCTTTACTGGCAGCGGGAGAAGTGTAAAGTACAGCTGAAGGAACAATGTCTGAGCATAACACATTTACAAGCCCTGAGTCAGCACAGGCACTACACTGTAATCAAGAACATGGCCTGTTTACTTCAGCATGATTAATATCAGTCATCTGCTCTTTGTTAAATGGTTAGATCCTTGATAATAGGAAATTTCCCGGAGTTATATTTGGAAATCCCATCCATCTCTCAAGAATTTACCTGCTGGCCTTTCACGTTGTGTGACAGTAGCAATGGCTTTGGCACCAGGGTGGCCAGCAACAAGGCTAGTCTGGCTGGAGGTGCTGGACATTCAGAAAATCCCAGAGATGAATCAGAGCTGAAAATTAATTGCTTTTTAATTTAACTCAGATCTATGTGCCACGTCTGAAATAAAGTAATGCCTGAGATATTAACAGTGCTCCTGGTTATACTAAACTTTGAAAGGAATCTCTTAGCTTTATGCAGATTAGGCCTCGGTCTTTGACATGGAAACAATTACTACTTGAATGTGGTCTCCTTTTCACCGTCATCCTGAATTTGCCTTGCCTCTTAGCAAACTAATGCATGTCGAAAAGATTAATGGATTAAACATGGCCAGAGCTAAGCCTATTACACTAAAGCCCCTTAAAATCAATCCATAGCTTGTAAAGGAAGAGATCACCTGAAATACAAGCCTCTGGGAATATCTACAGGGTGCCATGACCATCCCTACAGCACGGCTGCTGTTGTAGGCACAGCTAGACTGGGCATGCCAGCTCTGAGTGTCACACAGGCCAGAGCTGGTCACTGGGGCCCAGGGTGAGCTTCTTTCTACCTCACCACCACCCAAGCCATACCCTACATAGCTAGCTCTAGCGCTGGGAAAGATTTGCTCTCAGACAAATTTACTGGACTGTGTTTCCCCTGACTTCTCAGAGGTTTCTTTTGCAATTCGTGGTCTGGTCTCAGTCCCCAAAGCGACTGCTCCAAGAATCTTGCTGGTGTCGTCTTCCACTCTGCCTGCCCTGTGGAGCCTCATGCTTCCTTGCTGCTCCATGCTGTCTCTCAGCATTTTCTCAAGAGGTTTTGAAGAATGTTTCACAAACAATTGGCCAAACACACTGAAAAAATACCCATCTTGTTTATCTAAGTTCCAAATTATTTACCACAACTGGTCACTTTGAAATACAGTTTACACAGTGTTCGAACAGTTTATTTCATAATTTAAGGGTTATCTTTAGAGATTTTTAAACATTCTGTAAACTTTTTTTTTAATAGGTAATTATTTCATGTATGAAAATGGAAATGGAGAGAGGAAAAGGAGAGCCTGACCCTTAAACCAGGGTCTTTAGAAAAGGGGAGGGAGTTACTCTTTCGAGTCTAGAGCTGATATTACCTTTCTGCTCCAAGATCCAAAGCAAACACCGTGCCTTAGGAAACCCGTACCTGGAATTTACATCCACTGGAAGTGGCACAAATGGAAGACAATAGAGTTCTGATGCTTTTCAAGCCAACTTTGCACGTGTTAAGGCTGAAGCCAAAGAGATTGCCTACACAGCAGGGTACTGCTCCACTGTTTGCATCTCTGGCCAGGTAGCAGAGGCTCCATGTCTCCAGTTTCATGCTGCCTGTTAAACTTACAGTGGAAGATAAGCCTTACAAAGAGCCGTGTAAACTTCTCCACAGTGTGGCAAGTCAGCAGCACTTAACCCCACACGTCAAGATTTCCACAAGTCAAATTCTGAATTTGACCTCAAGCCTGCAAGACCTGCCCATACCTAAATTTCAAGGGTTTCAGAGGGTTTATCTTACATACAAGGGATATAATACTGGAGCCAACTAGAGGCAGTGTGAGTAAACTCCTCACAGCTCCCAGGGCGTGGTGTTCAGCCCACTCCCGAACCACCTGGTTGTGTTGCAGGTATCTCACTTCATTTGACCACAAATTGTAGCCATTGATCTCCTGTAACACGACAGCTCTATACTAATTTGTAGGTCTTTTGATACTGAAAAATCTGATGAATAAATTAGCTGCAAATAGATACAGACTAGGACAAAATCTTTTCAGGAAAATCACTTAGATGTTAAACAACAAAGAACCCAACAAGCAGGCCAAGCAAAAGGAAGTGAGAATCACCGATCCTAGTGTGAAATACAAAGTCTTTGAGAAAGCACAGAGGGTCTTGAGTCAACCAACAGTTAACTAAGGTGACAAGTTATTTTTACTATCATCTCTGCAGTTATGCTTTCAGATGTAGGGGAGCTTGATTTTTAGAGGTGTTTATCCATTCTTTTCAGGAAAACTATTCTTCTTGAAGTGATGTCAGATGGTAAAACTCTCACACTGAGAAATTTAAAATACTTCCAGTATAGAATCTGCAAGTAAATAATATTACAAATAACACTTATAAAAAATAATGAAACAACCTTGCTCTTTAGGACAATGTTTACATTGCACCGATTAGACTGATGAACTAGAATCTGATTGCTGGTCCAAAAATGCTCACCATATGTCCTTTCTCTGTATTCCAGGAGACCAGATAAACATACAATTCTTTCTTGAGAAGAAAGATTTTGTAAGAGCCATATACATAAAACACAGTACTTTGTGAATAAGAGATGTCTTATCTCCATAGATATTCTTATTTTTAAAAGCATAGTATCTTTCCATTTAGCTAGGAGCGATAGCACAATTCGTTTGTTCCTTTCTTATGGAAAACAGGGCTCACTTCTTGCCTGAGAATGTTTTTCTGTCTTCCTTTTTCCTTAATCTTTTTCAGGACGAGCCTCGTGATGTAAATAATATTGACAATTTGAAGTCACTCTAAAAAACAACAACAAAAGTGTTTTGTCTTACTGCAATGGCGGTGTAAAAGTTTAGACACTGGCAGGAGCACCCTGAGGGGTGTAAGGTCACTTGTTAGGTTTTTTAAATCCATTCTCTCTTCATTCCAAATGACCACTGGAATGTCACGAGCATTTGGAAATCGCTGCTTTTGCCTTGAAGGTATGTTGAATCTTCGCTGTGGAGAATGACCATAATGCTTTAAATTCTAACTGACCATCAACATTTCCAGATGTGCAAGGAGGACTGATTTCTTTCTCAAAGCTCCTTTTCAACGCACAGCCAGCCAGCAACACAGTTCAGAACATATGGAAAAGGCACCAAGCGTCTGACCTTCTGCTGGAAGAGACCTTTACTTGAGATTTGTCCAGTGTGTATCTTACATAGAAACCAGTGCTACGTATACAAAGCAAAACCACATTTTTGGCTTTAGTGAAACAAATTGCAGCTCCTGACACTCCAAAAGAATGCAGGCTACAGAAAAAGGAAGAAAAAAAATGAATGCATCCAAAGTAAAAGAAATCCAACATGCTTAAATCCAAACCCTCCCAAATGTTGTGTTTAAATTAAAATATCAAGGGAGTAATTTACTTTGATCGACACAGTATTTATTTCTGCTAGAAAGGTCCTGTGCAACTCCCTTTCTGCATGCACATCTACAGAAATAGTGATTTTAATGATTTTAAATTACTGTTGGTTCTATAATAGAACACTAAAGGGAATAATATTATTAATTTTTGAGAACAGAAAATCCACATACAAATTAAATTACACATGCAAGGTGGTACATATTATATGTATTTTTTCTATTACATGTGTACGTGTAATGCAACCTCTAATACCATAATTCCTTCTTCAAAACAAGAGTCTTTTGTTCTTTGTCCTCTCCATGTAGCAAAGCAATATACCTTTAAATGAGTAAAATTCCCAAAGCAGCAAGCAAACAAAAACCTAAAGCTTGATTTAATGTTGTAATACCATGGCAGTAAATGAGGACTCAGGAAATGTCCTATTCCAAATTCATAGCTAATAACAGAGACTTAAGGCACTGTTATAAAATATAAACTATTCACCAATTCTTCACTGGGCTGTACTCCAGGGAAACTGTATTCTGCTTTGCAGAATTCTAGGGCTGACAGAAATGTAAATAGAATAAATGTCTATATTGGAAGAAGGTTTTGCTTTTCCACATTGAAATTATCTCACAGAAATTATAAACCTAAGAGTGGATAATATTTTATTTTGCCAAATCCCAGGTATGATAAATACATCCTCTCAAAAGTGCATTTTGTTTTTGTTTTAAAGCAGCAACAGCAGAATTGTTGATTGCATGAATTAGAACTTATGAACCATGCAGGACTCTGAGCTAGTGGAGTTTCTTTGAGGTTTTCCTGCAAAGTATGATGCCTATGTCAGTCCAAGTATTGTTTCATTCTCTAGTGTCTGACATGCCATTTCACTTCATTTTGTGGCAGAATTTGGCCTCAAAGCTCAGGAAGTAAAAGGTGGTTACACAGCTTTTTGCAGTTATCACTCTTGCTGCCAGTAAATGCTGTGGATCTTGCCGTACATTCAGCCTTTTAGAAACATTAGGAACAAATGTATCTCAGACTATAAGAAGTTGTTTTTACATTGGAGAAAAGAGTGTAAAAAGAATCTTTCATGTTAGTTTAATTGGGTCAACTTACAGAACCAGCCATTCGGCAACAGCATAACTTTCTCCTTGTTCATAAATTCCCCTCTTGGCATTAGCCCACATTGAAATATATTCTGTTTTTCTACCACGGATGTTACATTTACCTGTTTTTTTCTTGTTTTGACAAAATCATCATATGATGGATGAAAACATGAAATAATTCAAACAATGACTGAAAGATGGCTCCTCCAAAATACGAACTGCATTTCCATTTTATCGGTTAAGCCATTCCAAATTCCTTCACATCTTGTAAAACCCTCCCAGATATTTTCATTCTTTGACTGATGCACAGAGGAACCTCTTTGCAGAAGTCCTCCCTTTATCTTTAAGACACTAGCTCAAGGAGGAGTTGATGTCCTTCTTTGTCTTGTCCAGATTCAGTATGGGGTTGTCCTCAAAGAAGGGTTGCTTGTACAAGGCCTGGCAAACAATTAATAATAGCTGTATCCTGAGGGTACTTGGTGAGGGGTGACACAGGCGAATGCAGCTGTAGCCACAGGGTATGCGAGAGAAGCACTCATGCACAAAAAGCAGACAAGAAAGTGAGAAAGGGGACAGAAAAAATCCTGGGAGACTTAAGCTGTCAGGACCAGCAAAACGGGGGTGGGTTGGTGTGGATTTAAAAGGTCCAAAAGTGAGACATAGAAACTCTGGGTGGTTATACAGGCTGCTGAGTCCAGTCGCAGTTATATGGAAGGGACAGAATAAGACTTGTTCCAGGCAGTTTTTAGCTGTACAATAAAACTTTACAAAATGTTTTAGGAAAAGGTGTTGCTCAGGAGCATTTGTAGATGAGTCTCCAGGGAGATGTCAGGATATAATGCCAGGTCTTCATACAAATACATCTCACGCTGCAAAAATCTGTGTGAAATTGATCCTTTAGTCACACTTTGTTGGCCTCTTAGATAACTTCTCTTCACACTTGAAAAATGAAGAGGATGTAAAAATAGCAATATGCCATGGAAATCATTAGGGATTGCTTATGTGTGTCCAAGAGTAGATATATGGCCTCTGGAACCATTTTGCATCTGCTGAAGTCATTAGATTGTTGGATGATTAGCTTGGGGATGAAGGGGTTCAGGTCCTTTGCCACAATGCCCAGCATCGGATAGCAAATAGCCCCATCTGTTCCAACAGGCTTTCCAGCAAGTGTGTTCTGTTTAAAAACGTTGTGCCTCTGGAATGAGATCTGCTTGGTATCAGTACACATGAGCATTGACATGTTCCTTGTCAATATTTTTAGGAATTCAGCTCCTTGCTAGCTAGTGCAACAGCCTGATGTTGGAAGGAAGCCCATACTGGAAAAAAGCTCGTGGGTTTACACAGAAACAAGCTGATATGTGAATGAGAATTTATATCAGCCCTGGCAGGGCACACTACTATTGAAATGTCCTGTCTTTCCCACCAGGTTTATGCCTGGTAATAAGAGGATAATTGAATACTGGGAGGGTTAGAAGTTATTTCGTTTGGACCCAACAGACCCTGGAGATTTTTACTACTATTACTACCATTATGTGTGTGCAGAAAACTCTCCAGGGAAACGAGCAAGGTCTGTGGTTGTACCATAGCATAAAATGCTCTCGTGATGTTCTGCCTTGATTCATCCTGACAAACAATTTATGCCCTCCAACTTGCTGGCATGGAACTGATGCAGGGGTAGAGGTCTCAGGCCAGTGGGATGGGGTTTCATATCTCAGATTTGGGGTCCTTTCTTTTTTCTCCTTCTCTCGTGAGTCTGGGTTAGAAGAGAAGTTGCTGTGCATCAGGCCAGTGAAGGGAGGAGAAATCAGTCATTGCCATTTCCTCACACTCAACTTTGACCAGATGTTATAATACTTTTAGTTATAATACTTTTAGTAAAAAAAAGTCCTTACTAACTCCAACACTAATCAATTAGTTGGTTTAATATATATTTTGACTTAAAGGTTTCGAAGTGCCACTTATCTTAAAGAAAGCTCTGATCTTGTTTTTCTGAACATGCTAAACTGCTTCCTCTATTCACATCCCAGATCTCCCACAGCCTTTTTCTCCCTCAACCCAGTGGTCAAGTGTCTCAGAGGGGCAGCTGATGTGGCCTCCTGCTCCTTCTCCTTCAGCTGTGCCCCTGGGATGGTAGACAACCATCACCTCTGACATGGTGTTCATATTTGGAGATGGAAAGAATGGAAGTTGCCTCTTCTTGTAAAACAGTTTGAGTTCTCTGACATCTCTCTGTAAAAGAAACAGCCTCCAAGCTCTGATTTGGACTCCACAAAAGCAAATGTCTAATAATCCCAATGTTTGCAAAATTTTTCGCATTTTTACATCAAGCAGCAACATTTATTTTAACTGTGCTTGCTAGGACATTTTGACAGGAGAGCCTCTGCCTTTAATTCAGTGCTGAGACATCACAAAGACTGCACATTGCTTCTGATTACTCTGTTTTGCTTCGTACTTCCTCAATTTTCTATTTTTTAGGTTTGGAAAAGATGAAATCAATGGTGCCTGTCTGAAAGAGGGATTGGGGGCTGTAGTTTACTGGGTCAAAGCCTAAGCAAGCAGGGAGAGGGAAGGACCATCTTTGACCTGAGCACAAACCAACAGGTTCCGAGGGGAAAGAGCAGCAGTGCTTCCTGAGGTGGGTTTTGAGATGGGTTCAGGATGCATATTTTAATGGTCAGTTACACCACAACTTTTCCAGCACAGCTCTGATCTCCACATCACAGAACTCCTATGGGCAGCCAATTAGTGTAATGAATTCTATCAGCTGAGTTGGAGAGTACATTAATTTCTTCCCCTGCAAATGCAGAAAGAGGTTACTTGGTATTCTGCTGGCCCTTCTCACTGTGAAGGGTGCTATGGTAGTTAATACTAGTGAAGAACTTTCTATTTTGTTATCTGAGAAAGAATTGGTTTTAGGATTTAATAATGTGTACAAATAATTTTTTTGAGTGCAGAGTAGGTACTTAAAATTAGGATTATAAATTGATCTTTCTGTAATTCATATCTAGGAACATAAACATTAACTTAGAAGCTTAACATTCATGACCAGTGTTTGAAAATAATGCTCCTGTAATTTCATGCGTGGTGATCTCTGGAACACTTCAAGAGCACATGTTTTACATCCCTAAAATGTCAATGTGCACTTTTTGTGCAATCAGAATATATGTTATCCATCATGCAAACAGGGATTTGCTTAGAAAATAGGCCATTATATCTCTGCATCATGTGATTTTAAAGAGGCTTTAATGTCTAAATGTGGTACAAGTCTTCCCTCCATCTTACTATTCAAAAGGGCTGGAAATTCACAGGTAACACACAACAGAGACTCGGCGAAGTGCAAGTTTCTGCAACTGTCTAAAACCTTCATGTAGCATGTTCTTCATTCCCTGAATCCTAGGCTTTCAGACTGTACAAAGATCCTTCTAAATAAAAAGGTAAAATAGATGGTTTTCAAAGCTGAGGTATGCTTTGGTTCAGAGCTCCATCAGGCACGGCAGTCCATCATGTAGGGACAATACGGATCTATGCAGGTTTGCCTTTCCCCAAAGTCAAGAATGTAATGGCTTTTCTCCCTACCAAAACCACATTAAACCACCTATTTTACTAAAGGGGTTTCTTTGTGGAAGCCACATCTGTTTCAGAAAAAATCTTTTGGTGCTGCCACACCAGGGTCTGACAGTCCCATGTCAGCACACACTTCACGTGAGAATGATATATCTTTAATTTACCATGGGAAAAGTGTCTTCAGGGTTATGTACCTAACATTTTTAGCTGCTGCTGGTATTAGGGAAACTAAGTCAGAAAAGCATGCTAAAAAAGTAGCAGTATCAGCAATGTCCTGGTAATTTTCTCCCCAGTTATTTTCTGCTGTAATTGTGGCAGCACAGCAGGTTGGGTGGGGAGTGCACAATATTTTGAAAGGCCTTGTTAAAATTTAAAAGACTAATTCTATTGTGCAAGAAAGGAAATCTTCATTTATCGCCAAGATTTCACATATTTATGCCGTCAGCAAGAGTCTTTTGTATTCCTCACTCTCCCAAAGCCCCATCATGACTCATTAAAGAACTTTGTTGCAATAAATGGCTTGTCATTGTTTGTATATGGGGCCAATTTTTCTAAGATGCCTCACAGTAAATCCACAAAGGACAGGGACTCTGCTGTGCCCCCCATTAAGGCATCTCCCTGGATCTCCACATGCACTGGCCGGGTGCTGGGCTGCCCACAAAGGGAATGGGAAAGCTGGTGTTTATGTGGAGAGACAGAGGCAAGCCCATGGAGCTGGGGGCTGAGCACCTGGCAGTGCTGAGGAGGGGAGCAGAGCTTACCTCTGAGTGCTTTGCTTGTCTTCAAATTTATTAGTCCCAAGCTCTCCTCAAGAGATAAGCCACAGAGGACAACCATTTAATGAGAGCCTGGGCATAAAGTGATTTTGAATTGAAGAAGTACCAAGACATCATTTTTGTCCAAAATCACTCATGATGGTTAAGTGCTAGTAATATGAAAAGGGATTCAATAAGTATTTGCCCTATTTGAAAAGTACTGACAGGCTGTCTCTGGACCTCATGAGAATGAAGTGCTTTCCAGTTTCTCAGTGCCTGAGTGGATACAAAAAAAGACCATTTAGGCAGAAGAAGAGTTTTCAGTTTGGTTTCCTACAGAAATGAGGCAAGAAGGATCTCAGTCTGCCAGATCTTGTCCAAATAATTCCAAACCCACAGACTAGTTCTTACCAATTTAGCAGAGGAGATATTTCATAGATATCAGCCCCCGCAAACTTTGTGAAACTCAACATCTGGGCAGAGGAGAAAGGCCCCATTAATGCTCCAATCCATGAAGGAAAACTCAGCTGCTCCCCATGCTGTTTGACTGCAGACAGCTGTTGCCAAGCCTGCAGGTATATCTTGGCCAGCTGCCCATGGCCTGTGGCCTCAGGTTTCCACATGGCCAGCCAGATTCACACACTTATGCTCCAGAAAAAGGAGCCTGGGGTGGAAAGGTGAAGCAGGACACAAATTTAGTTTCATTCCTTCCACTGCTATTGTCCTGTTTCACTTGCAGACTAGGCTTCATACACAGATGTCTGCAGGGATTTAAATCCCACTGCCTATAATTTCTACGGTATTTTGGAAATCCCATCACAGAATTAGAGTTCTGTCATGCTTGGTAACTAATCGTAGATTGGTTAATTTGATATCACTTGTGTCAGCTGCCTATTTAGGAGCTTAAGTAAGAAATTAAAACAACAAAAGGGCTGCACTTGCTGCTAAGTCAACGTGGTTTCAGAAAAAAATGGGACTTGTTAAAGGGTCCTAATGTCAGAGCTCTAGAGGCACGGGTAAATGGGGCAGGAGCTGGCAGAGTGGGCTTCTGTGGTGCACTAACACCATGTAGCATCCTGATTACAAAGCAGTGCTTTCATGTATCTAGCAAGACACTTGACAAGTGACTTAAGGTATAGCTAGCTGACATCTCCAAATGAGGTCATCAAAAGAGAAATGTAACTAAATAGACTGGGAATGGTTGTGTGGTGTCACAGGGACCAGTGTTAAATACATTGCTACCTAATGAGGTCTTTAATGACCTTCAGGAAAGTATTAAATTTCTCCTGATAAAAGTTTTGCAAAGATTAATGTGTTCTCAGCATAATTGCAAGTTGAGAGGAATCACCTTCTCTGGAGTATGTTTTTAAGAACGGGTTAGCCTAGGTCTGTTGGGGATGGTTGGGTCATCCTTTCTCTGCATATAGTTTAGGGGGATAGACTAGACTTGAGGTCTGTTCCAGGGTTACACGTCTGCTGGCTTGCAGCCTGGACCATAAAGTAACTATGTTAGCCTTATCATCTATGACTTAGATTTTCTCAAAACTTTTCATTGACACGATACTTTAAAGAGTACTAGCGTCCAAAAGTAAAAAGTCCACGCAAGACTGATATATGTACAGTCATGGTTTTTGCTTAGTCTTTGTTACCATAAAGGAGGTTGTGAACCCTTCATAACCGATGAGTATGTCTTTTAATGATGTTTTCCCTTAAGCTATGAAATGGAAAATCATCCAAATAAATACAGAATAGAAATATTATTTCCACTTGTATTTTCAAGCAACAGCCTTTAGTAAACTATTGCCAAGTCAAATTGTTTTTTCACAGAGACAAAATGCATACAGCCTAGTGTAAGCAACACTACCAAACCCAGAAGCTCCTAAATGGGTGAGTCTTCATTTCCAGTGTTTGGAAATTGGGTGGTCTAAGGCAAGGTCTTTCCACTCCTAGTCTGACTCTAAAGTGTTGTGTTTACCCTGCTGTAGTTTTGTAGTGGAGCAGTGCTGCTGAGTAGGCACAGTTGATAAATCCTTATGTGTTGGTGTTGTGGCTACCTCAGTTCAGAAAGGGGAGGGCAGGGTGCTTCCATTGCTTGGATGGCCATTGCCAAACCTGTATCTGATGGGATCCCGGCCTCTGTCACAGTGGGGCTCCTCTCATGGCCACACACAAATGGAAGAAGGTATTTCTGCAGTTCGGATATTCGACAGTCCAGCGCCACTGAGGAACCAGAGAGACTGTGAACTGCTCTCACAGCCCTGATAGGGACCCTCTCAGTAGGTGGTAGAGATTTAGGCAGCTTTTTATGAAAAATCTTACTGTTCCCACTTTTTCCACTAGGTTTCCCACAGGCAGGGGAGCAATTGCCTGCCAGAGGGGACTTTTTTGCACTGATGCAAACTGGTTATATGTACAGGCAAGAAGCTGCTCTGTTCTCTGAGAGAACCAGTGCAGAGGAACCAGCTCCCAAAGAGGAAGGAGAAGAGCTTCAACTGGCTGCCTGGGCAGCCAGCATTACCCATCACCCTGCCTGCCCCATGGCAGCTGGGAGGAAGGAGGTAGCTCTGGCTCTGGGGCTGGTCTCCTGCCTCAGAGCAGGACGTGTGTGGGGAAAGTGGGCTCCCACCGGGGTCAGTGTGGCCTGGTGCAAGAGGACCAAATGAGAATCAGCCAACTCTCAGCAAAGTAGCACTCAGGGAATTTTATGTCTGGGCATAGTCTGGCTCATCTAGTGGGGGGTGATGCAGAGTAAATCCCACACACACATATCCATGCTTACATAGGCTGCTTCCAGGAAAGAGGAGAGAAAAAAGCCAACTCTGCAGCGAGTTGTGCTGGTGGGTGAGCTCAGGTGTTGTTGCATCCTCACAGGAGGGTGCTGGGGAGAAATGAGTAGCTGTTGCCTTGGCTCCAGAGCACACATTATGGAATCTCCTTTCTCTGTCTGATACAATAACCAGATGAAACTGCTAGATAGAAATCATGAATCCTCAACCCTAGTAAAATGCATATGTTACACAGCTGTGCTCTGAGCCGGCCACTTTCCTATCAGCATGTCTCAGGGCTGTGCTAGATGCTCCAGAAGCAAAAGGAAGTAGTCTCTTCTTCCTGCCCAAGTCGATGCATTTCGTCAGACTTGCTGCATGATTAAGCATCTGATCAAGTCCAAGCAGGCACTGTGGGCCAGAAGTTTGAGAAAGCAGTGCAAGAGCAATGTGTTAGTTCAGTGTTAAGCAGTGCTTACTTACAGGAAGGTAATTGAACTGGTTCACAGAACTACTTCAAAACTCTACCAGGTGTTTTTTCAAAGACAGAAGTTTTTCAAGTGATGGGCTATTATCCCTAACACCAAAGAATTTGCCTGTTTGAGTTTTGCTTTGTTTTGGTTTTGTTTTAAAAGTCATTATATTTATATCAAATGCCTACCCAGGAGAAATATTAGAAGAATGTCATAAAGCTTGTAAAATTAGACACTCAAGAAATACCAGAGTCAAACTGCACTGCACTCTTAACTCATCTCCACTGCTTTAATGGCAGTGTTTACCACATGAATGCAAAGTCTCTCCTCCTCCTTGTTGAGAGTGGACGATTGTTTCTCAAGTAATATTACATTTTTTTTTTATTCAGTACTTAGCATTCCATCTTATTTACTTGTGATATTTAAGATAAAACTGTTCCTCGCTTAGTCTGATGCTTGTCATTTTGGTAACTCAGTGTTTCACCAAGTTGTGTTTTGTATTGTATTTCTGAAACATTACCACAGTTATTTTTCTGGTGCTTCATTGAAATAAGTGTACATTATGATGACTTTGTGCATGGGAAGTTAGCCAAAGAAAGGTAAAAGAGAAAAATCTGGGATTAGGAAATCTTCTGTTAGAGGGGTCCACTCTGTGGATGCTCATGCAATTCAGCAAACAACTCAAATCAGCTTAGCTCAGGTTCCTAAAAAAAGAGGAATATGCAGTAGCCCAATGAAGAGTTCAGTTAATACAATCTAGTATTATCTAGGAAGAAGTGAATAGTAAAT
Source organism: Melanocharis versteri (assembly GCA_013397845.1). Classification (NCBI taxonomy): domain Eukaryota; kingdom Metazoa; phylum Chordata; class Aves; order Passeriformes; family Melanocharitidae; genus Melanocharis; species Melanocharis versteri. Next base: position 1,118,051 of record VZTG01006405.1, read on the forward strand.
CTAATTTGCTGGCCCATATTCCGCTGCACTACAAGTGAAACTAACTTTTTCCTCTGCAGTCCCTAGCCCCATCTCCTAAAATAAGTTATTTTCTACAGAATCTGGATTATATCAACAGTTTTATATTGTATCTAAGTCTATTGTATTTCTGAAGCTTCTCTTTCCTTTACACTAACTCTGGTAAGGGATTGTATGGAAAAAATTCTAAGTACTTGTGGAATTGCAAGAGAGTATCCCAACAAACAAACATAAAAGGAACTGCTTTAAGCTTGTAGAGACAGCCTTGCTTCAGGCTTTAGCTGATATTGCTAAACTTAGTTTTATGAGTACTGGTCTTTGCTGTTTCCCTGTGTATAACTTCCCAGTTTGCTTTTAAAAGACTATTTCTGCCCCCAAATATTTTGGAACACAACATTGTTAAGGCATTTATTTGTCATCTGAACTGCACCTGAGGCCTTAAAAAGTATTACACAGACCTCTGGCACTTTAAATAACGTAGTTACTGGCCATCCATAATTGCTGCTTATCCATAGGGACCTAAGCAGGAGCAGAGAGAGGCCATTGGTCACCATCTCCTTGCACAGAGGGATGGTGAACACCGAGTGAGCCGGGCTCAGTCTTGGCCTCGGGACGGGGAGATGCTCTGGTAAGCAGTGCTTTTGTATGTGGGTATTTCTCATCTCTGCCTGCTGATTCCTGCCACTTCTGCCCATTTGCTGCACTCTTTGCTGTCCCTCTGCTGTGTCCCCTCAGAGGCTTCCCACTCTTGCAGCCGTGACTTGGATGTCACAGTCCCCGTGCTCCCGTGGTCCTGTAGCAAAATCCCAAGTCCCATCCTCAGAGCAAGAAGGCTTGAGTGTTTTTCTTGTAAGTGTATAGTGTTTTTTTTAATGTGAGCTAAAAAACTGCTTTTTTCCTCAAGCTTTATTCTCAGAAATGACTGAAATATTTGGGTCCAAACTTTTAAAAATGTGTTTGAAGAAGAATTTATGCTTGGTTCCTCTCAGTCCTGCTTCTGGTGCTTGTTGTTACTGTCTTAAAGGGGAAAATGGGCAACTATAATAGAATCAGAAAAGGATTGAGAAGTGCTAAAGACAGGTCAGGCTAATCATGCAGTCTGTGTTCTATATACATAAAAAACTCAAGGTGTTTATATTTCCCAAAACAGTGCTTGACAGCAGAAAGCATTTATATGCTATCCAGTATCTGTGAAATCTACCATAAGTGCTTTTATAGGACGATTTAACATCAATAATAGTTCCATTTCATGCCAAAAATATTTATACTTTATGGTTGCTACAACCTATGTATTAATCAAGGATAGCAGAGAAAGTACAGTGGGTGAGAGAAGTTAGGACAGGGTTTCCCTTGCGAGCATGCCAGGGGTCATTCTGTTAGACCCCAGAATTTCAGGAGAAATGGACCTTTTGTCTGATCCAGTATGGCAGCTTGAACAAAAGAGAGATTTTGATGAAGCAAACAAGGATAGACAGAAGGCTTCAGCTCCTTGAAGGCGGGGTAATAGCCAAGGAGGGAGGCAATGGCACTACAATCCTTGTGATAAAGGCTCGGTGAGTGAGGCTTGAATCAGTTAAGCAATGCAGTAGCTCTGCTGACTCACAGCTCAGGACCTAAAATCCTGGAGGCTAGAGGCCTGGACTGGGAACACAGTGTTAAATTGAAAGGAAGGTGCCTTCTAATTTGACATGATGGCAAGCATCATCCCTCTTCCAGAAAGATGTGATGAAGTAACGAATGCTTTGCTGCAGCATACCTAACTTATTCCTTCTCTCCAGTGGTTTTCATATCTTTTTGTCAACAGGATGTATTTTGTGGCTGCTCTTCGTTTACACATACAAAAGGGCAGTTTACACTCCCTCTGCAGGACTGCCTCTATTTTACAGGGCCAGCTGCTTGCAAGAAGTTTTGGAGAGTAAAACTAAATTCATAATTTCATACTAAGTCACAAAAAAATACACATGAAACATATTTTTTCCATTCTGGCTTTAATTTACTCAGTCACAATGTCACAGGGGACTAATTTTGCCATTTTCTGGAGGCACGATTACATTATCGTTGTGTATATCTGTCTGGTTTTATCAGCCGTGTATGGCATCACATCAAATAATATGAAGTGACATGACTAGTAGAGTCTGATGGGATGCTCTGGGAGAGCCTCTGAGCAGAGATGTCATCTTTAATGCATCTACAAAGAGTTTTGGAGTGCACTTTGTTCATCCTCACCGTTCTCTGTAATTAGTGCGCCAGAAAGATCCTGCTCCTACTGTGATGGTCCTGGAAAAGAGTTCATACATTTGCTGCCCATAAATGTGGGCCATGTCTCTTGAATTGCGATGTCCAGAGGGAAAAAAAGCCTCTGAAGATATCAGTGTCTTCCTAAAGTAACCACAGAGACACCCAGAACCTTTTCCTTTACAGTGTTTCTCACCTTTGCCATTTATGCAAGATTTCAAAAGTTAAAGTCTTTCTGACTTTTCTCTCCATGATTCTTGGCCAGAGTCTGCCCAGCTTTCTGCCTGGGGCAAGAAGAGAGTTGCTGGCAGCTCATTGGGCTGTGTGACTTGTTTGGGGATGTTTGTGAGGAACATATGCCCACGTACACCTCTTTCCTCAGGCCACAGGATGCAGGCAGCCCCAAAAAGTGCAGCGAAGCTCTTCCTTTTGCTCTCATCTTTAAGTACTATTGAGGAGGGGGAAGTGAGCAGCAAGGCAGCCCTTTCCCTCTTGGCAGTGGGGAGCAGAGCACTGGTCCTTGGGCTCGTGCCGCCTGGATCCTGTGGGTTGGTGAAAGAGCTGCACATCTCTCTGCACAAGCTGAAGCCTGTCACTATTACAGAAGGATCTCTACCCTATCCCCGAGCCTGGAGGCCAGCGCTCCCTCTACCTCCGTGCCAGGCATCACATCTCCCCTAATGCTAATGGGGAAGGCTAAAATTAACCAGGAACGTAGAAGCAGCTCCCAGATGAACGACGGCCAGAAGCCCATGATTAAAGACGTAGCAGGCTGCAGGTCAGCTAAGGCTGCCAACAAGCCTCCTGAGCAGAAAGAAAACACTTAGAACTGTCAAAGCACTTAAAGGTATGATACTGCTTTCTGAGCTAGGCTCCTTTTTTATTTGTTACTTCTTGGTTTACCTATATTTTTTTTTCAGGGAATTTATGCTGCAAATAGTAGGTTCCTGAAAAAGATGCTCCTAACCTGAGCAGTGTTTTGAGTTTTTCGAGGATTGAGGCTGCGGAGTGGCTGAAAGGGTTTACAACAGGATCAGGCTGTGCTGCTCTCAGCTCTGGTGCTGACTCTCTCTTTCCTCTTAGGTTTCACCAAGTCATTGAAACCCTTCTGCAGCTTCACTGCTGCATGACTTAAAACTTTTTTCAGATTGAGAGCCTTCTCTCCTAAGACTGAAGTTTCTAAGTATGAGGAACTACAGGACTCTAGAGGTGTGGTGCTAAAGGCAGCCATACTTGAAGTTCATGACTGCATGAAAGCAAACATGTTACAGTCTTTCTCTTTTTCCATATTTTATTTAATTTGTGCATTTGAATTGCTTGGGGGAGGAATCCTGGTTCTGCTGATTTCTGAGTACTGTCAACCACAATAATACCACAATATTACCCTTTGGGTATAGAAGTATAAATTTTGTCCATACAGTCATTGTGTTAGTAACTTTTCCTATTTCTACATGTCTTAACACAGGAGCAGAGGAAACATTTACACTTCTTTTTTTTTTTTTTTTTTTAAATAGGAAAAAGTGATGGCTAAACCACATTTTGGCAGGGGAAGTAGGGATAAGTATATGAGCTAAAATTTCTTCTAGCTCTCTTTATATTGGCTAATTGTCAAGTTGACTTGTTTCCATTCATGGCTACACACAGTACTGGAATTTATATGTATGTATATGTTTATATATGTACGTAAACGAGGAGCACATATTTTTTACAAATTTACTTTGTTGTCACTGTATAAAATAAAAAATACAGCTACAGCAGACTGTGTGTTGTGGAAAATGGTTAGTTTGATTTAGTCACACGCAGCATTAGATTGTACCTGTGAGTGGTTGAACAGACTTATCAGCAGTCTACTGCCTCAGGTCCATGTGTATTTACTCTTCCTGATTCATTGTGTGGTAAGGGAACTGTAACAGCGCATCACGATAAGCACTCAGTACACGAGAAAAAAGTAGCAGCTAAAATCCATTTTCCTGAAATTGTTCAGCTGCATCTCTTGAGATATTTCAGATTAAGCTGTACATCTAGGGCTCCAAAATCTGGGATGGTTTGGGTATCATGCTGAGCCATAGTGAGTTCAAGAGACTATATCCCCTCTGTAGGAGGCAATGGTCTTGCAGAGAAGGGAACGGGCTGTATTTTGGCCCAGATCAAAGGCTCTGGGAGAACCTGCTGCTCAGCTGCTGTCATGGGATGGCAAGTGCTTGGTGCCTTCTGCAGTGAGGAGGTCCCTGGGCAAGCCAGGCTCCTTTAGTCACCCTCCTACTGCTTTGACACTGCCTGCTGCCCAGCTGTGGATACCCAAGCAATGAAAACCAGAAAAATTACCTAGATTTTACGGTCTCTTCTCTGTCTCTATATTCCTGTACCAGACTGGCAGTCGGTCTTATTTCAGATCTTAATTGCATTGACAGTACAATAGAAGCAAGAGCTGCAGCAGTTATAACACATTTCTGGATCAGAAGTCCTTCACAGGAGAGGATTTTTTGCAAACATAGCTGCCCTGCCTGCACAGGATGGGATTGTTGGCATCCACTCATACTTTCAATATTTTACATGCACAGTTATGGATCCTAGTGTTTTGCCAAGTCTGCTAAAATCTGGAATTTGAAATTTAGAAGACCGAAGTGCTTCCTGAAAGGGAAGTCTGCACTGTGTAGACTGTGAGATTTGAAATTCAAATTCAGCACTTGTTCTGGCCAAGGAAATCCTCCAGCCAAAGCACTCCTGTAATACCAGGGAATCGATTGGAAAACAACCAGCATCATAGAAGTCTCTGCTTGTGAAAAGTACAGCTTTTCTGAGCTGTTCAGAAATGAATTTTGTTGAGAGAAAGGGAACTTCTTTTTTTTTTCTTTTTTTGCCTGTAACCTGTTAGCAGAATTTTTGATTTATACATGGTGTTTCTTTCACCATCTGTTTCAAAGACCCAAACTGCTTCTGATTGGGTGTGTGAGGTTTGTCCTTGGTTAGGATGGCAGCGATCACACCTCATCACTGTCTGAGGAGGGAAAAGGTAGAGACTGAAAGAACAACATTGTGACAGCTTTACCTGGTGCCATGGAAGGATCGATGTTTATGATGTGCATAACGAACATAAAGTACTTTGTATTGCTCTTCCTACATAGTGAATGACTGTCCCCTTAGTCTGAGCGGGGGTCGCCTGTTAGTCTAACACAGATGTTTCAACGAGTTTTTCAGGTTCTGTAGTGATGGTGTTGGCAAGGCACCCCACGAGGTGTACAGGGCCCCTCCAGGCGCCTTGCTGCTTCTGGATAGTCAAGCAGCTCCTCAAGGCACCTCCTCTCACCCACAGTGAGCTGCAAATTTGTGTTCTCCACTGTCACTTGCTGGATAGGCCATTGAGATCCACATCTGCAGTTTCTGGGCTGGACAACAGACGTTCTGTCCGATGAAAAATTTTTCTTCCAGACCTAAATTTGGCTGTGACTGTCCCAGACTCTCTCATTTGGCCTCCAGCAGTTTGGATTACTGAAGGAAGATCACCACAGCTCTCTGCTCATTGCCTTGACTTCTGCACAGCCACAGGTCTACTTGATTTTCACTCTGACATCTTGTAGTAGGGCAGCCTAGCCTGAAAGTCCATGTTCTTGGTGACCACCCCCAGCAAGAGGGGTCCTTTGGCATCCTGCACTGCGGGGCTGGGAGGTGCAAGCACGAACCATCAAGGCTTGCTCTTTTGCTTGGACTGGCTGAGGTGGTAGAAAAAAAATATGAAGGGTCCTTTCTTATCTGCAGAATAATCTGTAAAGGCACACAAACATATACACTCAGTCAGCATCCAGAAAGTTTCACCAGTTAGCCTTGAAAGTTTTATGATTCTTTGGCTCAATTTTTAGCCTTTCATCTTTGTACGTTGAACTACCAGCCTAATGCATCCTCTGTTTCCTTCTTGTGAGTAGGAATAAGCCAAAGAATACATCTATCTAAAAGATGAGAAAGCAGGGGGAGGATAGAGAAAAGAAAAACCCTATTTTAAGTGCAGTTTATTTCTGTCCTTGTGGAGGTGTGTGAGACTCCTAAGTGTAACTGATTCATCATGAGAGCTTGCAAGGTCTGGTTTCTGCCAGTCTCTGAATTCAGAGGGTGCTGTGGGAAAGATTGCATCCATCCAGAGTGGTGCATCTCTGCTGATGTGGCAATGGACTGGCCCTGGATCTTCCATGTATTAAATTACAAGTCAGTGCATTTAAGAATAAACCTCTTGAGTGTGTTTGCATATTAATTGCCATTAAATTGTGAGAAGGATGGAAGGGAGGGAGGAAATGAGATAATCCCGTCTCTGTAGAGTATAAGAAATCATCATATTGTTAGCTGGATGAAAGCCATTGCCAGCTCAACTGTAGCACATGATTTGCTGGAGGGCAAGAACGCTTCAGGTATTTCTGAATTTGGAATAATTGCACTTCCCCTTCAATCAATACCTTGCGTGGTACTTAAGCATATGGTATGGCACTTCAGTGGGATGCTTCATTCAGTTTTAATGTGACTTAAGTGGAAGGTTAGGTTTATGAACATTGCTAAGTCACACTGCACTGAAAATTGGACTGTGTTGAGGCACAGACACAGATAATCATAGCAAGGCTCTGAGTGTTCCTCTGATGTTCCTTAGATTACATTGAATTTGGCTTGGCTTGTTGGAAAATTTTTGGCATCCATTTAACTGGGTTTCCTGTAACTTTTCTAAAAATTGTTTCAGTCTCAAAACCCTTGTTTTAGACTCCCCCGCACCCCCCAAACATGTACTTTTCCCCCCTCTCATGGTATAATATTACTATACAACATCAAGATGTTAAAAAAAGTTGCTGGAATACAAACTACATTTCAAGTGACTTCATTTTTCTATGCAGTGCTTTATATTCAAGAGCTATATCTAAAGGACCAGACTTCTGTGAACTTTTTTATTTTAAATATTTATTAATTGAATAAACTAAAGTCTACTAATGAAAGACAAACATGTAATGTATCCCACCTACACAAGCAGAAGTACAAGAAAGATGCTCATCTGGAACTAAATCCACTTGGACTAGAAAATAATGTGCATGTAGATGAGTTGTTCATCCAGAAAGCATCCTCTCCTTCCTGTTTTGAAGAGCATTTCATACTTCCTGTATGCAATTGAGCTATTATTCTTATTTTTAGTTGAGATGGAAAACTGTTTTCTCTCAACACTCTGCAAGTTAAATGTCTTTGTCAGTAAGTTAGAATAGGTGATAACATATTTGGTAGATTTGTACTAATCCATTGGTACAAAGTACAGGCATGTGCTGTGTCTATAGCACTTCTGACACCAGTGTAAGGACAGAGCCATATTTTCAGCCTCTTTCACAAACAGCTGTATCTTTGATTAGTCATTAAAAATGTGGGAGTCTTTCCTGTGTTCTTGTGAGTGCAAGAATGTGAAATTTCCTCTGATGAGTGAGACCAGATTTTGCATGATTCAGTTTGTCTGACCAGTTAGATGGCTCTGGCTGAAATGCCAGTCCAGTAACTCCTGAAAGGAGAAGAGGCATCATCATCCAAGACAAAGATCCTGGCCTGTGTTCTGGAAGCAACCCAACATTCTGGAGAAATGTGCCTGGAAGACCAATTATGATTACAAACCTTTGGAAGACAATATTTGTGGCACGAGAGCCAGGGCTGTGACTACCAGCAGTCATCATCGTCTGAAAGAGCAATCCACTCATTTACAAATCTAACTCAGTGGAAGCATTGCTTTTGAGGAGAATCCTCTGAAACCAGACATCTAAACCTAAGTGAAAACACCATTTCCATATCCTGATCTTCTAGAATAAACTCTAATCTCGTTCCACTTGTCCTCAGCAGTTTTTCTCTGGCAATGACATTTCCAGGAAACATGTATAGCTGCTTAGAGCACCACCTCTGTACTTGAACAAAATAGCTGAAATTGAGCACTCAAGCCTCTGAAGTATTTGATCCAAACCCATTTATCTCTCAGATTTGAGCCCAGGATTTATAGCCCCTGTCTGTAATCACACAAAAGTTAATATTTTAATTTTTCAACATTGACAGTGGGTTTTCTTACTGTGAGCATTTCTTGCAGGCTGAGGCTCAGATGGGAGGACATTTTTGAGGCTGAACAAAGCCTTTCTAAACTTCATGTGAACAGCAGCAATCAGACCAGTGCCACTGCTGAGCAACAGTGGATTGTGGTCATGTATTTTGGGTTGTTTTGTGTTTTCTTTTTAACTTTTTGCCTTTCTGAGGCTGGGACAGGACAGAACAGTTCCTGTGCCAGGCTCCACTGCTCCTAGCCCCAGCCCCAGTGAGACAGGAAGGCCTCCGGGATTACAGCCGATGCAGATGGCTGTGCTCCAAGGTGCACATTTCCTGCAAGAAAGCTCAGCTGGGAATGCTGAAAACCAGCTGGAAAACCAGGTCCTACACAAGGCTTCTTCACTGGAGCCTGTGCTGCAAAAAGGAGTCAGAGGGAGTTCAGCAGGGTGGGCTGCTGATCCTGCAGGTTTTTCCAAGCCAGAGAGGGCACAAGGTGCTTTGTCAGGAACCTCATGCAAGACTTACGTGTGGGCTGAATCCCTTCTCCCTGTAAATGAAGGGCGTGAGGAAAGGGAGTAAAATTTCTGGTCAGCATGTACCTGAGTTGTCACGGGAAAAGCCCATGGCTCTTGGTGAGGATGTGCCACCATTTGGGAAGTGCTGGGCTGGCTGCCCCTGGGTCAGAAACTCTTGCACTCAGAGTTGGCACTCCAGGGTGTGGCAGCATTGCAGCTCACAGCCCTCTCCCCTGGGAGCACCTGATGCTCCTTCCTCCTCATCCTTCTGGCTGCAGAAGCAGTACCTTCTCCTTCCTCACTCCTCCCAGGGCAGTCACCTGCAGCAAGTGAAGGTGCTCCTGCATCCTCGGTAAGGCAGTGTCTCTCTCAAAAGCTTTTATCACCTGCTTGTACACCTCTGCATGAAGTTAAAAAAGCAATGAGGGAAAAAACTACTCTGCCCTGACAAACTGCTGCTCTTCTGCAGAAACTTTTGTTTGTTTGTTTGTTTGTTTGTTTGCAGGTCTTGTACATGGAGGATTTAGTTTCCTTTTCTCCCTTTTATCGATAGGTCACAGTTTGGATCTCCAGTTTAACACAGAGACAAATTCAGACCACACATGGAGGCTGGAGAGGAGGTGATGACCTAGTAGAGCTGCACATCAGGTGCATCACCTCCCACACAGTGCTTGGGCCACACAAATGCCCCTTACTGTGCCAAGCTGAAAAAGTTACTAGCCACTGACTTAACAGGCTCCCTGCCTACTTTCACTGGAGCTGTCTGCTTCCAAGTGTACCCCTTTCTTGCTGCTGTGCCTCTTCCCTGTCTGCTCTCTCAGACTGTGCTTTACGTTCCCAAAAAAACAGATTTAGGGCTGTACTGCCATGCACTGTGGTGTAGAAATGGGCAAGTCCTGGAGGCAATGGGTTTGCTGGACTTGCAGCCTCCCAAGAGCCCACAGGTTCTGGTGTTTAGAGACTGGGCTTTAGGGAAAGAGATTTCCCTTGCATTGACTGCTCCCACCAGGCTCTCTATGATGCGGATCAATTAACCATTACTGCTTGGCTTCATGTGCAGAAGAAGACCAGTTTAACAAACCAGCAGTGAATGCATGTAGCTGTGTCAGGCTTCCTCTCTCCAATTGCTCTCGGGGAGAGCTTTCACTCCAGCTCTTGAGGCAGTACAGCTGTGCCACTTCAATATCCCGGCTGCTTCTCTCTGGTGCCTCTCCTGCAAGACCATTACTTCTGTCTTCCACAATACAAGAGAAAACTGCAGATGTTGAAAACAATGGTGAAATATGACCCATCAGGTTTAAGCTATAAAATAGTTCAGCCTCTGTGAGGTGCTGCCCTAATTCCATAGCTGTTCATTTTTTGAAATGAATTCTTGCTTGAATCCAAAAATTTAAAACATTAAGACAGAAATGAACAAGCAATGTTGATTCATATGCAAGGGGATGTCTAAGTTTTTCTTCAAACCCGTATGAGAGAGAGAAAAACATCACCTCAGCTTTTTCAGTCTTCGTGAATTCAACCTGGTTTAGTGTCTGTCAATTTTGTCTGACCCGGAACACCGCCATAAAATCTGTGTTTCTCCAATAGGTTTTATGGACTATAGGAGGTATATAGGAGTTATTCCAGACTCTCCTCTGTTAGAGACTGACAGTAGGCTGAGCCCCTCACTGCTCAAAAAGCTGCAGCAATAACTTTGTGTGGGAGCAGCTTGTGCCTGGGCAGCGTGCCGTGAGGCCCAGGGGCTCTGCTGTGCTGTGACAAGGCGTAGCACTGTGGTCCCCGTCTCCCCTCCACTGCTTTCCCTTCTGTCTGGGTGCAGATGTGACAATTTTAGCATTAGTTATTCATTCCTAATTGTAGCATAAACCAACAGTAAGATCAGAGAGAATCAGTGATCCCTTCTTGGTCTAGGGCTTGGCCATTGAATCTTGTTTTTGAAGGCTCCTGTACTGGTACCTCTTTGCTGTGATGGTTAGAACAAACATAAATATCTCTGGCAGCGCTGAAAGGAAGAGAAAATCTTTTTTAGGTCACCGGAAATAATGGATTAGGTCATGAAACCTTTTAATTTTAAACAGAGTGATTTGGTCAAGGTGGGCTGTTTGCATGCAGGCAAGACACTTCTGTACCTTTTAGAATTTGTGGTTAAAATATTCCCCTTAGACTACCTTTTCCACTCATCTAGCTTACACAAATATTTGACTTGAACTGATACTGCTATTAATCTGTTTAGAATGCTGCTATACTGTTTACACAGAGAGGAAAACTGTAAGCCTGCTTGTCCAAATAGTTTTAAGCAAGGACCATGCTGCTTTTTAGCACCTGGCATAAATATTTGGAAAAATTTATAAATCCCAGATAACCTTGCCTCTCTCAGATGTAATTACTGCTTCCTAAAACCTGTTCCCTAAAGGTCCTCTCATTTTTTTTGTTGTTCATTTAGGAAGAGCTTGATTTTTTTCTCTGTGAATTTTATTTGCACATCCTTCATGATCCTAACCAGTGCTTTGACTTTGTGAATTAAAATGTTTGTCTGCCTATAGTTGTACAGATAACAGAATCTAGCAGAGTGCAGCAAGATCACTTAAAAGTTCCTGTGATGTGAGTTAAAACATGCCTACTTGAACAGAACATTTCAGAACAATGCAATGAGCTGTCTCAAGTTCTGTATGTCCTGTTTTTCTTCTTACATACATTTGAATTGCCCTATTATTTCCTTGAAGGTTTCCTATACTGAGAAAGATTGCCTTTAAATAATAAAAACCTCACTGTCACTGCAGACTGCAGCTAAAGAAAAGACAGAGGCTGTCTTTTCTTTAGCTGAGGTGTGTCTGAAACAGGTTTGTTTTTTCTTAAGGTTTTATCCATTACCAATGCTTTTCGTCATTTCTGTTAGGAAAAAATATATGTGATTTTTCATGGAAGGGAAAAAAACCCCTTCAGTATTCTCAAAGCAGTTTACAGTTGTTTTTTTTTGAATGTGAGCCAAAAAAGGTCAGCCAGAATATTTTTATGTGATTATGATTATTATACTGATATTCCAAGAGTGAATCATGTGTGCTACAGTCTAAGCAATCTCACCACAGAGGAAGGGGGAGATGAACGCGTTAGGGGCAGGAGTGTGTTTTGTGCATTGAGTTTTCTATACAAACTATAGATAAGTGCTGTGAGACAAAAATATCTTTATGAAGTGTTTTCCCGGCTTCATTTAAAGTTTCTGTGATCTGCTTTTTTCTTTTTCTTTTTAAAGAAAGAAAGAAAGAAAGAAAGCATTGCTTTTGCATGAGAACTTCTTTGAATTTGAGAGATCAGCTTCAGTATGCTTGACCTCTTGTACTACTTGTTCGGCTTTTCAGAAAACATTAGCTTCCTGGTTCTAGAAATCTGGGTCTGTTGAATCACACTAATAAAAATGCAAATTGACAAAGACTAAAACTGATCACTGGAGTTAAAGTGCATTATAAATAATGATGCTTTTGACAAGTACAAACTCACTGCAGAAAAAAATTATCCAAATTTTGAAATGAAAAGTCCAATTAAAAAATATGGGAAGAATTTGGAATTTCTTAGCATAATTTCCACCTGCTTCTGTCTCGCCTTGGGGACAGCAACATGGGGAAATGCAAGGAGCTGACCCAGAGGAGATCTGGGGATGATGGGATCTGCCTGTCAGGGGATTTGTGGGCACTGAAGAGGAAGAGAAGGTGGTTCAGCAGTGGAGGAGAAGGAGTTCAGGAAAAGCTATGGGTGGGGAAGCCACAGATGCTCAAAAGAGAGTACACTGTAGCAAAGGCAAGCTAAGGACCAACCAAGCCAGAAAAGGTTCAAATATATTTAGATATCTGCTACCAAGATTGGAAATACAAACCAGGTTATTTGTATGGCTGTGAAGTTAGATGAAGTCCTTTTTATAGCAATGGGCACAAATATCACCTGGAAATTCCAATCTGTTTTCCCCAAACTCCATGGATCTAATGAAATTTTGTGAATTGTCCCAAATGCCATGTGTGCAGGAAATGAGTTGTCACACAGATTAGGAAGTGATGAAGGGGTACATATTTCCTAAAGAAGTCAGAGGAGGAAGAGATGACAAAATTTGAAAGGCACTTTGAAAGGAGCTGTGCCATACTTACATTCTGCAGAGTGTCATGAATAATTTCTTTTTAGCTCACAGCAATCTGATTTCTTTCCAGTCAGCTTTCTCACATGCAGAAAATCTACTAAGTTGCATTTAATTACAACCCGAAGATTAAAAAATTATTTGTTCCTCTTGAACTGGTGCTCTGTAAATGTTCAAAGTGTCTGTAACCCATACTGTATATCGCAGAACAGAGCAATTGCATCCCATCTCTAGGAAGCTTTCCAGAACCCTCTTCTCTGCATTGTCTCTGAGCCAGGAAATCTAAACATGTATTGCAGTTTGTCAAACTTCCCAAAGTGCTGCTATGTATTTTGGGGCATGGTGAGACTCTGTTTATACCTCTCTCAACCATGACTGTGAGAGCATGGAAAGAAGAAAGGAAAAAGAATAATGGAAAAGAAGAACAGAAGTAAGATGTTCCCATTGGAAACTGCAAGTATTGGTGTACAGACTGTCTGATTTCAAAGCTGGGGGTCCATCCCCAGCTCTTAGGCAGACAAATGCCTGAAAATGCTGACAGTAGTTGAACTGGGTGCAGTTTTTTGGTCAAACCTTTTCGGAGACAGGTAGAGGGAAGGAGAAAGGGAGAGAGGAGGAAGAGGTGGTAGATGTAAACAATTAATCTGTATTCAATGGCATGGAGAAATATTGTGAATTTGTGTAGGTGTTAACAGACTGTGTTAGGAGAATGGAAATGCAAATACAGATGTCTGACAGATAATGCACTTAATTTGACATAAAAATGTTTACAGATTTTCTTCCTGTGTGTCCTCTAATTCTGTTGACATAAAGTATTGTAGTTTTGGTGGGAGTTTTATGAGTTGAACAAAGCAAGATGGACATAATATTTTTTAACGTGTACTTGATTCATTAAAATACTTGAAAAACACTCATCAGGTTAGTCTTGAAGATGTTAAAAATCTCCACCCAAACCTACCTGTATATTTCACATTGTTACTATTTACATCCTTCTGCAAAATCTCCACAAAAAATGAATGCCAAGACCAGATGCTTTCAGCATTTTGAAATGCTAGACACCTATGAAGGTGTCTGAAAGATACACATTCAGCTGTGAAAGCTGAAATTTGGGAGTGTTGTTGTGTGGCTCTCCATGCCTACCTGCAGCAGTATAGTCCTCTGTAATAGACCACGAGACAGGGCTCCCCAGGGCTGACGCTCACCTCTCTACTGAACCTTGCTGCCAAACACAGTCACAGAGGAGAGGGGAAGAGAGGAGGATCTGTTGAGTTAGATCTACTTTAATGTTATTAGGAGAGGAAGGCAAGAAAACCCTCAGAGGATCAGATCCTTTACAGTTCTGCCAGCCTCTACCAAAACACAGAGCTTCCTTCTGACCTAGGAAGGTCAGGAGGGAAGTCACCATCTGATCTGCTTTTTATTGTCATCTTAGTTTTCCCCATGCCTTCTGTCTTACCCTTCCTAGGAGCACACTTCTGGTACCACTGGCCTGAGACCTGTCTGTAAGGAGAGAGCGAGGGAAGCCAAAGGTCGAGGGAGGTAATTCTCTCCCTCTACTCTGCGCTTGTGAGACCCCAGCTGGGGCAGTGCATCCAGATCTGGGGTCCCCAACGCAAGGAAGACGTTGACCTATTGTTGGAATGAGTCCAGAGGAGGGCAACTACGTTGAGCATAGGGCTGGAGCACCTCCTCTGTGAAGACAGGCTGAGAGAATCAGGGCTTTTCAGCCAGAAGAGGAGAAGGCTCCAGCGAGACCTTACAGAACCTTCGAGTACTTAAGAGGGATTGCAACAAGGCTGTGGAGGAGCTTTTCACAAAGGCCTATAGTGATATAACAAAGGGGAATGGCCTTAAGCTGAAGGGGGATAGGCTAGGTTTAGATTAGATATTAGAAAGAATTTCTTTACTGTGAGGATGGTGAGACACTGGAACAAGGTGTCCAGAGAGGTTGTGGACTCCCTGTCCATGGAAGTCTTCAAGACCATGTAGAACCTCTGAGTAACTTGGTCTAGTGAAAGGCGTCCCTCCCCACAGCAGGGGGTTTGGAACTAGATGATCTCTAAAGTTCCTTCCAACCCAAACCATTCTATGATTCCATGATCAAATGGTAGCCAGAAGAAAATTCTCAGGGAAAGGTAGATCAGGACATGCAGAATGTAGCGCTCCCTCTGGCACAATCTTCAGGCCATCAGCAGTGTTACTGATGTTGACTCATGATAAATGTGATTCAGGGTTCACCATTCTAAGAGAAGTACACACATCACAGAGCTTTCCCTGCAAATATTTCTGAAGTCACGGGACTACCCTGTTTTATGAAAACCACTTCCCCAAATAATTATGTGCAGCCTGAAATATAGTATTGGGCCTGGGTGGTGGCCGAGATGAGCTGTCTCCCACGCTCCTGGCTGGCTGCATTGGCTGGTGAGGAGACAAGGGGCAGGAATTCAGCTCTGCTTCTTCTCCTGTCCCCAAGCAGACTTCTGCAAACAGGAGGCAGAAGGGAACTTGTGCTTGAAATAGTTCCGTGTTGCAGTGTTTCATGGCAGTAAAGGTTTTGAAAAATGAACAGCCTAAACCTTATGTGCTGCAGAGCAACCCAGGCTCTTCTACAATTGCTGAAGAAGTTTCCTTCTGCATCTAAAATGCCTGTACTTCCAGGACAGGCTCTGAGTTTTATGGCCCCAGACGGAACAGCAAATGGTTGGGTTTGGATTCAGCTCATCAAAACCACAGACAGAAACACTGTGCTGTGTTGTCAACTCTTTCCATGAACAGGCAGGGGAATGCATTGGATTATATGCTCTGTGGTTATCCGTTACTTAAATATGCTGTCCCAAATTTACGTATGTGACAAAATTCATGAGAGGGACTACAAGACAAAACTCAGTACAGCCTCTACAATGTGACTCTCCTACTGGAAATTATAAAAGAATGGCATGTTTCTTACTCCCTATTAACACATCAGTTTCTGGACAGATTTTTAGTCTTGCATTAACCAAAATGTAACAATTTCCCAAAAACAGGGAGGATGACAGGAAGACTGAATGGCTGGAGACTGGGGGAATGGATGAATGCTGTGGAACTGGAGTCTTTCCAGGTCCCCTGAGCTGTTTCTGCTTTTGCAACACTGATTAGTTTGCAGAGCATTTTCTCTGTAATTTAAAGCTATCTGTTTTCATGGATGACTCATTTTAAGAAATAGTGTTCTGGATAAAGGCAAATTTCTGCTATGCACTTAGAGCAGAAATAGCCTTTATTCTTTCCACAACAACAACAACAACAAAAGAAAAAAGTGAGATTTTCTATGCTGAATATTTAAATAGTCTGCCTGAGGTGGAAACAGCACTAGTATTGCTATTAAAATCTAGTCTCAAACACAGTAAATCTGAAAAGATGTATGTTGAGCAATCAAAGCAAGAGTATAAAAATCCCTACTAAAAACACTAAAGATTGTGCCCTTCAGTGAAACCCCACAAAGTGCAAATAGGCAACAGATAAGGAGACAAACAATTCCAAGTACTATAAGGACATTGTATAGAAAATATATACATGTACAGCATTTCTCTGGGAACAGGTTTCCTATACCAGACACACAACCTGCAGCTCAGATCTAAAAAGAGAAAACAGGGCATCTTCCAGCCTTGCTATAATGGTGGTATAAGAATCAGTTGGGTAATCTCTTAGCATTGAAAACAGTTGATCGGCAGTGAAAAAAAGGGATATTTTATCAAACTATTATTACAACGGAGAGTTGATTTTATGATCTCTCTCTGGGATCATATATCACAGTTAGCATTAATATTTTTGCAAAATTGTCAAGCTCCATAAATGGCCTAGAAATGCTATAGTATATTGAAATTTTCATAGGTATATAAATTTACAATGTTTATATTGACAAAAATATTCTAATGCATTCCTGATTTCTGATGAAAAGGAGTAGATGAAGTTTTTCCTTCCACAGAAACAAAGCAATTGTCTGCATGATAAAACAATTTCAAATGCTTGGCATCATTGGCACAAACAAACTATTCATCTGCAACTGATCTGAAGTCAGCTTGTGAGGAAATTGGTCCATAATGGCTGGTCAATGACCTTGCAGACGATATCATACATTATAGTACAAGTAGGAGAAGTGGTGAGAACACTGAAGCAGAGGTAAGAATTAGAAAAACTTATCTGATGAGGCACTGTGACTCGAAGCCACGGAGCCTCCTGCTTCCTAGGACAGCATGGACTTCTAACTTGCATTCAGTGGAATAAGTTTGATGAATTTCCATTTCTTAGTGTAGAATTTTTGGTGGTGTTTTCATTTTCACATTGCGAGCAGGATTCTTTGCTAACCCCTTGCTGACCCCTTTTATGCTTTCCCTTCCTGTTTAAGGTCTCTGCTTCCTTTATTTTCCTGAGCACTTTCAAATATTTACCACTAGGTGCACAACCAGATGTGCAGCACCTGTGCTCACCCTCTGAAGATAGATTTCCAACAGATTTGCACATTTAGTGTTCTTATCCATCACAGCTAGAATATACTTAGCTCTTAAGGGATAGTAGATGTATAAAAGGCGCTGTAGGATATCTTTATGATTTTCTAGGACCAGCAAAAGGGCTAACTTAAGCTACTGTAGTTCTTTCGAAAAAGAAGTGTTTCATTATTCATCTTTCAGACCATAGAAGTAAAAAGCAGTCTTCATCATCAGGGGAGCTACACTTTTTTTCCACATGAAAACTTAATAGACATCTCCTTGTTTAGCAACTAAACCTATAGTAAGAATATATGAAAAATAAAATTCCACTATATGGCAACATTCCTGAAGAATATGACATGAATGAGAATGAGAAATATCTCTTCTACAAAGATTTGGGCAATAGTAAATGCTAATGGATTTTTATGTTTTCAGTTGTTCTAAATTCATAGAAATTTGATGTAGACTGCCTCTTTGCTATAATCAATAATCTTTTTCTTGTTTATTTGCTGAAGTACAGATTTCCATGTATAGTTTTATGACTCCAAAGGTTGTCAGTTTGTGCATGTAACAGTTGATAGTGTCAAAAGGAAAAATATTCCCCTTACTTCAATCCCACAGGAGGCTGTTTTTCTAACCATAGATTTGTTAGGTGGCAGCTAGCCATTCTGAGGGAAGGGGAGGACTCTTTCTGGATAGGAACCCCACAACATCTTAGTAGTTCCTGCCGGCTATATATGATCCCCACAGTTCTTCCCTGGACTTGACATGCATGAAAACAATGAGTGCGACACTCATGGCTGGAGAAAATACTGACCTTGTCATATGAAACTGTATTTGACTTTGAAACCCTGATCCAGACACTGTGATTATGCCAGAAAATAAAATCTTCCATTTTCTTGCCAACATTCCTGGCTGTCAGATACTTTAGACAGCAGGAGCCTGGAGGCCCATTATCTATGTGCTTTATAACTTCCCTGTGGTTTGAGGTGGACTGAAGGGGTTCACACCTTTTCACTTCACACCTCAGCTGTCTATTATTTTATTTGCTTCCCTGTATCCAGATGTGTACTCCCTCACTGAGAGTAGTATTACTTACAGAGCCTTCATTTCTTTGAACTGACTGTTCAGTCGCACGGATTCTTTACCGAGGAGGATGGGAATCTTTGGTCAAGGTTCTTCACTCACAGGTGGTGTGGAGAAGGAAGCAGGAAAGCATCTCTCTGCAGGTGTTTTGCTTTCTTGCTCATTCCTGGACACCTCCCGTGGGGCAGGAGCAGGGTGATAGGCAGGATCCTCATTCTGACCCCATGGGGCTCTCTTTGCTTATGACTTGGGTGTGAGTCACCTCATTTCCAGTCAGAACTGCCTAGCTCATGTAAGAGCTCGCTTATTTCTTGCTGGTGTGTCACCTTGACACGCTGAAATGCTACCACCAGCACTGCTATGTCTCCACAGGACCTGCAGAAGGAGGTCAGGGACATCCAGCTTGCACAGGGTGTTGAGTTTCCCTGCTGAACACAACAAGGTTGTGGTTTGGTTAGGTATTCAAGCTTCTATTTTTGGTTCCATTTTTGTCGGCAGGAGCATTATTTTTGCTGATAACCTCTCATCTCGGCAGAATCTCAGCATAACTCTCCCCAGGCTGATTGATGACTTCCTGGAGCTGGTGTTGCAAAGCCGTCTGCTGAACACTGCTTCCTCCAGAGGCTCTGCCAGAGCTGCTTGGGCTGGAAATGGATTGTGTACACAGGCAGCTCAGGAGCTGCAGTATGCTAACATTTTATGGCTGTTTTTTCCTTCTCATCATGCCTAATACTAGTCATCCAGGTGCTGCGGGCTTTCCCTCCCCCAGTTGTCCTGGTTGCACGAACTTGTTAGGAACTGTTTGTCTGACATTTTTATTACCAGGATAAAAAATTGCTACATTTGTTTTTTTTTTTTGTATTTCAATGTAGCTGTACCCCTCCAGAGGCATTAACAACTGTACTGCTGCAAGAGTATTTGTTTCCATCTTTAATTTGGACAATTTCCATCCTGCATCTGCTATTTACTTTTAGAGTCATGGTGAAACTTGAAGTTCACATGTGTGATAAAGATCTGTATGAACGGGTCTAATCAAGATTTCTTCTAGAACAACCTAGGGAGATCATGCTGACCTTCTCAACCAGTCATCCAGAAAATATGTCTATGGATTCAAGTAATTTATTAGTCTTGGCTTTTATTTTATTATTTTGTATATTGCTCACCATGAAATTTTCTCTTGCTAAACATGAGATCCTGCTGGGGATTTTGGTAGCTCTGCTCCACTTCTGTTCTGGTATGATTGAAATATGCTGTTGTTTTTCTTCTGTAGATGTGAATCTCTTTCGATTGACAGAGGATTTTTTTAGTACACAGATCGCTGCATCCAACAGCTTGATCTGGATTCCATGCTCTTATTCATTTCAGCTTGTTAATGTTATCTGCTGGTTTTTAGAAAAACAATTTTAACTTTTATTTCCCGTCAGATCAACTTCCAGCCCCATTTACCGCCTCCATCAAAAGTCTCTGAGATGCTACTGTCTAAATGTCTTGAGCTATAGTATAAATAGATCTAGCAATTTGTTTATAAACATGCCTTTTTGCACAGATCACAGAGGGAAAAAAAGCTATAGCGGCATTTTGAAAAAACAGCCCTATTGAGACCAATGCATGCTTATTCAAGAGCCTAGGCTCCTTCTGGAGTGTATGATAAACAAATACCTGATTGAATTAGATTTACTGCAAAGCATCTCCCATGTACTGTGAAAGGATGTAGCAAATAAGAACAGAAAGTCCCATCCTCTGTGGTGCTTGTTTGAGCAGCACCACTTGGAGAAAGGAGGCTTATTGCTCCCCAAATCTCATCATCCCTGTAGGGCTGGAAAGGATGGCAAGTCTGTGGAGGGGGTTGTGCTGCTGCCCTCTCTGCATCATGGTCCTGGGGTCAGCTGGGAGCCTGACCCCAGCCAGTGACTCCCACGGCTGAGGGGCGTGTGTGTGTCTGTGTGTGTGCAAGGACCCCCAAGCAAAATTCCCACCTCCCCGTGTGGAGGGCATGTATTTCATCATGGCCTTAGATTGATTCCAGATGGGCAGAGACGACTACAGAGGAAAGACTGTTTGCAGAGGGGGTGATGCTAGAAATGGACTTTCTGCTTGGGTAGCCTCGCTGCAGGCATGCTGAGCCCAGTCTCCACCCTGGAATCAGGGGAGAAGAGGAGGTGTGAGCTGGTGAGCCTCTCTCTGCAAAGCTCTATCCCAGAGTTGTCCTCTGCTCTGCAGCAGCTCATCCAGAAAACCATCTCTGGGTCAACATTCCTCTCTCCCTAAAAAGCAGACAGAGAAGATGGACACCTTGGTTGCATGGGCTCTGAACCACGCCCATGCCATCTGCTGGGCTGCCATCTGCTGACAATTATGCCTTTAAAAAAAAAATAATTTAGTGAAGCGTTGTTAAATAGATTTTCAGGGGTACCCCGAGACTCTTTAATTTAGCGCGATCATGATGAGGAAAGAATTGCCCGTGGCAGCAGTCAGAAGAGGCAGGACCATTCAGATGTGGGGTGAGCGGTGGCTGCATGAGCAGAGGTGCACCCAGGGAGTGGGCTCTGGAGGCTGCAGGGTGGCACAAGCTGCCTGTGGGTCAGTAGAGTGGCATTGCCACAAAAAAAGCAAATGTCCACTGCCTTTATAAACAAGCACATAGTCTGCAAGAAATGTGAAGTAATCCTTCCGTCCTGTTGCACATGGATAGTGCCTCAGCTGGAGTACGGCAGATGACGCATTTCCAGAGGGTCTGGAGAAACTGGAGTTAGTCCAGAGGGCAGCAGTGGGAGAGGTCATGTTTCTGAGGCCTCTGATCATTGAAGAGAGGATGGATGAATCAAACCTACCGTTGTCCTAAAAAGGGCAGTGGTACAGGACCAGGCTGCAGTCTTAAAGAATGCATAAATGTTACTGGGGCTAGTCTGTCCTCCTTGGCATCTGTAGAAAGGATATAAATGAATGACTTCAATTTCAGCCAATAAAATCCAGGTTAAACGCTGGGAAAAACTTTCTCTTTGGGGAGGAGGGAAACAGCTCCCGGGTATAAATTCTGTGACAAGGCTGCAAAGTCACCAGCTGCGTGCCAGCGTTGGTCTCCCTCTCGGGAGGACAGGAAGGCAGCAGGGAGCCTGGCCACTCTTCCCTGCCCTCCCCTTCCCCAGGACACGGGATGCCTGCCAGGCACCTCCCTGCCCACCTAAGGCAGCCCCACTGACTGCCCCAACCCCCTGACAGAAAGCAGCCACTCGACTTCTGTCTGCACTGACCTCAACTTTTCAGCGCAGATCTAGTTCTTCCTGAAGGAGATATGTATTACATTTTATCTAAAAGGGAAACTTCTTCTAATTTTATTGCAGATTTATTCTTGGGCAATGCTGGACATTACAAAGGTTCAAAACAAATTAATGTCAGCGTTGCCACTCCAGATGTTTTTCTTTTCCCCTTTGAGGTATATTGTGCCTGGCATTTTAATGACTCCAGTTAATAACCCAATTTTTGTTCAGTGTGTTTTGGTTTTTGTTCAGAAACACAAAAATGTTAAAATGTGTCATTTAAAGGAATTTTGCAGAAGCATAAACTATGTTCATCTACTTTAGAGCTTGGGAAGTTAAGAACTTCCATATGTCGAGATGCAGCCCTGGGTCAGAATATAACGTATGCATTCACAGCATGTAGAAATGATAAAGCATTGGAGACAATGTCTGGGAGAATCCAGCATTTGTTTCAGGTGAACTGCTCAGTCAAAACCTGAAAATGTTCCTGGCAAGGTTCTAATAAGCATGATGGTTTCAGGTTAGACTTGCAGCAAGTGCCAGAAGACCATGAATTTCATTCATTTTTCTTGAGGATCCTGGAAAGAGCATCAGCACAAAACATTTTCCTTTTATCTTTTTTTTTCAACTGCATTTGATAGTTACAGTTTCCGTTTCGACTGACTCTGGCATTGGATAACTCATAATGGGAATTCCACAGCTTTGGAGAAAAAAAGTTTTACATGGAAATTTTAGATACCCCTGTGAAACAAATAGTCGAAGAGCAGCGGCAGTAGCTTTTCATATCTAAATGAATGGGATTTTATTAACTAACAATCCACAGAAGTTCAATATCAGGAAATGAAGCTCTAAGGTGTTTATCAGAATAAAGCACAGGCTGCTATCTGCGCCTCCCAGCAAACTGGGGATGCAGGAGGATGGCAGAAATCTTGCATCAGTTTGCCGAAGATCCCTCTGAGGAAGTTTCTCTTCCCAACAGTGGAAGCCACTTTGTTTTCTGATGTCCTAAATCAGAGCAGCACTTCCAAGCACAGATTCGTGTACTCTGAGCTACATTTTAGAAGGAACTGCTCTGCCGCTCAGAGATGTGTTTTTCTAGAAAACATATTTTCACACAAACACTTCTTTGATAAATATATTTTCAAGGTTGCTGGTTTAAGGGTTTGCTTGCTTTGTAAAAGTATGTTGTGTGGCTTTTTTTTCTTTTAGAAAAAAGTGAATGTTCATCTCATATTCAGAAGTGCTGTTTATTTATTCATCTGTCCAAAGGCTAAAGCATTTGACTTAAGCATAAATATTTTGGCTGTAAAGATGCCACCAACATTCATGGAAATTTCTCTTTGGGTACCTGAGATCTGTGTTTCCCTGGAAAAGATGATGTCCAGCAGATCTTTGTTTCATGTGATGCAGTGCAAGTGCATGACTGCCATGAGGAATTACCATCTCTTCTTCACAAAGAGAGGAAAACGCTCTCTTGTGTGAGGAGTGTGGCTTTTCTCTGAATAATGTGCAAGAATGACAGCATCCCTCTTCTCATTCAGATCAGATTAAAAATATTTCTTATTCCTTCAACTGCAAAAACTTTGGCCATTTCAGGTGAAAAATTTTCAAGAGCAGAAGGGATGAATAACCTTTTCCTGTTGAGTTCTGAAATAAATTTTTGAACCACATTTAATAAATATTTTATTTAGCTGCTGCTGCTTCTTTGGTGTCACTCCAGAGCAGCTGCTCACAAGTTTGTTTCTTACTGACTTTTTAAAGCATCATTCAGGGGGTTTTTCTTATCACTTTTTGTCCCTTGGAAGAAACAATCATATCACAGTGACATAGAAGATTCTCACATAATTTTTACCCAAATATGCCTTTGTTTAATTTATAAAATTTCCGTTTCTATTAGATCCAGAAAGGATGATGAATTTTGGAAGCAAAATAGCTATTTCTCGTTAGGCAGCCAGGAGCTTGTTCTGGACTGCAGAATAAAAATAATGCAATGAGACTAATTGGTCTAAATTATGCAGTGATTTTTCCTTTTTTAAAAGCTTTACTTTGGATCTGTGGATGTCTCTGACTTGTTCTGGATTATGTGGCCTTCCCACATCCGCCTTTTTTTTTTCTTTCTTCTGAGCTACTCCTTGGGAGAAAAGGTTGTTTTCATTTGGTTCACTCCTTTAGGTGTTACCTTTTAGATGCCAGGACTTCTGGGAAAATCAGGCTCCCATTTAGCTCATTAACATCCTGTCACCATCCCTGGAGCCTCCCCAGACCCTGCTCTGTGTTGCTGCTTCCAGCTTGGCAGCCAGTGATGTGTTCCACGGGGGTGCACCAAGCCCTTCTTGGGGAAACCAGGCACCTCTCAGCATGTTTTGTGCCAACAATCACAAACTAGCAATAAGTAATAAGCAAATAGGATGCGGTGGCACAGGCAGTTCTCCTCCAGCATCACTTCCAAGGAACCATGTCAGAGAGCAATCAGTTGGTCCCAAATCACAGCACCAAGATATTTCTGCAGTGTTGTACTAAAGTTTAGGCTTTACTAAAATACTTTCTTATCTAGAGTTTTTCTGCATTTAACAAAAAAAAAAAANTTAAAAAAAAAAAAAAAAAAAAGAAAAAAAAAGGGTTGTTTTCTTTTCTTAACGTCTTTGTAAAAATGTTGCATTCCTGACGAATTGCCTGAAGAGCTCCACTAAGAGAATATGGCTACAAATCTGAAAACTTGCATTGCTCCTGAGCTGGCCGGCAGCCTCAGCTTGCTTAGGAACCTGTCACCAGAACACAGCAGGTTCTTTTCTGAGTTTCAGACCCATTCCTTTCTTTTCACTGTTGTTTATCTCCAGTGCTGAATGAATAGAAGGAGAGATAAATCTCTGCAATTGCTGGCATTTTGTACTTAAATAAATGCATCATTGATGCTGTATGTACTTCCATTTTGTGAAAAGATAATTGCTGCTCAAACTGAGAGCAGGTCAAAAGTGCACGGAAGCCATCTCAGGGTTAAAAACAAAATAAATAAATAAATAGCAGAATCTGTTGACTCTGGTGTGGAGAAATGCACATCTGAACTCCCTGTTGTATGCATGAGGTGTTTCCTCACTTACCAGACAGAAAATTTTGGAAGAACTTCCTGTGGTGACGCATCTCACATCAGCACTCAGCAGATAATAACAGGGAAGAAGGCTGTGACTTGGGATTAGCACTGTGCAGGCAGGGTCCTGTTTTGGTGGGACTCGCTGCACCAGTGATGCTGCAAAAATTTAAGGAGCCCAGAGCAAGCACCACCAAAATATGTAAACATCAGTGAGAAGAAAAAGAAAAAAATGGAAGGAAAGCAATCCTTTTATATTTCCTATTCTTTTCCTTCAGGATAAGAGCAGAAAGAAATCAGCCAACAAGTGGAAGGTGCCTTAGATGGGTAGACATGAGTGGCACAGGCAGCAGGAAGAGGGAAAGAATTTGAATGTCTGCTGGTGCCAGGGTTAAGCCTCCTGTCCTGGGCCATGGCCTTGTGGATGAGCACCCCAAACCTGCTGCGGGGAGCAGGAACCTCCTGCGGCTGTGGGGAGGTCAGGGTTCTCTGCAGCAGCCTCCACTCCCTGTTTTGAAGGATGGCTGCAAGTCAGTGTGCGCAGTAAAGCACGAAGCAGGCAGGAGGTGGAGTCTGTAAGGAGCCCTTAACTGCTGGAGATAGGCTGACTCAGAAAATAATGAAAGATAATAATATGAGACAGCAAGAAGTAGGAGCATGGTAAATAATGTGGAGTATTCCTGCAAAGGAAAGCAGTGAAAGGCTCACTGCCTCCAACAGGAAGGGAGACATTCTTCACCATGGTAGTGGTTAGGTTATGTAGCAGGTCTTTTCCATCTCTGATTTCTGAGATCATACATAACATGCCAGGCATGTTTCCTATAATTAGGCATACAATCAGGCACCATTTACCCAGGGGTGTGCCTTGGCTCCTCCGCTCTTTCCAAAGTTATGCAATTACCTCCATTAGGCATAGCTCCTTGAGCACAAGCATCCATGATTCATGGAGGGTTGTCTACCTGTCCAACTGCTCACAGACTCAATTAAACACCGTCATGGAGCAAAACACAGGGTCCATTTGCACTGCAGCATGCCATGGCAGCGTGGTGCATGAGGTTACCTTGTAAAGGTGCCAGGTCAGAACCATGGGGGGAGAGGGGCAGCACCCCTCTGCATGTACACGTGGGAAGCTAGATATTTCTCTAGCACTATACTGACAACATCAGGCTTAATAAAAATATTGCTCTCCCTGAAAAAAAAAATTTTAAAAAAATTTAAAAAATAGAAAACTAAAAAGTTCGGAGTGGAAGAGGTGATGTATGCTAGATACTATCCTTTTTAAAGGTCTGATCTCTACTTGCTTTGATTTCAATGCTGGTCTTCATCAGTGTCACTTTTAATGTTGCACACTTGGATCGCTGAATAGCAGCGATCCCCAGCACGGTGTAGCGGATGGTGTTAAGACTCCAGCCTAATACTTGAGACGCCTTGGTTTTATTCCCTTCTTTGATGGTCTAATCCCAGATTCATCCCAGCTAAATTTAGGAACTGCCTGAAGTAGGAGCTTTGCTTCCTTTCCAGAGGAGCCAGGGATGATGCTGGGCTGTGGTCTCTCTGTGCCTTGTATTTCTTGGAAGCTGGGGAGGGGACTGAGGACATTGGGGAAGGGCTGGGAAAATATAACGAGACTGGAAAAGAAGAGGGACTACTACCAGGCACTGAAGTGACGGACTAACTCTCAGGTAAAAGCCATCAATTTTCATCTCTGAAGTACAAGAAATGACCTTTATGTCAAAAAAAAGGGTAAGGAGGAGGAATATGTGGAGCATAGTGAGGCATGTTGATGAGACAGTAATGGGGAGAAGGGCAGGGAACTTTAATTTAGATACCAACCCCAGCCTGTTTCTTCATGCACCAGTGCTGCATACCAAGTACCTCATGAGAATTTGAACAATGTTAGCCTTTCCTTATGGACTTGTCAGGCCAGAGCTTGGATTCTCTGTTATAATCAGAAAACAAAGTGACAGGCAAGCTGCTGTCTTTCCACAGACCTCTGGAAGAGGCTCGGAGGATGGGGTGAACCATACTCAGGGGAAAGAAGTGTTCACAGGGCTGCCAGTGGCAGTACTGCGTGGTACATCAGCTTACACTGAAAGTGCCCTCATGAAAATGAAGGAATGGTAGATTGGCAGATGTCGTGATGATAGGCATATGAAGATTAGAGCAGATGTGGTATTTAAGACTGTGTAGTATGTGGCTGCATATAATCACCAGAACATGTAGAGAAAAAATCACTGAATTCCCATAAGCAGATGTTGACGTACTGAAGCTGGCTTCTTTTTCTTTTTTTGCTTTTTTGTTTGTTTGCTTTGGTGAGTACAGCAAGTATGTTATTACGTGACTGTGGTAAAGAGCAGTGGACTCCAATGACCACAGCAAATTAATCCTTACAAAAGCCCTATGAGTAGTAGCATTATTATTAATGCTGGCAAAAGTCTTTAAAGGCAAAACATGAATAAATGCAAGGTGTTCACATTAGCATTCCAGATGTTTCATAATGAACAGCCCCACAGATATGCATTTGTTCTCACCATCTCCTCTGGAGCATGCCACAGATGAGGAGTGGACAAAGTGTGGCACTGATCCTGAGGATGACTGTTGGCTTTTAGGAAATGTCGTCCTAAATCCTGTTGTAGCTTTGTTGTGGTTGTTGATACTGCTGGTTTCCTTTATTTCTGTAGTAGGAAGCTGGGGGGATTTGAAGTGTGTCTAAAGTGCTTCTACTCACTTGTATCTTGGTGGACTTTGGCTGTAATATGCAAAATAGCTTTATATGAAATAAATGACAAAAAAAAATATAATTACTATATATATATATATATATAATTACAAATTACCAAAAAGCATAGGAAAGACAAAAGGGAAGATGTGTAAAAGAAAGGGAAAATTAAACATGCCTGGCAGCTTCCCTGTGGTAGATCCATTATCCAGAAACCATGTTAAAATACTGTCTTCCTTTCCCTCTGTCACTATTCTGTTTCTCTACATTGCTGATTTTTTTTTAACTGATAATTTCTTTCCCATTCCTAACATGAGTTTCCTGAAAGTCTTGTTGTTGGGTTGAGAGTAAAATCAGATTTAGAAGAAAGTTTCTATTTAGTGACACAGCATGGGAAACTTCCCAATAGCCTGTGAAACTTGGTGGAGCTTCCTTCTTGGGGTAGAGCTGTGCTTGGAGCAGTCACAGGAGGTAGTGCCCCACTCCTGAGTTGCTAGATTTTCCCCTGAAGGAAGAGCCAGAAGCACCTCCTTGAAGCCTGACAGGTGGGGCAGCATCCTGCTAGTCAGTACCAGCTGTTACCCAGTCACCCCTCCAGGCAGCAGCATCCTGAACACTTCACCCTGCCTTGACTGGGTCACTTAATTGGAGAGAGGGACGGGTTGAAATTTGCCCTAAGCTTCCTGAGCTTGTCTGCACAAGTCACTCCACTGTCCTTGTCTCTGCTGTGGATCCCCAAGTTTTATCTTTAAAGTGAGATAAAATAAGTTTCCAAAGCTCAGGGTGACTTGCCCAGGGTACCTTGATGGGTCATTTGGTCAAGCGAGGTGGGAGCAGATGTGTTTTGTCAGCACACCTGCTGCCCCAGACAGGCTGGTGTGCTCCTCAGCTCCTTGTCTTTTGGGAAAAGTTGTCTGTGAATGTGCAGGAAACATGCTGGACCTATGAACAACAACTGGAAAAGAGACAAGGGATACTTCTGTTTTATTTATTTACTCATGGGCTCCCAAAGTGGCTGTGTGGCCAGAAGCACTAATGGGCTTTTTTGAATGTGGATTCAGGGAGTTGTCTGGGGTTTTCAGTCCAGGGCAAGGATGCCATCGGTGTGAGAGAAATTTTAGTCTGGGAGTGGAGGTGTATGTGTGTGTCCTGAAAGATTCTGACCAAGCTGCTCAGCTTTTGAAAAGGGGGATGAAGGGAATCTGAAGATTATAAGCACTTCCCTGGAAAATAAAACCCTCAGGCCTGGATACATACCCTGTATCATATAGCTGTTAACTAGGTGACCTACCGAGTTTCATAGTACATTCTTCATCACTGGGAGTTTTTGAAACAATGAGTTGATTTTTAACTAAAATGGATGTGTTTAGTACAACGTGGCATTAATCCAGGGAAGCCTTCTCACCTGTGTAGTAAGGCATATCAAATTGGATACTTGTGCTAGTCCTTTTGATTTACAAATTTATTAACTTTTTTCCAAATAGTATGTTCACTGGATATATTTCACAGATTGCAAAAGATGTTCTGCGTGATTGTAAAAACTTGTGGTCAGCAGTTTGCAGTGATTTTTGAAGAGGAATGCATTTTCCTGTAAAGTACAACTAACTTCCACCCCCTCCTCTTCGCTTCCACCCGGGCTTGTGAATTGATTCCAATTTCAAGTACTTAATCAGGGGAATTTTTGGTGTTTTATATTCCGGGCAGAATTCATAGATTGCAAACTTTCTGTGATCCACTTTATTGCAGCAAGATTCTTTCCAGAAACATTATACTATGTGTTGCTGTTTTGTGACTGGGACATGTGGTAAATCTACTTCAAGAATGAGTCAGTGCCAGATTCCACAATACATTTCTGTGTTGTCATGCATATAGAGGAAAATAAGAAACATCTGTCCTTTTTGTTTCAATTCACTGAAAAGAAATGTTATAAGTACAAACTATTATGGGTGATGCACAAGTGAAATAAAAAGAGCCATTTGGAGGCATATTCTGGAGTTTATTAATAAAAAAAGCAAACCACTAAACATTATTTACTAATAATAAAATTTGATGTTTAATATTCTGCATCTCTTTAGGAGTCACCACTGTTTGTCTTGTGACCAGGACCTGTGTCTATGTGGAATGCTATTATCAGCTTTCGGGGTCTGAAATCAATCGCAATTTTTCACCTTTGTTGAAGCTTGCTGTTGTGTTTTTAAATATGGACTCATATTTCATATTTTAGAAATTATTTTTTTCTTCCGAAATGTTTTATTGCTGTGTTGTTCTTTAGACCCTTCTTTGGGACTGTGTCTGTTCAGAGGGACACATCCTTCCCTTCTGTTCACATTTTTCATGCAAAGCAGCTTCAGCATAACTCTACAGAAAATTGTTCTGGGCCCTGAAAGTTAAAATTGGAAGGATACTACTCATAGGATAGCATAAAGAAAAAACAATTCATTTTGCTTTAAGAACAGCAGGCAGGATGAACAGCTTCACAGACCTTGCTCGATACAAATTTTTCTATGAGCTCGCAGCCAGTCCTCTCAATAAAGACAACGAAATTACTGTCATATTTATCCTGCTGGGGTGTTTCAGCTCCATGGGATAAACTTGGCAGTGTTCTTGCTCTGAGTACTTGGAAAGCATCCCTATACATCTCAGTTTTCAGCATTCCTGTAGATTAGGAATAAACTATCTCTCTTTTTTCACCCTTCATATTTTATATAGTGATAGTACTTTCCCTGAGCGCTTGTTACAGTTATTTTTTTGGAAAACAACATGCATTTTTCTGTACAATGTTGGCTGATAACACAACAGGACTATACCAGTGCTCTTCCTTTAACAAATCTCAGTCTAAACAAGATTGAGAGAGTAAGGGCTGAGTGAAATGTTTCAGTTCAGAATTCCTTAATGAACCTAGGCAGAAATTTAATATGATTTGGAAAAAAAAGGGTTTACCACAGCAAATTATTTCTATTTGGAGAAGACAGGCCATAGTTTTAGAAGCCTCTGTATCACCTTTAAAAATATCATAAAATATAACTAAAAATTACTTTGTTTCAAAATGCTTTGCAAATTTGAACACAAATATTTCACCTTCCTAACTGAAATGATTTCTTTTGGTTTACTGAAAACTTTGGAAAATAACTATAATTTTTTTTTAGCAGAACTGTAATCACAATCACAGATAATCAGTCACAGGCATTGCCCCTTGCCCTCACATTTATAGCCCTGTCAAAATTACAGGAAGGTATATAATTGCAAATATTTTTAAAGTATTTTTTCACTTTTGTTTCTAATTTTGCCCGGGCAGGGTTTGTCCTGTCTGATACTGGCTCCCATGTGACCTCCTGTGACATTGCTGCCTTTGTGTGTGCATCAGTAATTTAAAAGCTGGACACAGTGCTATGGACTTCTGTTAAGACCACAAAAGTAACAATATTGAATAAGTGTTAGATGGAATAGATAATTTTCTTGGCATTTCCACTTTATATATGCCCTGCTGTTCTTCTAATACCTCATTAGGTACCTTTGCTTGTGCATGGAAACTGCCCAAATGTGCACTTCCTTTGCTCTTACGGCAATTTTAGTTGTTGGTGATCATGACAAATGGAAATCAAGCGGTTGTAGCAGTTCAGTGAAGATTCAACAAGACAGGAATGTCAAGAGTGCAGTAGCTTGTTTTTAGGAGCACTATCAATGCTCCCTTTATCCTGTGGGAACAGTTGTGCCTTTGTTTTGGTGGTGCTGTTTCTTGGAAGATGAGTGAATAAGAGACTATTGATACTTTTCCCCCCACAAAATCTCATGTGTGTCCTTTGCCTGGCATGTCTCTCTCTGAAGTGTAAAAACAGCATGTCACTTTGATTTTTACATATTTGAAGACCTAAAAATGGGGGAGGAGCAGTGAGCACCAACTCTTCATGTACCAATGGATAATTTTATCCCGAGACTCAAAAATGAGGCTATTCCCTGGCAAAACCAGGGAGCATCACTGCTGGGTCCCCAAGCCTCTAACAACTGGACACATGTTGACGAAGGGTGAGGTAATTTCCAGATGAAGGGTGGACAGTGCTGCAAGAGCAACGGTGGCAGGACAGCTGGTGGTGGGAATGGTCTCCTACAGGTTGTTACCACTGTTGGTCTCCATAGATGCCTCAGGTAGGTCCCACAGAGGGAAAGAGAAGGGAAGGTGGATGAAAACAGTAAGTTACTGACAGTCTGCTCTGTGTGTACGTATTTTTTTCATTCAGTTCTCCCTTTGGTTGTAACAGCACAGGCTTTGCATGACAGATGGCTTATTGTTTCTCTCTCGTGAGCTGCTAAAAAATTTCTGAGCAGAAACTCACAGTGTTCCTTTCAGAAAGGAACTTTGGAAGATCTGGGCTCTGTCTGTGAGGGACCCGAGGTCTAAGTCACATGGACCACGGGAAGGAAAAAAGGCAGTGGGGCTTAATATTTAGCATTCAAAAATACATTTGCTGCTTGTACTAGATCCTCTTTGATTTCACTCTGGGATTCAGAAAACATAATGTCTCCCCGATATTGCTAATATTAATATATAAAAATATTTCTTTTTTTGAGTGTTTAAGTGTTAGTTGAAAGGAATGGAAAAAATACTGAAAATACCATCTTCTTGTAGAAAAAAATAATTTAAGTTTATAGGCCACATGACTACATATAGAGAAGAAGCACAGCATCTTTAGAACCATCCATAATGAATCTTACGCTTTTGTAGACAGTGAAGAATGTAAGCAAACGAAATTCAATTTTTTCCAGTAGTTATTACAAAAGTGTGTCTAAATATAAATATATAATAGTTGTGGAAATAAAAACAAAATATAAAAATTATTTCAGCTTAGATTCTGGCCAAGGTCTGGTCTATAGCCACAGCAGCAAGTGGGTGGCTAGATCATCAGAGGCCCTAAAATACAGGGTCAGAGAAGGTACACTACATAAGGAATGGTTATTTAAAATCAGGGAACATGTCCTGTGGAAATTTCTTTCAGAATTCTCTATACGATAATGTAAGATGAAAGTCTGGCTCTGACTCTTTCAGATTCAGCATAATATTTTTATGGATGTGGTATCACTTTAAAGCTCATCCTGTTGCTTTAATTCATCACATGAAAGCTGACTAATCTTTATGTATATTTGTGGATATTTTAGCAGGCACAAAATAACATTATGCTTAATAACAACTCATTCCTTTATTTGTTTTGTTTAAAGATATAATGAATCTTGAAGGCCAGGTTTGATTAACAAAAAATTTGTTTGTGGTTCTCATGCGTATCCAGTATCTTAAAGAATCATGGAAGAAAGTACTGGAAGAATAACCAGGTGCAGACTTGTAGAAGTAAACAAAACTAAAATTTTTACCTTAAGACTAAAATAAAATGCGTTATATCTCTGGCCTATCATTCAAAAGATTTGGTGACATTTCTATAAATACAGAAAAAACTTTTAAACGTGGCCCTGTAAGAAGACGAAAGGGGACAATTTAACAAAACCCAAAATGACCACCAGAAAAAGACAACTTTGGAGCAGGCTGGTGTGAGGTGCTGAACAAATGCAGAACTGAACCCCTAAGTATTTAGACCTGGATCATGTAAAGGGCTACAGAAAACAAGCTACTTGTTTCCTTTTAGGAATCATGTGACAGTTTTCAAACCTTCCACAGTAGATGAGATCCTGCCTCCATCGAAGTTAGTGGGGCTTTATACTGACTCAGGTGGGACCATGCTCACATTCTCATGATCTGATAAAAGTAATGCTGAAATTAATTAAAAATCACGTTCTCAGTGATGTTGTGGCTCAGTGTTAGACCTTTGAGTGCTGCAGTACCTTTTCTGTTTTCCTGTGAAGAGCCATTACCTGATAAACCTTGTGGTTTGTTTTGAGGTATTTTTGTTGTTGTTTCTTTTTCTTTAATGATTCCTGTGTCAATTTCCCCAGATTTGAATGAAAGAAGGAGCTCCCTTGGTGACCAAATTCTCGTTAAAGGTTTAAATGTGTTCGGGGAAGGGAGGAGGATTTGCGCTCAGCAAAGGAGCTCAAGCTCACAAGCTCTTATTTTATTCCTTTTTCTTGGAGCTTCATAACAAGGATGATTTATTTGCAAATGAATTACTTTAATAATAGGTTTTGAGTTACACAGAATATAGACAATCTTGACCCCCATCTCTGCAGCTGTAAAAGTAACAGCGTGGGTGTGGTTGCCTGGTGGCTGGCCAGGATGATCCAGTTCAAGGGGGTGGATAAAATAACATTTACACTTACAGTAACTGTTTAAAAATGTAATTTGAGTTCTGCCAAATCCTTCAACTTCATTTTGGGAATCCAGCTTGTTAAGATTGCCAACACTCAACTCTTCTCACCCTAGTTTTTTGCAAGTTATCTCCTTCTGGCAGATGCATTTTGCTGCAATACTCTCACTACAGAGCTTGAGGTCCCAGCAGGCTCGCTCTGTATATGGTTGTGGTGGGACACTCCTTGCTGTCAGCCTGCCCAAGCAAGCAGTGACAGAGCCTGGCCCGTGAGACTCAGCATGGAGGGAGGATGCAATCCCAGAGGAAGTGTTCCACTTACAGACTGCTCTGTTTGTGTCTGCTGCAGTAAATGCTCCCGAGCCGAGTAAGGTCAGGCATTTGTTGGATCCTTGAGAAAGCATGTGGTGGAGAAGATGGAGGCTTGGAGGCTGGAACTTGTCTGTCTGAGTTGGAATTGCAGAAGTGCTCCCAGGCAGTTTGGGCAATGGGAATCAGGCACCTTGTCTAACAACACAGAACGAGATCTTGAATACTTTGCAGTCTCACAGCTGCTTGAAAAGGGGCAAGTGTTGTCTGAAATAGCCAGATCACTCCAACTGGACTAAGTGCTCCCTCTCCCAGTGTTCCTGCTTATCTGTCACGAACCCTAGCTAGACCTTGTAGCTGATAATTTCTAATGTGGTGCCTACCCAGTTCTGCAGACACAGGCTGTTTCTGGAAATAGGGCCATGCTTGGCTCTGGACACAGTCTCTTGAATAATGCATGGAGTTTTCCAGATCACTCTATTCAGCCACTGCGGTCTTCTCAGCAGGGCAAGAAGCCTTGAGTCAAATTAGTTTTAACTGATAATTATTCTTCGTTTACTTCTACTGAAGAAAAAAGCCATGGTACTTCTTTTCAACAGAGCCCACAAACACCCTGAAATAGAAAAGAAGTGAACAAATGACATTGTACCATACATGAGAGATAAAAATTACATCACTGGTGAACCGTTTATAAGACAGCACTGAGGACAATGCAGTAATCTTTTGGAATAAATCTGTTCACTTTCCATAATACACCGACCTTCAGTTAGTCTGCAGCAGTGAAAAAAGTGGTGGCTTGCCTGAGGTCCTACCTACATGGTGCCAGATGGTCATCAGTGTCTTTAGAACCATTGCATGCAGACTTTATGAACACAAAACTTTGCATTTAGTTTTATTTTGAATTATATTTTCCTTACTAGGAGAATATTCTTAACGAGTTTAGGTTCAATGAAAGGCACTGGATATTCCTTCATGAATTTCCTTTAAAAGTTCTGAAACTCTGCATTTTCTATAAGAAACTGGGATGTTGGTTTTTAAAGGAAATTCATTATAAAAATCTTCAACACCTTTAAATAAGGTGTGAATATTTCTTTTTCTCTAATTTCTTTTATTAAAGCTTTGGCCAAATTAAAGTGATTCAAACACTGAAATTTCCATTCAGTATCATCACAGAATTTACAGAATCATGCAGCCAAAAATCTGGAAGTCATTGACTAAACTGTACCCCAATCTTCAGCATTTGTAAGTCAATTTAATCAGGAAGAAACAAGAGACTGTGAAATTGTTTAGACATTCAAATAAGTGAAAATTAATTGTGAGGAAATTTTTCTATCTCCATTCACTAAACAAATTCAATCAACAAGACGTGCTTAAAGTACCAGTTGAAGTGAGCACCTAGGAGTATATTGTTTTAATTAGGAGATGGCAGTTTCAAATGCTATTTTTGAATCTAGTCCAAGGCTTTCAGTGTACACAGACTGTTTCCAAAACACACTTTTAAATATTAGAGCTTCAACTCTGGTTTTAAGTACTGCAGTTTGATGAGCTGTTCTGGTCTGGGGCTAGTAAACAAGTCTAGAACTTGCTGGATTTCTCCCAGCAGAAAAATCGTCATCCGCTTACTTTTAATGTTGTCTGGATTTGTCAAGTCTGTCCTGCAATCTTTGTCTCTGGGATAACATGCAATGCAGTCATCTCATGGGAATATGGAAAGATTTTCAGTTGTAATAATAACATTCAAGTGAGCTTTTAGTGAAAAATCTTCCTTGTGGCTATAAAAGAGGTCAGCTTCTCTGAAGCTAGATTTTCACCACAATCTGCAAAGTTTTTCATATACCACTCCTGTTGAATTTTAATAGGGATAGAGTGCTTGGGTTTGTATTCAATAAAGATGTTTGATTTACATCCAGGCCATGGGTTTGGCTTTTTGAGCTTCCCAACATACAGCAGATGTACAGGTAAGAGCAAACTAGTGTGTGTGTGTGCATACAGGACAGCATGAAATTCCCAGCTTTTGTGATTATGTTACTCATGGATTTAACTGGTCAAAAAAGATCTTTTCATCCACATACAACATTTTTCTGGCTGTTAAGAAGATGTGCAGACATGTGAACAAAAAAATTATTCCATGCTGTGCTTAGGCGGAAAAAATTTTGTGCAGTTCAGAGAGAGAGAGATGCTTTTAATTTTTGTTTGTTTGTTTTGGAAATTTTAACACTTGTTTTTGTTCCTCTGCCCTTCTATGGCCTTTATCAGCCCAACACATCCTAGCATGATCAACTTAAATAATATTCACAAAAAACCCCACCCTTATTAATCCTGTACTAGGCAAACACTTTACTAGGCAAAATGTCTGTTGGTTTTGAGAAGCAGTGTATTTCTCAAACCTTGCAGAAATTTTTATTTCTGAAGAGTCTGAAGAGCTTCTCAGGCAGAGATAGGACTATGGATAGTGCAGGTAGCATGGCAGGCACCTTGTTGCCTGTTTATCCACAAACGTATCTGGACAAAAGTCTGAGACACCTGCCGTCTGAGCTACCAGATGCCTTTTTCTAGGAAGGGGATGCTGGTCTCTTCTGCTTTTCTTGGCACCTTTAAAAATACTCAGAGATGGCACAGCATCCGTGTTCTTACTGCATGTACTGCAGGAAAGACCAGCTATTTACGGTCAAAGCTGAGCTCTTTGAACCCAGGCTCGCTTTATTCCCTGAAGGTATGATGGTGAGTGTGTCGCTCCATCAAAAAGTAGATGGGTTTTGAAATACATGCACAAAAAGTCTGACCAGGAGGGCCCAGTGACAGAGGTCTGGAGGCGGGTACCCACAGGGATGTGGAGAAGGAGGGAGGGGATTATCCAAGCTCCTAGGGAAGCTGGGAATGGAGCTGGGTCACAAGTTTCTGACCAGGCTGCTTCCAGGTTTCACAAACATTCTTTCCCATCAGGGCAGCAGGGCTCACCCTGTCTCCCTGGCTGGATGGGCAGTCTTGCTGGCTGGAAGGGAGAAGACATTCCTGATTAGTCTTACTCTGTCTGACAGGATCACTACTGTGCAGACTTCTTGTAGCCGTAACAAAGTCCTTTCATCCCGCAGAGGGGATGTAAGATCTGGTCCCTGGTGGGCTGGGTTTCTTTTCTTGGTGTGCTGTGTAAAAAGTCAGAAAGACTTCCGTTTCGCACTGCAGTGCTGCTAGCCTGGTTGTTACATGACACTTTTTAAGAGCTCTTTAAAATCTCAGCTGACTGAAATGTGGGGGAAAGCCTGTTTTGTACTTTGTCACACAAAATATTATGTTTACTATTCACTAGATTAAAAAAATCTAAACTCTTTTTTTTAATGTGAGCTGAGTCTAACAAGGGAATTCTTTAGGTTTCCAAATTTACAAAGTGTTCTTCCTGAGTGGTTAACTGTTCCCACATTTCTAAAAAGGAGGGAAGAGAAAACTGCGAAAGAGGTTTTGAAAATTGCCCTGGACATTAATGGCTCTTTTCTGATTTTTTTTTTTTTTTTTTGTCTAATTCTAGAAAAGGTTTCTCGAGTTCCAATATTGTGCTGCTCTCTCCTCAATGTCTGCTGTGAAAGTAAGTTCAATATTGGGAACATTTTTATGGAGTTGGTCTGTTTTGCATTATAAAGCATTTTTGTATCATAAAGCTCTGGACCAGGTCTTTTCCTCCACCATTAAACATGAAGGGACAGAAACTCAGCTGGCCTACATTGGCTTAGTTCCATGGAATTTACTGCTCTGAACAAGTTAAATATTTCACCCTTTGCAATAAGATTCCTCCTTATGAGATTTATTTTCTTTTGGTTACGTAAATAATCCTTGAAATATAAAAGAAAAAAAATTGCATTGATTCAGCCTTGCCTAACCCATGAAAGAAATCACATGCAAGACAAATTGCAAAACTGCAGCTCCAGATGCAGCAGCCTGCAAGAGGCAGGACAGTATCGTGCCGGTGGCTCTCTGCCTGGGGTTTGCCCACGTGGCTGGGATAGCTGTAAGCTAGCTTTAACACCTGCTTAGAGAGCGCACAGGTAACCGAATCTTAGCTTAAGGCAGTGTGTGTAATAAAACATAGCCCTCTCCTCTGTGCAACCTCCCAGGAGCCCACAGGCAGGTTCCTGTGGCAAATCTGCAGGCACTGGCCCAGCCTGGCTCCTGGCCACCCTGGCAGAGCTGCTGCCACCAGCCAGGCAAGATGAGGATGGAGCCAGTGACAGCTGCAGCAGTGGTGATAGCCAGACCCTGGTGCAGCAGCAGCATCACTGCTCACACGGTCCCAAAGCCAGGACAGCCCACCCTAACCATCTCTGCCAAGAAAGCCTACTGATTGATTGATTGATTGATTGATTTATGGGTTTCTATCAACCAGCCACGAATTATTAGCTAAAATAACAGAAGGACCTGCCTTTCAGGCTGATGGCAGCCACATTTGTCATCTTGTTAGAGCTGGAGCTCGATTTTGACTCCCGCTTGGCTGTTCCTTGAGCTGACAGACAGCCACATTTTAAAATATGTGAAGACACCAAAAGCTGAGGACAGAAACCACAAACTTTTAAATACCCAGCGTGGCATTTGCTTGTACCATCAGGCTCCTCCTTCCTTCAGAAATCTCCCCCTAACTTTCTCATGCAGTTACCCACACAGTAAATGGGTGCTCCTCTTTATAGGACACTTTCTTTGAGGGCCTGATAATTTTACTGGCTTCTGAAGCATTTTTTTTGGTCCTCCTCTATCTTTCTTTAAAAACTGTCCCAGCTGAGTTGCAGTAGCATGGAGAGTCCCAGCAGAATGCTGTAGAGCTGCACTCTGCTGAGGCTCTCAGGTCTCTGCTGAGCAGTTGGAGGGTATGTAGGCATGGCATTCTGAAGTGGAGTGGACAGATCATTAGCCTACAAGAAAGAAAAGTAGAAAACATGAAAAATCATTGTTTGAGATGTCTGACAAGCCTACTGTGATGCTCTTTGAACAGGATGACGTGGTGGTATTAGAGGTTGTTATTCCATGAGCTCAACCAAGAAGGCAGGAAACTCCCATCAGTTGCTTTGTGGTAGAGTAGTCAAACTGAGTTTCCACTTCATCCTGTCCTTTCTAGCAAAGAAGCAAAATGTGTACCATTTAAAGTGGTAATTCAGGCCAAAAATACAAGCAAAGTCCACGTAAGCAAGTGCTGGAGAAGCGTTGCCTCTCTTTAGCTTGGTGCAACTGTTTTTCTATGCATGGGCTTAACCTCAGCCAGCAGGAACAGTACATCCTGCTGGATGGGAAAAAATCCAGTACAAAAATCCAGCCTGGAGTCAGAAAAAGAAAACCAGTTTAGGGATAAACAGCACCTGTCAGTCTCAATGACAGTCATTCTGCTGCTTGCTACGGCGTTCTTCTGATGCTCATTGCAAGTAATTCATACTCGAAAGGAATTCTGCATAGGCTGCTAATTCTAGCCACCAGCCAAGATCTCCTGCTCCCCGTATAAATGTCGTAATGCCCAAGATATGGAAGTTTTTTGCATTTCGTTGCTGTGTTTGTTTTTAAAAACCAACCAAATGTGGAATCTGTTTGCAGCTGACAGAAGGAGTTAGGTGAAAAAAACCTGTGTTTTCTTCCTTTAATTACCAGGCTCTTTCAGATGAAGCAATATCGTCTTAAAAGATCTTTAAGTAGATAACCAAATAAGATATTTTAAATGAATGACTTAATAAAAAGTCTTGAGAGAGGCTCTTTAGTTCTCCTTTCAAGTAATCCTGGACAGTTCACCACTAAAATCTCCTGTTTTGATGTAAACTGCCTGAAGAACAAGGCACACGTGCAAGCTCGAGCTCAGTCATTTCTCTCACATGTGCATGTGCAAACACACAGTTGCACAGGGAGCTTGCAGACAAAACCAGACTGTTGTGACAGTAGGTTATGACAGCACAGGTTTTGGTCATGGAACTTTTCAGCTCTGATTCCTATGTGAAGTCATACCTGATTTTGGGAACTAGCTAAATTGCATACTTATTTAAGGGACTTCAGCAAAGAACTCACAATGGCAACATTAATTAAGATAATTTACTGACTTTTTCTGCAGAACAAATGGATTCAGTGGATTTTTATTTTAGCCTAATCTCTTTCTAAAGTCTGATCAAATAGTTTGGGAATGTTGAGTTCCACATACAAAATGTTGCTTATGACCAATTAGAAATACATAATGCTGTCTCTGTTCTTATTTTGGGTGAACTCTGTATTAAGCCAAGGACAGGCTTGTAGGTCTCTGAATGTCCTGGTGCCAGCACATATTCATTTGTAGCTTTCTCATATTCTCTATGATCATGGAAACACCGACAAAGCTTATGAAATACTGTCACCAGCACTGTTATGAGAAGCTCTTTGCTGAAGATGCAGCTTCAGAGTCCTTACATTAATTTGGCTTCTTTTTCTTCTCCAAACCAGGGTAAGTTCTACTGCTAATAAGATTGTTTACAGCTGTGTCTGCACCAGGGCTAATTACTGCACCAGACTCTCCATAATGGTCCATATAGCCAGATACCCTGTATTCAGAAATGGGCAGTAACAAAAACCAGTGGAAGAGATAAAAGAAATTATGCAGAGTACCTGAAGGCACCTGCAGGAACCTTTACAGGTTTGGAAATCCTGAGTCATAATTTGAATATAAGCTATTATGTTTAAAATATAGAGAAGAATAATGCTCTGTAGCTTTGATCACTTTAGGTTTTGATAAAGATGTACTTTGGACCTTTTGAAGAGGTTGAAAATGTATTTCCTCTTTTTGGTTTTAAGCCTGCTGCTGGATAACCTGATTGATTGCTGCCTATTTCCTCTGTATTAAGGAAAAGGGAATAATCATCCCCTGTTTGTTTTCCCTGTGTCTTTCATGATTTAATAGATCTTTATTGCATCTCCTGTGCTGTCTTGATCTCTTGCAGTTCGACTATTGCCTTCAGGGAAAAAAAAAAATCTCTGCATATATTCACAGATGAATGCAGTGAGAAAACATTTTCTTCTTTAAATCATTTTTGATATTTCATATAGTGTCTCCAGAGCAGCGTGCTGACATTTTCCCAGTGATACTGACATCTGTTTTCCACATGGTAATGGCTACTTTAGAGCCTACTACAGGTACAGTTAGAGTAATTTTTCCATAGTATGTTACTTCTAATGTACCAATCCAGTTGTAACATGAAAATGTTACATAGTCAAAAGTCATATGCCTGTGCTAGTTCTGGAAAAAAAAAGTATAAGTCCACGATAAGGCATGGCTTTTTTTTCTTAGTTTTAATTGTCAATATGTCATAACTCTGACTGTCCATTTCGAGTCAGGTATTACAAGCTGCACCTTATCTCCTAGGGCACACATACTATACACTGTTCACAAATGCTTAAATATTTCACATCTTTCATTTTGCTGTAGTATTACTAGAACTGTATGAACATTTATAGGACTTTCATGCCTATTCTTTTTTTTTTCTGATGTTTTTTCCCTGTCATTTTTTTTGTGAATTTTCTGCCAACAGTTTAATAAATGGGTTTGAGAAGTTAATGATCTACAGTAAATAGCTATTGATTTGCGGGTTGTTGTAACTGAGCAAAGATAGGATTTAAATATGTGTTGTGTTAATTATGCAAACTATGCAATCAAGCTACACATTGGCTCTTAATTTAGGACTGGCTCAAGCACAATGGATTCCTAATTGTATAATGCATGTTGCTAATTGAATCGTTAAATGCAGCTGTTAACCA
Source organism: Melanocharis versteri (assembly GCA_013397845.1). NCBI lineage: Eukaryota > Metazoa > Chordata > Aves > Passeriformes > Melanocharitidae > Melanocharis > Melanocharis versteri. The sequence continues at coordinate 1,159,882 of VZTG01006405.1, forward strand.
CAAAAGAAGCATAGCGTTTAAATTCTCTCCTGACAAACTAGTGTGCACCTGAGAGAAATGCTGCCTTTAGAATGGGAATATTTGAATGTTTTTTGAAAAGCAATCTCTTAGGACATGGCTATGTTGCTGAACCATGCTTCCCTTCAAAGGTAAGTGCATGGGTTTGGGTGGAGGGGGGAAAAGATCTTTGTAGCTATCAGCAAAATTAAATTCCTTTCTCTTCAGCCTTCCCCTACCTTGCTCATTCTGTTACCATTTCTCTCAATGGTTTGAGCCCTAAATATAGAGTGATTAGGATAACTATACGCAGGGACTGCTTATGTGTAGTTCTGCATAGACGAAAGGGTCGATAATCTGAGGACTGAAATAGTTAGCTCTGTCAGCGAGGCTGTGTGTTGCACACTTCATTGCTGGCAGGCTGAGCTCTGTGTACCACTAACCCTGCATGTGCGAGAACTCACCAGGCTTTGTTTCAAAAATTATTGAAATGACCTTGCAAGTAGCTAATTAGTTCTATTTAAATACTTGCTAATGGCCAGAGAACGAGCACGGTGCAAACTAAAGCTAAATCTTCAAATGCTGTTTTGCCAATAATTAGACTCAGGGCCAGCAAGCAATGACCTGCTATTACAGTTTTTCTGAAAGCCCTGACATTTTTCCCCTAACAAAAGTGGTATTGAATGCGGGGCTGTCATGAGGGAGCTGCCGTTGCATTCATTGACGGTATGCCCGAGGGTAAGAGACTTGCATATACATGGTGTAGAAAATACTTAATTTACTTGTTAAATCAGTTCCCTCTGCTGTTTCCCATTAGCAAAAGTCTTTGCCAACTGTGACTGTAGATCCTGCTAAAGCTTCATGGAAACAGTTTCTTTTTGCTCCTGTTTTTGCAGGTTGGCTCTTAGTTCTTTGTGTGTTGCAGAAATTTTGAGTAGAGAATGAGAGCAGGAAGGAGCTGCTCTCTCCTGGGCTGCCTGGGTGAGCAGAGCTGAAATGAGCCACTCAGGCAACAGCAATGGGCTCTTCTTTTAGGTGTTCAAACAACCCAGTGGTGCTTTGCCTGCCAATGTCTAAAACCCTCCTGGAAGTAACAAGTAAAGTATTTTATATCTGCCTTAGAAGGGAGGTGTGTGCCTGTAGTTCTGGTTTGATACGGTTCTGTACATAGCACATATCTTTGTAAAAGGCTTTGTTTGTCGACAGGTAAAGTACTTTCCACGTTTCTTATTTGTAGCAAAAGACTTTTCTTTTCTATGCTTTGTCTTACCATGTGTTTGCACTTTGCTTGCACATTGTGGTTTTTATGGTTAATACAGACATAATACAGGTTTAATTATATGTATAATCTAAGTGCCTAGACTGTGAAGAGCTTTCATGAAAGTATGATGCTATCCTAACAGAAAAACTAAAGGTCTGTAAATTCTGAAATGGCACATAATTTGTAGTCTTTTTTTGCTCTACATTTATGTCACTACTTGATTTGTAAAGTTACAAAAATGTAACTCAAAATTTGGTTCTTATCCTTCGTACTTACAAGCCAAAATTATTTGAGCAAAGCCAAACCTTCTGAAATGGATTACATGGCAAATTTGCTCAGACATTGCTGCTAGACTTCAAACCATTGGACAAGAATCCTCATTTCTAAGACCTTTTCATTGTTCCACTATGGACAGGCAAAGGTGGATGCAGGATACTCTTTCTTATTCTCTAGAACCAGATGATCTGGAAGGAAATCTGCTTTCAGAAGCAAAAAATTAGGCAGATGAGAACATTTTGCCTCTGATTATCTTAGCCTGGCTCACCAGTCGTTGTTTCAGATATGCTCAAGAATAAAGTTTTCCTTGTCTTTGTACGACTTAGCTCATTGTAGAGGTAAGAGTTGTCTCTTAAGCTTAAATTTAGCCACAGATCCAAGCTATCCCAAATAGTGTTTGCAAGGTTGGAATCACCATTCTTTGATAGCTTCACCCGTGGTTTGTGCTTCAGGAGAGTTATGCATCACCACTGTGTCCTCATCTGCTTAGATAAATAATCATGAGGCCTATGGAAAGGGTTGTTATGATTTTTTTTACCCCTAAGAGATCTGATTAGAGAAAAAAATAAGTATAGGGAGTAGCATCATCCCAAAAGCAATGTACTTATCACTGTGATTGATTGTTTACTAACAACTATAATGTAGGTCATGTAGGAATTAGGACTTTTTCATTCCAAAAAAGTGGTGAGATCAAAAGCCCAGCTGAGGTGGATCTACACCAGTGCACACAGCAAGGGCAACAAACAGGAGGAGCAGGAAAACTGATTCAGTTACCATCACAGAGACATGAGGGGAAGACTCCTCTAGGTGGAATGCTGCAATGCATGGCTATAAACACTTCAGAAGGGACAGGCAAAGAAGGAGAGGTGGTGGGGTAGCCCCATATGTTAGGGAGAGTTTTGATTGTCTAAATCTTAATGATGGTGATGATAAGAATTGAGTGTTTATGGGTAAGAATTTGGGGGAAGGCCAACAAGGCAGGTATCCTGGTGGGAGTCTGCTACAGACCACCCAATCAGGGCAAAGAGGCAGCTGAAATATTTTATAAGCAGCTGGGAGAAGTCTCACAGCCTCTGGCCTTTGGGGGAGACTTCAGCTTACCAGAGGTCTGCTGGAAATACAACACAGCAGAGGACACAGCCTAGGATTTTCCTGGGGTGTGTGGCAGACAGCTGCCGGACACAGCTGGGGAAGGAACCAGGTCCACCACTGGACCTGGTATTTGTTAGTAGAGAAGGACTGGTGGGTTTTGGAGGCCTCTTGGTCACAAAATGATAGAGTTTTGATTCATGGAGAAGAAGGGACTCAGCAGAACTGTCACCTTGGACTTCTAGAGGGCAGGCTTTAGCCTGTTTAGGAGACTGGTTGAGAGAAGAGGGGATCAATTGCCCTCAGACAGTTCACAGATGACAAAAAGTTGAGGAGGTGTGCTGATCTTGCTTGAGGGCAAGAAGGCTCTGCAGAGGGAACTGGGCAGGCTGGATCAATGAGGACAATTGTATGAGGTTCAGTGAGGTGAAATGCTGTGTCCTGCCCTTGGGTCACAACAACCCCAGGCAGTGCTACAGGTTGGGGTAGAGTGGCTGGAAACTGCCCAGCTGAGAAGGACCTGGGGGTGCTGCTTGACGGTGGCTGAACATGAGCCAGCTGTGCCCAGTAGTTTGCTTGTGCTGCTCCATTCCCTCTGGGCAGAGCAGCTCCTCTCAGGATGAGGTGATTGGGTGGCCACGAACGAGCAGGAGATGCAGTGACAATAAATAAATGCAACGGGTGCTTCAGAAGAGGGTGGACAATATGTTAAGGAAGGGAAAAAATGGATGTGTCCCAGGAGGAGAAGGAGGAGGCGGGGTGGGATGGCCATGTCCCGTGGAGAGCCCCAGATGTGCAAGGTAGCCATCTCACATAGCACATCGGCTGGTTTGCCCCTCTGCAGCTGTGGGGTCATTTCAGGAATGGTCCTGGTGGGCTCCAGAGGCAGTTAGACAGCTGTGCTCTGCCCTTGAGATGAGCATCATGACGTGATTGAAAGACCACAAGGAGGAGAGCAGCAACCAGCAAACATGGCAGATTCCTCAGGGCTCCTGTTGTTGACAGGTCTAGCTAAGGCTGGAGGGAATATACTGTTATTCCAGGAAGTTTTAACGATTTTAGCAGTTGGCTTGCAAGGAACCTGGATTTTTTTTTCTTCACTGTAATAACAGGTTTCCTGGGGTGCCATGAGTACCTTATATTCACTTTGCTATGATGCCTTAGATTTGATTTGATCTCTCTCTTCTTTTGCACCAGTGTGATCTCTTGCTTAATTACAAATATAACTCTTTTCCTTAACAATTAGGAGATTTTTACTATAACTGGTGTGTAATTTTATACAAGTGCCTGAAAGCCAGACTGCTAAGTTTGCTCCATTTCCTCTAAAAGAGGTTTCTTGCTTTGGTGAAACTAACTGCCTTGGCTTCTAATGTGGTTGAGAAAGGTGGAGGAAGATGCATGTCAATGTGTCTATGTCCCATATAAACCTGGTTCTACGCAAAATGTGTTTTTCTGTATGCATGATAATAGAATATGGGTATAATGATGCGTGTTGGGAATATGGGTATAATTTCTGTTCTCATTCATGTGATTTGGTGACAGGTAGGTATGTGTTTATAGTAGATACATTCAAGTATCTGCTATACTATACAGGCCCAGCCTGCGATTTGTGTTGTGGCCAGACTGGTGCTTTCTAGGCAGCTCTTGCAAGCACTCCAAGATTAGCTCTGATATTTAGGGATATTCAAGGAAATTCTTGCTGCTACCATTTTTGGGTCTCAAATAAACCTCAGCAGAATGTTTCTTGAACACCAAGAAACAAAGTTTTTTGGGTTTTTCTTGACCAAGCACTGGCACAGGTTGCCCAGAGATGTGGAGTCTCCATCCTTGGAGATACTCAAAAGTCATCTGTACATGGTTGTGGACAGCTAGCTCCAGGTGGTTCTGCTTAAGTAGGAGGGTTCCAGAGGCCCCTTTCAATCTCAAGTATGCTATGGTTCTGTGATTCTGCTCCACATTGGGGCTGTTTTGTACCTATTCATGTTTAGCAAAACTTTAAAAACTCCCCCTGCGTTTTAAGCTCATCTATCATACCCTTAAGAAGAAGTAACTAAAGGAATGAAATTTTTTCTAGGAAGATACAAAGTCTCAAGATACTTCAGTCTGGTATATCTTCTGTGCTTCTGCTGCCTAGATTTGACTTGCTCAGGACTAATGGCAGGCCTTCTAAGAGGATTATTCATGTGGAAGTTCCTGCTGCTTTCTGTCTAGCAGAGATGTGCCAGGCAATTCCTAGGGCTTGGTGTCATCTTTTTTCTACTAACTTCTTAATTAACTTAGTAAAGCATGCCCTGTATTTGATCTAGCTCAGCCATCCATTTGGATGGCTCACACAGTTGAATTTTCTGAATTGGAAAAGAATGCAAAGCACCCAGACAGCATTGGCACTGCACAGTGAGGAGGGAAGAGCTCCACTGTGTCAGGGAAACACTCCGTCTGGTGCTTTTCATCTTGATCTGCAAACAATTTGTATGGTCAAATTGCCCATGCCTGTTCCTTAGAGCCTGTGATCCTCATACTCTTATCTCAATTGTTTCAGTGCAGTTTTCCCTTTTGAGTTCTATATATAAGTTTGAGTTACAAAGCAGCTAGTAATGTCCTAGTGTAAAGGAATTTTCTTGATGTGCTAAGAAAACTAGTTTCCTTCTCATCCCAGCACCAGGAGGCAACAAGGGATCTCTGTAGGAGAAAACAGGGCTCCAAGACCATCCTATGCACTGGAAGCCAAGTATCGTGTGGGAGTTCTGGCAGTGGTCTGTGCCTCTCCAGCCCAGGTCCTTTTCTCCTGGGGCTGTCGCTCTTGCTTCCCTCTTGTCCCTCTGCTCTGCTGCATTCCCCCTGGCTTGAAAATGCCTCAGCACTGGGGCTTCTGCCACTCAGTACGTGCATGACTTAGGGCAGATCTCTCTTTCCATGCATGTACTTTGCATCTTGAGGTGTAAACCAGGAGGAGCAGTGCAGTCCCATTGCAGACTGAGCAAAACATCTGCTTTCCCCAGACAGAAGAAAAAGTAAACAATGACAGGCTGGCGATATTTGCCATACAGCAGTCTCGTGAAGCCTGTGATTTGCAGTCCATGGCTGATTCATAACACATAGGAAGGTGAAAGGAGACATGATGGCTGCGAAACACCCTACCTTCTGCTCATAGCAATGGGAACATAGCTTTTCTCTCTGGCAATGCCCAAGAGAAAGCGTGCAACTTATAACAAAAGGAGATCCAAGGATAGTAGCATCTCTTCCCCCACAGTGGTAGATTAGTCTTTGATTTCAAAATGGCTGGAAAACACTGCTTTCAAGCATTCAGCCTGCTAGCAGGAAATCATCCTCTGGGAAATAGTCAATGTCAAGCATAAATAAGTTTTGAAAACGTACTGACTAAGAGCTGATTGTGACCGGCAAATATAGGTAAGCAAGACTAACTGCTTTATGTTTTTAAATACTATTCAATTAAAACAGGCTTACTACCATTCTTGACTTTGTGGCCATGGCAAAGCCCAAGACAGGTGGCTGGCTGCTACAGAGGAGCCATTCCTGGCTGCTATCAGAGGGGCTGCTTTCGGCAGTGCATGTAGAAATTGTGTTGCCTCTGTGCGGTATCTAGTCAGTTTATTTTTGGATGCATCTTCTGGCAGGTCTGTGATTGCTGTTACAAAGCTGGGGATGACAGCGAGAGTTGGAGTTGGAAAGGGCTCCTTCCCCTGAGTCGACACTGGGGCTGCTCTGCAGCTGAAAAAATGCAAGGCTAAATCCAAGTCTGACAGTACTCAGAGGGATTCTGGTTTGCAGGGTTTTTTCCGACCAAACCCGAAAATACTTCTGTTTGTTGGGAAACAAATGAAGAGGTTTTTGAGTGTCACCTTTACTGAACGGTGGAGCAGTTAAGGAATTGGTCCACTTCTCCTGTCACTACCTTGCCCAAGGCAGAGGCAGTCAGGAGAACCTCAGCCTCTCCTTTTGAAGTTGTTCCACTTTGGATAAACAATTAACATTTACTAGAAGAGGGACTGGTGCTCAGGAAGTCTAACCTCTCAAAAGAAGACCCGCCAGGCTACTGATTCATGCACACACGTGTGTTCTCTCTCAATGAATAGTTAATATTTTATTAAGGGTGGAACAGTTCCAAGGGGATGATTCAAATCTTCTCCCTGGATCCAACACTTGGCTTTCAGCTAATATGCTTTTTGTACCCTTAGAAATGTCTTTACTTTTACACAACCCCTTCTTCTTCTCCTCATCTAAATGCCCTTCTTTGTTTCAGTTGATTTTTGTTTTGTTACTTGCTCAGACCCTGCCCTCTCCTTTGCTCCTTGACCCTGAGAGAAGGAGGTCTGTGTCTCTATTATATTTGAGATTAGCCGAGTCTGCAGAAGGGCCAAAGGTAGGTTTTCCTCTGAACCAAGCTGGGGAGGGCTGAAGTTTTCCCATCTCCACACTGCCTCCTGAGGCATTTGGAGCGTATTGCCCCTCACTTGCTCCACATGTGCTTGATGAGCCTGTGGGTGCTTGGCACTTCTCAGCAGCCTTTTTCAGAACTTAGCAGATGTGCAAGGGTGCATCCAGTCCTCATCAGACTCATTTTCACCACTGTCCACCTTCTGCCTCTCTCAGGGTGGTTTTGAAGGAGGAAACACCAACTACAAGTGGTAACCAGCATATGCAAGCAGTGGGGTCACGCTGCATTGCTTGGCAAACAGAGAAACCCAGCGGGAAATCCCGAGCTGAGGACATACACATCACTTTTATTTTGTGGAATATAGCCCCAGCCTGAACCTAGCTTGGATTCCCATGAAAAACATCTGCTTTTCAGGACTGTGATGTGTTACTTGGGCTGTGATGTTTCAGTTCAGGGTTTTTTGCTGAGGTTGTAGATACATTTCTCTGCCCACACGGTGACATTAATATGCATGTTGTTGCACAACATGCCCTGTTCTCTGGGGGTGGAGGTGGATGGAGAAAGTGAAAGTAGGACTGAAACAGCTGGAGGAGATGAGGTTGTTCTCTCTGCACTGGCTGTTGACCTCACTGGTTGGATCAGCCACAACCCAGAGGAGAATTATTGGCCACTTCATGGCTGATAATGAGATCAGTGGCTAAGTGGCACTTGCGGGACTGGTAACAAATTGAACTGCAGATGCAGCCAGGAACATTGTGCGTTGACCTTCTGCTTTCCTTGGTTCCTTCTGTCTTTTGGCCGACATGTCTCTTCTAGCCCCCTTCTCCATCCCTGAAGATATCTCTTGTCTGCTTTGCCTCCAAATGGTGATGGGAGAGCTGTGTAAAACATTTGTAAAAACTCCCATTATAACTGGCTCTTTGGCTAACCAAGGCCCATCTGCTGCAAACCACAGCAGTTGCGTTGACATCCCAGAGCCATTAAACCATTCCGTATGGGAAGTTTTGCTATGTACATAACCTTGTCCACAACAAAGCCTAATAAAAGATTTGTGATGATAGGAATAAACAAAACAAATCAAGACAACAGTTAACATGTTGGGAGAACACGTCTGCAGTCTGCTAGCTCTAAATTATAAATTCCAGTTGCCCACTGTGTGGTTGTGGGAGAGGAATGTGAGTGACACCAGCACCTACACTCAAATCCCAGATCAGTTGCACCACCTGCTTTGATTCAACTTGGTAAAAAGGGTTTTCATGATATCTACTATTCTTCATGTGGAGCAAGTTGATTTTGTGAGTCAAACTGTGTATGGCTTTGCAAATTGACCTCAACTCTAGATTTCTGGGGTTTTTTAGAGGACAGTCATTGTGTCCTTAACATGTTTTCTCAGTTTCATTGTTGTGTTCGCCCCAGCACGAGTTCCACATCTTGGCTGTCTGAATAAGCTATGTCTTACAGGAAAATCTGTAACACCTTATCACGGTTTCCACTATTGCATATGGCTTTTTCTTATCCCAAATAGCATTTGAGCTAACTTGGGCAATGCAGATTGAACTCAGGTTATGCTATCCAAGCCAGTTTAGGCTAAGTTTTGCCATGTTAGGGAGAGAAAATTAATAATGTAATTACACTGAGATTTAGTGACAGGTTAAAGGGCAGGATCTCACAGGAAATGCAGTAAGAAGGAAAAGTCATTCCACTTTTGAAAACCATAGCCAATGTTCCCTCCTAAACTTGCCAGCTGCCCTTTGCCTTCTGTTTTGCCAATGCTTTTATTAGTTACTTTGTAAAGGTGCCAAAGACACCAAAGAACCCGGCAGCTTTTATTGCAGGTATGGATTAAGACTCTCCTAACTGTGGTGGTTGTTCAGAGATTATGCCAAGCATAATTAAGAAAAAAATTTTCATTAAGAAAAGCTTAGCAATGCTACCTTGGCATAGGGAAATTACAGCATAGTAGCCCCCAGCCAGGGAAAGAGAGATCTGAGCTGCAGCACCCTCATTGGAGAGATGATGTTCGCTCTCAGAAGCCCAGAGTGACCAAATGAAACAAGCTCTGATGATTTTCTCATGTAAACCCCTGCTGTACTGCCTTGCTGGCCTTCATTTGGTCTGTGCAAAACACAGCCCACCTGCAGGTTTTGCACATCTGGTCCCTACTGCTGCTTGGCTGCCTTGGGAGTGTGTTGGGAGCGGAGATGCACAGCCTGTGTCCCACTGCTGGCCTCACAGCATGCCTCTGTGTGTGATGCAGCTGGCAGCTTGGATATTGAGTTGAAATGCAGGTCTCTTTTGAGTGGGGGGGTTGGGCTGTCGAGCCTGCAACTTCCAACTGATTTAACTCAAGAAGTATCTCTGCCTCCACCGGAATTCTGCTGCCTTTTTTGTGTCTTTACAGAAGTCTTATCCTCTCTTTCCCTTATAATACAGTCTCCTTGTGAATCCTAACAGATCTAGGCAAACTGAATTGACTATGCTACCAGCAGGGTATCAAATCTCCGTTTTTCGTTAGAAACTTAGAATATGGGTTTTTAAAAAACCCCAAACAACAACATTGAATGGGGAAAGCTTTCTGGGAAGCTGGTGTTTTTCATGCATAGGTCAAAGTCAAGCCTTCCCTCTCAATAATTGTAATGCAATTAGTAAGATACAGCTGTGACTCATTCGGGCTCTCCTCTGAAGATCTGTGTGCCACAGGCCTGGAAAGGAGGCTGCTCTACACCAGCTCGCAGGAGTATGGTGGATGCATAATTTGCAGCTGCTTTCAGGATACTTCCTAGTCTTTTATTAACTTACAGATTTTTCAAGTAGCAGATATTTTAGGATTTTTCTGCAGAAAGTTGGAAGAAATATTCTTCATTTTCTGCCCACTCTTAAGTGCTCCTTTCTCGTTTTCCAGATCTGAGCAGCTGTTTGCATTTTCTTTCCTGTTGTAACTGTCACACTTTAACTCTTATTTTATTTTTGTTAAAGGCTTTATTTTTATGAGCTTGTGGGACACGTTCCACAAGTACTTTCCTTTTTCTTCTGGACATGTAATAAGTGGTTTTAAAAGATTGTCTTCAGCATGTCAAGGTATTCTGAAGAGGATTTTTCCCAGGTTTAATAACAGCAGTGAACAGATAAATCAAAACACTGGGTTTGAAGCACATCAGACACCTCTTAGAGGAAAAGACTGTCACTTTATAGACTTCCTTCTTTGAAGAATGGCAACAAAACAGTTGTTCAGTTCAGTTTCATCAACTGTATTTTCCCTGCCAGAGGAAGGAAATTCTGGTCACCACTGTGTTTCTTATTCTGCATGGGTGTACTTTTGTAGACAGCAAGGGTAGTTTGGAGGTCTGTCCATGCCCCACACTCACTGCAGCCCAGGCAGCTCTCGTAGATACAAAGGATGCTGGCAGACACCACTGCCTGAGCACTTGTGCTTCAGCTCACCAAAGCTGCAGAGCAGATGGGAGAGCACCATGGCAAATCCTGTCTTTCCTCTCTCTACAAGGTTAATGTAAAATAATTTCCCACTCTCTCACAAAAGCTTTTTCATCGAGAGGTCTCCGTTTTGTATATTTTTTCTCTGATACCTAATCTAGAACAATTTGAGGTGCCATGGATTTCACAGTCAGCAATATTTCAGCAATGGTTGCCCATGTGTGGACACTGAAAGCTTGGTGGCAAAGAGATTTTCCAGTTTTCTGCTTGTCAGTGTGCATCCTCACTTTCTCACAGAGTTAGCTGAAAAACAGCTAGAGAGCTTTTGTAAGTAATTCTGCTATCTTGCACCAGTGAGATGTTTTGCACCCTGTTGTTGTTATTCTGAGGAATTGTTTGGGAAATGGGGGTTTTAGGATCTGGCCAATAAACCTGAGGGGCGGATGGCCAGGGATCCAATGACCTTATACCATCCCAACGACCTAGGGTATAAAACCCGTCTGTATATAAATAAATAAATTCATTCTATCCTATTCTTCCTGGGTTTGGCTGCCTCTTTTTTCCCCGGGCTGTGTCTAACTGCGATACTCATGTACCTACTTTTTCATGGATGCTAAGGTGGAGATAGTTCTCCATCTCAACATGCAGAGAGCAGCAGGGAGCAGAGCCTCTGGCCCTGGTTCAACCAAGACACGGCTGAAGTTCAACCAGCTGAAAGAGAGAAAGGATGACAGGGTTACTGCCAAACTTCTCCTATGGGAAGGCATCTTCTCCGTTGAAGTAACATAGGCCAGCAGTCCTGTTTGAGTAGCTCCAGGACCATGTCCAGAGTGTGAGACCTCTTTCATCAACTGCAGCCATGCTGACTGCAATGTAGGCTGGAAAAGACCTAAGGAGAATCTTTTCTTATTTAAAACATACCTCAAGCTAGAATGGGTCTTCCCATGATCTGAGAGAGAAGGGTAAAAAAACTAAACCAGAAAGTTGGTTGTAGAAATTGCTATCCAGGTAAGAGTGTCTGCTAAGATATTATTCTGACTAGCCAAATGAGCCAAAAAGCAGCTGCTTACTGCTAATGCTTTGGGTTAGAACCCTGTGGGGGGGAAGTTGGAGGCACTGAGAAGGACTATTTTGAACAGGATTTTGGCAATGCTAGTAATAATCTGACAGAAACATCTAATATCCACTCAATTTACCTCTTGTTGGTATTGAACTAGCACTCTGTGAAGTGACTGAAAGAGAGTGGTGGAAGGAAGAGGAAACAAACAGATGACAAAATAACACTGCACAGTGTAAAGCAAACAGATTAACTGTACCCTTTTAAAATTAAAAAAAAACCACTTTTCCATTAAAAAAGAGCAAGAATCATTTTTTGTGTGTGTTTTAATATGAAAGCCACAATAGTTTCTTAAATGATGTTTCAATTAGCTATGATTTATTTTCTGTTGTTACGCACTTTCTTTTTCCACAATTGTTGTGCTGTGACCTACAATTGCATTCTAATATTTTGGCACAGGTTTTGGGTCTGCAACAACAGACATCGTGAGGCCATGCAGCATATTCTGGTGGGTCTCTGAGATCCTTTCTGAATGAGTTATTTTGGCCTTGAGAACGTTATTTGTGAGATGAAGTTAAGGAGTGCAATTCTCGTTCATAAGACCTCTCTTGCCTTTTAAGGAAGGGCTTTATAGTCAATGTTCCCCTTGCTTCCTGTCTTTTTTTTTTTTCCTAGAGAAGCTAAACTGGGGTGCTGCCCACGACCCTCTCCTCTGTACTCTCATAAATGAGCAGGAACAGGCAGTGCAGTTCCAGCTGGCCAGTAAATGAAGTGTGACAAAAAGCTTTACCTTTCTATTTTAAAACAGAACAAAGCTTTAAACTGCTGTACATAGAGAGATTACAGGCATTGAAACAAATTAAAATAGCATATATCCTGTGTAGCAGATGATGAGAGATGAATATTTCAGTCCTTCACAATTTTTACTCCGTTTTCCTCAAGTGTTTTATACAGCTCTGTGAGACACCTTAATTGCTATAGGATACCCTCTCTCAGCCAAGATTTCCAAGAATATTGCCAATTTGCAATACAGGGAAAGATAGTATTTAAGCAAAAGCAACATCTTTGAAACAAAGCACCTCTTTCCACTTACAAGTCTGACTGTACTCCAGTAAAGGAATGAAGTTAGGGTACAGTGAGACAATTTTGAAACTATATAGATTTGAGCATGATTAATGCTGCAGACTCCTGTCAGGTATCAGGTAGCATCAACGGAAAATGCTTATTGGTTCAAATTGCCTGGAGAAGCTCTAGTTCAGTAAATGAGAAGGCAGAGCACAGCAAGAGGAATGGGAAGCAGGGTGTACTCAAAGTACCTGGTTCTGAATATGTAAGTTTAGTAACTCCAGACTGATACCTCCAACTGCTGCTGACAAACCACTGGCAGGCTTGTGATAATACCAGTGGCACAAAGAAACTCATAACTGTGTATGTCTAATAAGATGAAGGAAAAGTGTAAATAAATCATATAATGGTGACCTGAATATAGAGGTGCATGCTTCAGTGGTGATTTCTTTTGCAGTTTTTTTTCTATTGTAAAAAGGTTTTGAAATGTTCTAGTATTCAACCTTAATTTTCTCAACAGATACAGTTAAGATGTTCAAAAATACATAAAGAAAACTGTTCCTTCCCACTGCAGGCATATGAAAGATTGTCAGATTTCTGCTGTTTTCATTTTAACAGTGATGTTGAACAGGTAGCTGCTGCCCTAGGTGTTGCTAAATGAGCATAAGAGGATGTAAACCTGTGTTTTTGAAGTCCTCATAACCTCCTGGAGTAGAAAAAGCGCTTCTTTGGAATGGGTGGTGCAGAACTTTTCTGCTTTCATGTAGAATAAAGCCCTGTAACCATTTGACAAGCAGATCTCTCATTTGATTATACAGAGGACATAGCTTTGGCAAAGAGCCAAGTCAAATCCTCTTGTGATCACTGTGAAGCTTTGAACAGACCCTGTATGAAAGTGGAACAAAATGGAGTTTATTCTTTCAAAAAACCAAACAGAAATACCCTTTCAAAATGCAGAAATTCCATCATCCTGGCCTTATATATGTTTGTTCTCAGTCCCTGAGAAAAACCTTTCTAATGCCATCAGGAACTCAGCCCACCTCTAAGGTGAGTGACTGCTTAGTCATGGTGTACAGGAAGGACTTAAAGACAGAAAGAGAGGGAGGTACCAGGAATGCCTCTGCAAAAAGGAACTGTAACCTGGAGTCTGCTGTTATCAGTAAAAACCTGTAATTCAAATTCCACTGTCCTTTTGGAGTTTTGTTGGCTGTGAAGTGAAGCTGCACATGTAACTTTCCATCTGTAGTGAGGATGCTGCTGTAGCATCCTTGAAGGAGGGACATTGTGAGAAGTGGCAGAAGCCCACAGCTTGAAATGATCAAACCCACAACCTGAACCTGCAAAATACACTACTTCACAAAATATATAGCTAGGTAAACAGCAATATCTCAGCAGCCAGTAATTTCAGCATGAAGCCTGTTACTAGTCACACTATTTCCCTAACCACCCTAAAAATCTGTTAACATCAGAAATCATGAATTGGCATTTTTCATCATAGTGCAGGTCCCTCAGTTCTTTTAGTCTGGGTCATAAGCAAGTTTTCTTGGTAATGTGTTTTTTTTTCATATTATGGATACAAATATCTTATTTGCTAGTTGTTTCTTCACTGCCTTCATCAATATAAGTGTTTCTTTTGTGTTGCTTACCATTCTGGTTTTACAGGAGATTATGTTCTCCCTTCCCCTCCTTCCAGGTGTTTACTTGCTTGAGCTGCTGGTGTGTGATAGCATAGCTTTTCTATCTACACTGCTGAAGCTCATGCTGATACTGTCCTTGCTGTAAAAGCAATCCCCCAGTATTTAGAATAAATGTGGCATTTCCTCCTCTCAGGCTGTGATATGAATGTGGTTTTTTATATGCTACAACTGGAAACATTTGGAAGTTTCAATAGGATAAACTTTTATGAAATTACATGTCCCTTGCAAGTGACACTGCTGTTGCACAGGGAACTTACTCTTTCCATTTCCCCTCATATCTTCTAATCTCTGTGTGAAGAGCAGGCAAGGCTGTTCCCTGGCACAATCTTGAACATTAAGAAAGATGCCTGACTAATACATGTGCACATGCAGCACTCCACAGAGATGTGCCTGTTAACATTAATGCTGCTGTCAAGAATGTGCTTTCTGGAAGACAGGATGCTCAGCCATGCTAAGAAGCAGAGCACAGGGCACGCCTGGGGACATTCCTGTGGTGTTCAGCCCTAAGACAGATGTGCAAATGGGGTCTGCCTTGTTTTCTGTCCTGACAGTTTTTATACGGGAATTGAGCAAAGTATCATCAGCGAATGAACTATTTTTAGTGAGTGGATGCTTTGCTTGCTAGTCCACTAATTTTGACAACTGAGAATGCATACACACTTGCTCCTATCATAGGTAGCACCCAGAAAATGTTAGCAGATGTATCACTACATGGACTACATGAGGATGCTGTCGGAGAGGATATAGACTCTGTGGGGTAACTCTTGAAATCTCATGCAGATGCCTGAATTTAGGCATCTAGTGTTAGATGAGACATCCCAGAATATCTGAGATATCCACATAGAGCTGGTAGCAATGTCACAGGAACTACAGAAGGTCCATGTTATGATGCAGGCCAGGCATCTTCAGCATTTGAGTGTCTGAAAGGGTGTGAGAGGCCCAACAGTTGAGTTGCAACCTTAAGTCAGGAGGTGTCAATAAAGACATGGTTCAGTCCTTAGCAAGTTGTTTTCTGTAGATAATCAGTGTTTGTCAATGGGAACACAATTCAGCATGAAACAGGCATTATTTCAATGTTTTTGTTTGCGTTTCTGCCTTCTGTTGTGGAAAGAAACACCTCTGTTAAGAAGTTGAGAAAGCCATCAGCTATGAGGTGATATTTGAGCTCAGCTAGCAGGCCATGCAGACTACCTTAATGCCTCAGTAAAAATGCAAACGTTGCAAACCAAGGCTTCCCGCAACACATTTTTGAAAGAAGAAGAATAAGAATAAAGGGATTTGTCTTGCTGCATTTCAGAGATACTGTGCTCCCAGCTACTTTAAAGGCTGAGTGGTTTGCCTCGTCCTTTCAGGAACAGCTGCTTGGTTTCTGCCGGGGAAGATGGATGGTCCTTGCTCTCCCTCGGTCAGGTCAAGAGCTGAGCAAACGCACAGAGCTGATAGCCTCAGGCAGTTCATCGCCTGTGGATCAACACCACTGCTTGCAGCCTCTCCTGTTTTCTGTTTCTCACCCCCTTCCCCCTCCCTGCCTCCCTAAATATGACGAGCAGTGCTGCATTATACAAACTCTTCTTCCACAGTGGAAACATCTGCAGCTTGAACGCTCCTGCAGAAATGTCACTTGGGGAAATCGCTCTTCATTTTATGGGAAACCTCTCTTTCAAGCCCTCAGAGGGGCCAGGGAGGGAGGGGACACTGCGTTTGACACTAGTTCTGTGTTGTTTTTCAGGGATTTTGCGGAAGAATGTTGTGTCTGATTTTGTGGATTGTCAAAATGAAGCCAGATGGCAGTGGATTAAGTGTAATGCTGTTTTGTTGTTCTTGGGCTCGCGACTGCGCTTCCCCTTGAGCGAGGGAGCCCTCCCCGCACAGCAGCCCCAGCCCTGTGTGCCCCCGGCCACCGAGGGCCCCTTCCCATGGACTCCCGAAAATGCTGCCCTGGAGGGGGGTAGAGTGGAAGCTTTCTTTTGGTGAGCACTGCTAATTGGAAACTGCTTCCTTGACATTTTTCATGCCTAGATTATTCACCAAGAGCCTGTTTGCTGCGCTTTCCATCCGATGAAATACAGGTATTTTCCTATTGTGGTAATGGGTTTGCTTGATGAAGTGAAGTTGCTGGGTGAGCAGCTGAGCCAGTGAAGCCTAGTTTCTTACAGTTTTGTGTTTGGTAGCTGTATTTCCTGATGTTTAGAAGGGTGTGAGTTTAATTGAAGTGTTTCCCATGGGACATTCGGGAATTTCAAGCCTTTTGTTGATTCCTCAGCATATTTATGCTTCAGTCTTTCTCTCCTTATGAATGTTTGGTGGGGTCTCTTTCCTCTATTACTCTACCTTATTTTCTTTACATGTATGGGCACAGAATATCTTTGAAATCACTATCCTTTGTCAAAGTTAAGGTAAAGGAAAAGGCCACTGGACTCTGAAGACATAGAGGAAAGACAGGTAGACAGACAGACAAAGGTGTGATTGCCTCAACTTTGTTTCCCTAAGGAATTGAGTTAAGGATAAATTGTTAATTAGGGAGAAGATTAATTTAAAGCTGTGATTCTGAGCATTTTCTAGTTTCTTAATTAAAGGAAGACAGCCAGAAAATTTCTTCTTGTTCTTCTCTACACCCTTTCCCCTCGTCATGACACCTTTTTCTTTCCAAGATAACTTTTGACTGACTGGGTTACAGAGCACAGTCTTGTCAGTCATTCAGAGCCTTGTGAGGGCCACTCAAGCTCTTCTTCCTGTGCTCAGCCTCTATAGACCAGTGCAATTCCCCCTAGCTTGTGAAAACACCAGCAAAGGATGCTCTACGTTTTTCCTTTCAGACTGCAGCATCACTTCAGCCATAAGTTTAATACCTTTGCTCTAATTTACTCCCCCATGGTCATTCATTGCAATTTCAGTTCAAACCAGCAAATTTTATTTTGTAATGAAACTGCATGTTCTCATGTAGACCACTAAGAGTCTGTTCAGGCTTTTTCATAAAGTTCTAAGGCCTGGAAAGCATTCTGACAAAAACCTGCTGCTTGATAACACAGGAGAAACCATAAACCAAGTCAGTGTTGCTGCCTTGCTGTGCTCTGTCCTGTTCTTTCCTAGGACGGCTTCTCAGCTGCTCAGGAATTTGTTTGAAAGTCAGCCGTGCTTCACAACTGTTCAGATCTTTTTAGCTTTCTTCAGCAAGTCACCATCCCCTATCTTTTTTGAAAGTCCGTCTTTTAAGAATGTCTTTCATGTCGTGCACAAAGTCCTGTACAGATCCACGTAATGTTGAGTTGTTCTGGAATTTCTTGTGCAGATCTAGTCTCCTGATCTCAGCTGCTTAGCTTGCAAAGCCTTTGATGTGCAAACTGTCTGTGTGGCTTGCACAGCACAGTCTACTCTGACAGTTTTTAGCAGGAGAAACTGGCAGAGGAGAAGGGCTGCAATTAGGGTAATGTTTGCTATTATATTACATGCTGTCATAGTGTAGAGTAGAGACAGCCTTAATCTAGTCACCGTTCCCAAAACATAATAAGTAATGGCAATTTTATGGCAGCCATCTATTAACAAGATGCTCAGAAAGGCTGGGGTTTCCTAATCTTCAGTTCAGTGACTTTTGAGATAATTTTTTCCTGATTCTTGAGGAGATACTCTGGTGCTATAAAGGAAATTTTTCAGTGAATTTGCATCCTAGTGCTCATCTTGTAACCTCTGGATTTCACCTTCTTCGTTGGTGGTCCAGCGGGGGCAGCCCCAACATCAATTCTGAGTGTACTTTCATCTTCTTTGTACTACGCTGCACAGTCCGGAAGGTATAAATTAGGCATATTCAAGTATTTCACTAATGTATTGAGTCTATTTTAAGCAGAAAATTCAGTAATTTTCTGTTAAGCAGAGGTAAGTTTGGATGTGCTTTTGTTTGTGTTTATTCTCAGAAGTATTTTTCATTTATAGTGTGAGCGTCTCCCCCTCAAATTCTTCTCCTGTTTTTCTTTACTGTATCCTGTTGTAATATTCCCTTTGGAAGATCTTTCAGAGAGTATTTTTTTACGGATTCTGAAAACTTCCTTCCTGGCATTTGCATTCTCTCTTCAGATGTCAAAATCAAAGATAATGGTCCATTGCTGGCGTTTTGGGAAGGGAGGGGTAGGCAAGGGAGTTTGCAGTCTCCACACGCTCATCAAGTCAACTTACTTTACGTGCAGTGTGAGGGACTTAGTGTGTACCAACAGTAGCTCACTGTTAGCCAGTACAAGAAGGAGACATTGAAATTCAAAGCAAGCATTTTGAAAATTGTCAGCATTTTCTGATCCATTTCCCCACATACAAAGTGAACAGATCTTCCGAGGATCTTTGTGAACGTGGTGCAAATCTAAATACGAATGGCGATTTTGTCCGCAGGGCATGAATATAGACTTGTTCTGTCAGCACCAGGGATGCTCTGAACAACCGCTTCAGTCTGAAGCCTTTGACAGATAATAGTAATGCCATTCATTTACCCTTAGTCAGTATCTCATACAATGTAGAGTGTCAGCACCAGTTCCCTAGCAAAGCAGCAAGAGAGGTCAGCAGCATGAAGCACAGGTTGTACCTGTGGAGATTTGGGTTCAGCTCCTACCATCCTAACGTACACAGAAATAGTTTGATGCCTTTGCTGTCCCACATATGGAATATTTCAGCATATGTGGTCTTCAGAGGCCTAAAACTACAACAGCAAATGTTGCATCAACATTATCATCTGAGATTCAAATAGATGAGCTGTGGTACAAATGCTTTTTCAAAAGCTTCTGCTTTGTATGCCTGGGTTAGACCTTAATTTTCACATTTTCAGAAGTTAAACGTATTCCATAGATATTCTTCAGAAATAATTATGCTAGGAAAAAAACACACAAAATATTCAAAACATCACCAGACACCGAAAGCTGAGTTTATAGTTCTGTAATGAGTTAAAAAATAAGTTATTTTCTCTATTTTGCTGAAGAGCTTTCTGTGATTTTGCTGCAGCCCAGAACACACTGGAAGGGGAAGTGCACTACGACAATGACGCAATAATAGGAGATTTCTAGAATCGCAGAATATTCGAAGTTGGAAGGGACCCACAAGGATTATCAAGTCCAACCCTTAAGTGAGTTGCCCATACAGGTATCAAACCCACAACCTTGGTGTTATTAGCACCATGCTCTGACCTGGGTTAATAAATAAGTCAGCTAAATTGACTTTCTGAATTTAGTTTAAACAGTTTTGTTAGAGTTGCCACTTCTAAGGTGTTTCACGCTACAATGTATAAAAAAAAATTTTCTCGAGGAGGTCTCATTTGAAATGATGCTTAAACGTTCATATTGCAGACAACAGACAAATTCAGTGCTACTACTACTATTTCCTTTATGAACTGCTCAAATGTCATTCAATCTTCTGTTGAATTTTATATATGTATGCATTATATATAATGTATAATACAATTATATATTCATTTGTTATGGTTTTTGAAAATATACAACATCAGAATATACAGTGTAGAAAACAACTGTAGTTAAACAAACAGATCCATGACCACCAAAGTCAAGGAATCTTGCTCTAGATTCATGACTGCTGTGAGCTTCAGGAGAATATTTTCCTTGTGTTTGGATATTTAAGACCACTTTACCATGATAGGAACAGGAGCTCTGCATTTTACTAAGACATTCTCAGAGAGAGTTTTCTCCCAGTGTAATGCTATCAGTCTTT
Organism: Melanocharis versteri; assembly: GCA_013397845.1. Classification (NCBI taxonomy): domain Eukaryota; kingdom Metazoa; phylum Chordata; class Aves; order Passeriformes; family Melanocharitidae; genus Melanocharis; species Melanocharis versteri. The sequence goes on from VZTG01006405.1 coordinate 1,179,849, forward strand.
CATCTCCACATGAAAGCTTACCTGCTTTCACCAAACTTGTTTAATCGCTGTTGAAAGCCCCTGTCATCTGTCAGAAGTGGTTGAAATTGTTCCTTGAGTCCAAAAGTCATTATGCGTTCTTGGAGACTGACAGGTACACGAGCACAGTTACATGAGCTGCTTAAAATGCATTTTCTGTGTCATGGGAGGGCAGAAGCCCATGAGAGAGGGCAGGGCTTGCTCTGCATGGGAAAGGTCAGCAACTCAACTACTCCTCTATCCGCTATTTTCAGGCCTTTGGCTTTGTAAGAAGAACAGTTTAGGACAGAGTAGCACTTGCTCATTTGAGTTTTAGGTTACATTTCTGAGCTAAATACCTTCAAATATCACCATCTCAGTTTGCAACAGGCATTGCTAAGGAAGTTCTCTCTATATGTACAACATGTTATACTCTTCACTGAAGTGTGTGTAATTATGTTTTTGTGTCCTTACAACTTTTGTTTCTGGTGCAATCAATACTATATGCATTTCACTCTCCTTCAGTAAATAAATTAGCAATTTAGCTGTTGGCATGTAAAAGGGGTGTGCCTAGACTGGTGCTTAACTCAGGAAGAGATGTTATCTGCAAGATGTGCGCTATTCCCTGTTTGCCGAGCTTGCTGGATCAGCACGCAGTGCCTCAATCTCCCGCCAACAATATGTTCAGATTGAATGTGCTGGGCTGCTCAGGAACCAGTAGGTCGAAAAATTCTCACTGCCTTCCAGGTGGCCGCTTCCTGTGAGCTCTTTCCCAGCAGCTCCCTTTCATGGTTTGCTGTGTGGATGTACTAGAACTTGCAGTGTGTGTGACCAAAGGAACGCTTGCATTCCTGAAGGCACACCATTCCTCCAGTTGTACCAATTATTCCTGTGAAAGATATGCCTTTTCCACATGTGGAGAAGATCCCTTACCTCTTTGAGGTGAGAGCAGAGTGCCCACAGTGCCCATAGCACCCTGACTCGAATGTATGTCTTTGCAAGTTCTTATTGTATCTATGGAAGTGACACACTTCATAAAACATGCCCTGTTTTTCTTAGCTAGACGGCACAGGCTTTAAACACCTCAAGGGACAATCCAGGGTTCAGTGCTGAGTTTTGTCCTCTTGTGAGAAGGCAGGTACCAGCACAGTAACCAGGCAGATCCGAGAGGTCCGTGGGCCCCTGCCTGTTCCCAGAAAGGTTCTGCAGAACTTCTTAGTTTGTGCTGTGTGGGAAAAAAAGTTATGAGTGGGTAACTGTGAGACACGCGCAGCTATTAATGCATTTTTTTCTCCCATGTGGAACACATCTGAGTCTCTTCAGAGAGTTTCCATGACTGGCTCAGGCCAGCACTGAGCTTTTTGGCTGCAAGGTGTTGCAAGTACTGCAGAAGACTGCAGTTCCTTGATAAGTTTTGCCTGTGTGGCCTACATGGAGTACATACACTGATATTAAAATTTTTATTTGCTGAATTATTTTGCAAAGCCACCTGCAAAAACATGACACTTTGACGCAGAAAGAATGATGCCGAATGCCATTTTTTAAACAGTGCTGCAGAGATTGTATTCCAGCCAGCCCGTCTCAGCATTCCACAGGTCAGCACAAAATATCCATGTTGGTTTTGGACTGACTATATAACATGGAGTTAAACCCTGTACTGGCTTGTAATATATACAGTACTAAGAGATGGAGAGATTGAATAGGTGTGTCTGGGACAAAATGTCTTGGCTCTTGGGAACTGCCAAACTGTATTTAAAGCAACTGCATGCAGAAGGGGGTTAAGAAAGTAAATGTGGTTCAAATTCTCCTTGTCAGGAAAAAATTAAATCAGCATGGTAGAGGATCCAAAGAGAAATACATTTGGAAATGCTTATATGCTGAAGCTGGGAATCTGGGTAATAAGTAAGAGCAACTAGAATTTATCAATTATGAAGATAAATTCAGCTTAATTGTCTTGTCAGGTTACAGTGCTATAGGGATCAATATGTTAGAATATTGTATAACTTGCTTAAGCAGGCCAAGGGCAGTAAAAGAAATTGTGTGAGGGGAATGACTTTGTCTGTGACCTGGTGACATACATCTGCCTAACTTAGAACTGGGAAGTGCAGGATCTTACGAAATGCAGCACAATAAATATGCTGATTATTAAGGCTCAGAGGGGAACAGAGGTGGGCAGAGGTGACATTATAAGTCACTGAAATTAATCAGAAAACAGCTTGAGCTACTATTGCATGTGGGGAGGCAACTGTGTAATTATGGGGAACTTTATTTGGCATACTTGCTGGGGATTTCATTTAGCTACTGGTGAAACATCAATAGAGTAAATACTGGATGATAGTTCTGCAAAAAAAAGTTGTTAGACCTAGAATGGAAGAATTCTGCTTTTAGCTAGCCTGACAGATAAAAGTGAATTTATCTACTAGACTGGAAATCAGGTGGTGTCTCAGGAAAAACTGATCATGACCTGGTTACATTTAATATGCTTGAAGAGAATATAGTCCCAAACCATAATATTCACACATGCTAGTTTGAAAAGGCCAATTTCCCAAAGCTAAGGACAGCCCTGAAGTGAACTGAGCAGAGGCATGGAGGCATGAACAAAACGGGAAGTTTTTCAAAAGCTTACTAAATGGGCAAAACATTGTTAAGACAACATGTATGTCAAAAGAAGACAGAAAGTAGAAATGGACTTACACATCTGCATACATGTGTTTAAACAGGTATAAATTGGTCCACACTTACCGATATATGGGACTGCATAGGTATACATATCTATGGACAGTTGTGTGGGCATGCAAACACACAGTACTTACATATTCAAATAAACCATGTGGCTGTATATTGGAAAAATAGGCTATAAAAGGGAGATAAATATCCATTGATATTTATATGTTATTAAGTATGGAAATTAGTAGTAACGCCGAAACCAAAATCTACTCTTGGCAAGCAAATGGTGTCCTGAAAGGGTTTTAAATTTACATAAGGAAAAAAAGTAGCAATGATGTGGGCCAAGTAAGGGTTGTGGGTACTGAAAGTGTTAACAAGAAATGTATAGATGGCTGAAATGTTCAGAAAATATTTCTGGTTTATGTTTGGAAAGAAAGAAGACCATATGTATATATCACATGAGGAGGATGCATTCTTTTCCATCCCATCTGCAACTAAAAGAATGTTAGACAACTCCTACTTTGAGGAATCAGCTTTAAGGCAGTAGCCCCAATATTGCCAGCAGCTATGCGTCTTTTTTTTTTTTCTTAAATCGGCTGAGAAATTTTCTGGCCCACTGATAAGAACTTTTGATAAATTTGGGAACACTGGAGCAATCTGCCAAGACTGAAAGCATGCTCATTTTTTTGCCAGTGCCCCAACACCACAAACAGGATAATTCTGATAACAGCATGGCAGTCAGCCTGACCTCACTTCCAGCAAAATAATAGAGAAGCTGATTTGGGAATTCAAGTATAAAGCACAGGAATATTTTTAATGGCAGCCAACGATGTTTTCATTGAATTCAGGTCTTGTCAGGTAAGCTTGGCTTGCTTTTTTAATGTAAGATTACCCAGTTGGTTAAAAAAGTTACTAATAGGCCTAATAGAAACTGAAAGTCTTCAGTTTGATATCCTACCATAACTTGATCAAAAATGTAGCATTTTGTGCTCTTGTTTAAGAACATTCCAAGTGTCTAAGAGCTGGTGGATCAAAGGAGTTGTTGCAAAATCACACTAAAAAGAATATTTTTAGTGAGATTCCAGAGCCAGATCAGGACTCGGCCCTCTTCCGGCAATGTTCACTACTTAGTCTTGCAGGAAAAATACTGAACTACTCACTGATTGTGCATAGCACTAGAGAAAAGGGAATCTAAGTTGCCTATAAAGTGGACTTCAGACTGAAAAAGTGTGCTTTAACATGGTCAGGTGCAAAATTATAAACCTGGAAACTGAGAACATGTACCGTATGGGGGAGACAGCTTCAGAAAAAAAATAGAGACTTTGGAAAGACTTTGGAGACCTTAATGGGCAACCTTAGAAAGTAGTCATAGCTCAGCGGGAGTGCAGAGTATCTGGCGTGGTCCTTGAGTACATGTGCAGAAGTCAAGTCAGGGCGAAGGTCTGATTTTGTCTGTGTTCATAGTATGTATGCATATGGAGAGACTCATGGAATAACATCAATCACATCACAGCCAGCATTTTAAAAGAGGATTTAAAATTGGATGAGGATGCAGGGAATAGCAAAAATCTTAGATGGGAGCTAGCTAATACACCTGCTATACTGACAGTTCTCTACCACAGCCTTTTTGTTCCACATGAAAAATTAATGAGGATGTTCGTACAAATATAACACATGTAGAGGTACAAGATACGGACACCAGCTCTTCCATCTTGCCAGGAAATGCATAACATGAATTGATGACAATAATCTAAGGCAGTGTCATCAAATTAGCAATCAATTATCCATGTGTTTTTACATGTATGCACAATTAATTTCCAGAATCAGATACCAAAGAGACCAGTGGACCCCCCTTCTTTTGGTTCTTCAAGCCAGAGTGGAACGCTTTTCTAGAAAGATTCCTTATAGGATTAAACCCAGGCAGCGGGTTCCATAAAGGGACAGAGCAGGAAATGTGCAGCTTGTGACATGCGAGGAGTCAGACAAGATGACCTCCATCTCTCAACAAATCCTGAACTCTGTGAATCATTCCCAGGTATAAACCTGGATGTAAAAGTTAATTCAAGAGTGGACTGAGCACACTATGTATTTGCACATGCTTTAAGTACAGAAATTTCACTCCGACTTAAAACATTTCCTTTACTGTGTCTAACGAAGTATGGGAGAATTGATGAGATGCTCTTTATGCCAGAGATTTCTTTGGTAGTTAGGAGAAAATCACATAATTTCTGTGCCTTGATTTGCCCACTTCTAGAGAATGAATCCCAGCTTTCCTCAGTTCCTCTCTTCAAGCTGGAGAGACCTCTGGGAGGAACTGCACAAATATATTCTTCCAAAAAGGCATAAATAATCTGAAAATTTGGATAGGGCGCGGGACTGATGTTTCAAACAGATCAGAGGGCTTTCACCCTGCAGAAGGTACTCATGTTACCTTGGTCAGCAATCCGTCTGTACTGTGAACCTTGACGAGATAAATATAATTGTTCTGGGATTGGTTATGTAACGAGCTTGCTTTGCAATTTAACTAATGAATGTGTTGAGAGACCAGATTAATCTTTTAACTTCAAGAATTTCTCCCAGTGGAAAACATATAGCGCCTGCCTATCTGTAATATTATCCTCTCCCTACAGCCAGAGTGATTCGGCCACTTGAATGTTTGTTTTTCTTATGTATGTAAAGCTCATATGTTCACAGATTTTTTTCTGGAGGAGGTGGAAGGACCTCAAGCTTCACTTGAGATTTTACAGCTGGGTCTGTGGGCTTTCCACATCAGGGCCATTCCTGAGGGATGCCATACGGGCTCTTTGGTGAGATGATTTTTGTTGTTGGTATAGCACAAGTTGCTGGTTTAGGATTTTTCCCAGTAGGGCCGTATTTAATCCTGTGCTCTCTTAGTCCATGCAAGCTGTCCGTTTCAGAAAAATGGTAGTCTGGTACTATTGTTGGTTTATTAATTGAAGACAAGAGATTATTTTAATTTTAGGATTTTAATTTCTTCATTATGCTCCTGTTCTCCTTCTCAGAAGTTATCTAGAAAATGTAAAGATACTAGATACAGAAGATCCAGTAAATGCTTATGACAAAGCAGACATGACTTCCCAGAGTAACATACACATTGTAAGAGCTTTGCCAACTGTAAATTATACCAAGTAGGTCAATTTTGGAAGTCAACATCTTATTTAAACTGTCACACTGAACAGAATTGTTATTTAATATTGGTGATTAATAACTGCAGAGTCCAGCCTAATTTCCAAGCAGACTGTCAGTGGCACTCTGCAGTCAGCAGAGAGTCCGTAGTACAAGTGCTTTGCAATCCTTTTATGTTTTGTGATCCAGTTCAGGTTGCTCATTTTCCACAAAGAGGAAACGAGAGGGAACTGATATGAAAATGCTGGCCTGAATGCTGGAGTTGTTTCTACACCTAATTATTTCCCCCCGCCCCCCCAGGAGTTTGTTCCTATTCTTCATTATCCCTCTACAAGTTGAGGTGCAATCCCACGGGAGATTATTGAATGTTCACGCCAGATGTGCATCTGGCCTGTCATTGTGGAGGTCAGGAGAGATGGTTTCATCTGGGGGACTCCAAACTCCTCCTGTCTGGTCTGTCTCCACCACTCCGAGCTGTGACCCATAGCTCTTGATACTCCTTTCCTGTCATCATTCCTTCTCACTGGTCCTCCACTGTCAGAGGGCCAGCCAGGTCTACCTGTCATCTTTGTCCTGATCCCCATCCCACTGCCCATCCACGAGAGTCAGAGAAAAGGGTGTATTTTACCATTATGGGTACACCACAGAAATCCACCATGAATCTTCTGTGTTGTTGAGTACTTGAAAGAGACAGCATGGCTCAGTCCCCCGCCAGAGCTGTGTGGACAGGAATGTAACATGCACTGGAGGAAGCTCTTTTATTTCCTTTTTTGTAAGCAGTCTGCTGCCAAGCCTGGACCAGGGACTGGGAAAGAGTGGTCAGCGGTAGGCAAAGAGCTGACCTGACCCCTGCCTCTTCTGCTCTGGTTTCATGGGGCTTCACAGGAGGGGGCATAGGCTTCTGTGTTTGCAGGACACAGTGATCTTTCCAACCCAACACAGATGGCATCCATTACAATATTATCAACTAACATTTGATTACTACAATTTCCCCTAATATGACTTGAGTAGTCTTTTAACTTAGCTTGCACAGTGTGTACTGCCAATGTTTTCAATGTATGCTGAAATAATTTCGTTGAAGTAAATAAATGAGTAAGTCTAATACAATAGGGTTTATGGCATGTTGTCTTCCTGGAAATAATTTCAGCAGTAGTGAAGTATGGAATATCTGCAACTTGAAATGTCCGTCCTTATATCTGTATTTGCATAACTTGAGATGCATGTACAAATTTATTTTAAAATTTAACAGCTAAATATGTAAATATTTTTGCCCCAAATATATGAATCTATACCAGTAAATTAGAAGTTTATCAAACAGGTGTCAATGCACCAGTCAGATCTATGATAAGCTGCTGTAATTTTGGTGCAAATTAATGAATTGTAGTAGGAAAATGCTCTCACTTTTTTTGTGATGTTGGTGAAGAAAATCTACCAGAGCCTTTAGCCAGCTGCAGGCAAAGGAGGGAACTGGTAAATAATACAGTACACAGGCTGTAGTTTAAGGCAGGTTCTTCTATGTTCCTTTGCAGCAGATGAAAGACAAGTTCAGCTAGGATCTTCCATCAACAGCTACCAAAGAGCTCACCAGGAATTTGGTTCAGAGCCAATAAATAACTCACCTTCTAGGAAAATAATTCACCTGGTATGTATAAAGAAGTAAAAATCCCATTCCAGAGTGAAGAATTTGGGCAGGAGTGAGTGCCCAAGAGGGCTGTTTGTGTGAGCAGGAGAGCAGAGAGCCTTTTTTCTGAGCAGAGACTTACAGAGTTTGAGTGGAAAGGAAAACAGGAAAGCATACCATGAGATAGGAAAGGCTATTTAAGCAATTCAGTAACATTTGCGTGAGAACAAATGAGTTTGAGCTGGCCCTTAGTCTGGAAACTTGGAAAAGCCTCCCAGCAATGGGAGGGAGGGCAAACTTGGCTAGTCTCTAGGATGGAAATTAAGTCTGTAGCTGAGCATCTGATGTGGTCACCTGTGACAGCAGGGCTCTGGGCTTCCTGATCTAGGGCAAGCAGCCTCAGAGAGACCTCCCATGCAAGGAAGGATTTAAACACAGGCTTTGCTCTGTAGGGATGTATTTGCTAATGTTTAAGCTTTTGTAGCTTAAGCATGTTTTTAAAAGTACATTTCATATGCATAGTTCAATTTTGCAGACGACTGACGCAGGAGGCTTGCATATCTGGCCTTGTGACTGCCATGGACATCTGGTCCCGTGCAGGCTGTGTCTCTCCGTGCTGCACCCATCCTGGGGGAAGAGCAGCAGCTGCACAGTGCCCTAGATCCAGCACGGCACTGCCTGGGTTTTGGACAACTCTACACTGAGCACTGACAGGCTGGCTTGGCAGGGACCCATCCCAAGTTTCCTTGAGCAGCTTGGAGCAGAGGTACTATGCTGTCAGAGCAGAAAAGGCAAATACTGCTGCACAGAAGCATCCATCCAGCTAAGTGTATGACTGCCGCACTTGCTGGTAGGACCTGACATGTCCCTTGATGATTTCTTAAAATAAATATTTACCAAGACATTTTATAATCACAAGTAGCAAGCATGCTTTTAAAAAATGTTTGAAGGGAAACAAACTTGCGTAAGAATGAATTGGAGGCCACGACCTGATAGCCATAGATGTTTGTATCAAAGGCTGGGGATTTCCTCCCGCCTGTTTTCAGCGTATACTGCAGTTGCTTGATTCAAGTCCATCTCCAAAGCTGCCTTGCTTCCTGAATAACACTTCCTTCCTTAGGAGCAAATGCTTAAGATTGCTGAAGTCACTGCATTTATTAGTGATTCATGTGGTTGGAAGATGAGCGTTTCTTTTCCTCTATCGAAAATATTTTTTTGAATGAAAGACCTTTGCTGCTGCTGCTGCTTTTGCTATTAACATTCACTCTCAGCTGTTGCATGGCAGTGCAGCAGCACAACACCTTATCTACAGTACAACATTTTATCCCCTTCTTGGGTGCTTTTTAAACTCGATATTATTGGGTAAAAGGGTTTAATGCAGTCTTTTGTAACGCTTAGAGAATTAACAGAGCTTGTATTTTCAGGCAGCTGAATCTGGTGTTTACAAATTGCTCTTACGTGGTTCAAGCATTCACCACCAAGTGTACAAGAACAAGGTGAAGATTCACATTCCAAACACTCGATTCTGGGTTAGAACTTGTGGACCCCATCTTCCTTTTCAAAGGGGAAAGCCAACATGAATCTTCTGTCTTGAAGCAATTTTTAGGATGGTCCACTTGTATTTGTTAAATTTGAACCATGTTGATTGTCAGGTTAAAAGAAGAAAAGAAATGCAAGGAAGAACCTGACTGAAAATGAACTTTGGTATATGCCGGAAAGAAAAGTAAAAGCTTCAAATTACACTATTGTACGAGCAGCCTGCATATGCTTATCTGCCTGCGGGAGACATGGCTGGGAGGGTGTGGTCTTTTAAACCTTGAATGGCTCAGGTTTATGCAATTTAGCTTTTCTGTACCTTCTGTCATGCCACAGGCTTGGCCATCTGACACGGGCACCAGCCACTGTGCGCCTGCAGCGGCGGGGCTGAGCCTGGTGATTTTACACCTGCACAACTCTGCCAGCAGCGGATGACAGACACTGCAAAGCCGCACACGTGAGTTGAAAGATTTATATCTTTCTTTGTGCTGTTCCTACTTTTCCCCTTGAGCTGGGCATGAGTTCTTCTAGAGGAGCAAAGGTGGAAGAAAATGCTCTGGTAAACAAACCAGCCCTGTTTAGCAGCAGGAGGAGTGGACCCGAACCTCAGCCTGCACACTCTAGAGTGCCATGCAGACAGGCAGTGATAAATATCTACTGTGTCTGCCATTAGTGATTCAGCTTCCTCATAACCTAAGGTAGGGATTATTTTCATATTCTAACAGAAAAGGCCATATAATGTACCTTTAAGTTGCTGCACTTCTTGGTAGGCAGTGTTAAAATACTACTTTTACATACATACATGCTGGTATGCAAAAACACTGCTTAGCTCATAACCTTTTTGTTAGCTAGATGTGTTTGGGTTTCTGTCATCTCCATTGCTAAGAAGATCTATTTCTTCAGTAAAGTGTGTTGAAATCCAGACGATTATTTGTGGAGAGGTGCCATTTGTACTGCATCTGCTTTAGCCCATTTCTTTATTAATCCTCTGGAAACCCATTTCTCCCCCTCCCCCAGATAAAACCCACAAAGTCTCACTGCAGCTGTAGGAGTTAAACTGAGGCTACATTCACCACTGCTGTATCTTGCTGCTTTATTTTATGCATATAATTGCAGCTGAGGTCAGGAAAAAAAGAGAACTTGGTTTAGTTTTTGTCTTTAGCTTATGTTCTTCACACTTAAACTTACACTCAGTTCTTTACTCAAAACATCTTGTAATTCAGTACAGGTATATGCAGCAGTTGAAAACCTGTGAATATTTATGAATAGGCATAACTTCTTATAAGTTTTATTTCTATCCATAAGACTGATTGTTCATGTGAGAATGTGTATATTCACAGTGCCAACAGAACCCGGAACAGCAATGAGGATACGTGGACATCCTCACTCACCAAGATGTATACTTAGAGTAGTCAGCAGACAAGAGGTCCAAGTACATAAATAAGAATGACCTGTTCACATGTTTAAACTTCTTGATGCTTTGGGTTGTTTTTAATGACTGGGATGGACTGCTTGCATCAAGCTCTCAGCCACTTTTACATCTGCCAAGGGAAAACACAAAAACCAGAAAAGGTGCATATTAGACTTGTATGTCATGCTTTTCTATGCTGCCTGATGACCAGAAAAGGGTTCCTTCAACCAGGAAAAGCAAGATAAACTTAGGTGACAGTACTGGGCATTGTACAAGGCACTTGTTTTCCCACAGTCTTCTGTAGAAATGGAGCTCTCACTACCCAAAATGCTTTTCATTTGCTCATTCAGGTTCATGCAGAACAATATCGAGGCAGTTCCACCACGTCATTGAAATACTAGTGTCTATTATCTGCTGTTGTTGGAAAAGCACAAATGCTGATCTGCAAATAAAAGCCAGAAATCACTGTCAGGAATTTGGAAAGCTGCTGCTGTGTGAGGAGTTGTATCCTCAATACTCCCATCTACTTTCCTTAGACTGAAAATTCCTCTTAAGGAAGTGATCTGTTACTAATTTGCTATTTTATTCTTCCATCCCAAACCTCAGAGCCTATGTGTATTTTCCAAAGATATAAATTGAATCAATCTGGGAAAGCTTGTCTCATCATTATCTTATCCTTGCCCCCTGAAAATACTCTCCCACTGCTAATTTCTCTTACTTGTTTGTGGTCCTGTAGAAGTGTCCTCCCCTTTGCTCACATGGGTTCTGCTTTCATAAGGGCATTCCAAGCCCATGTGTTTGAACATTAACTGCATCAGGACTTCATTGTAGCATGGAGTTGGAAAGAGGAATGTTCCTGGCTCTGAGTTGTGATCATCTACTAGAAGAGAAAATTGAATTGTCTTTTGGAAGAAGTTTGAAGGTGCTGGCATCTTCCTCTAGCACAATTTTTCTTCAGTAAAATGGAAATAAATTTTGCACGCAGGATGAGATGATAGATCAGCTTCATTTCACTGCAAACCAGGAAATCAAGCAGCATTGTTTCCAGAAAGAGAGCAAATTAATACAGGCTTTCAAATGTAGAGAGTCTCCTCCAGGCTGGCTGCTGGAGGCAAGCAGTCCGGTATTTCTGGAGATGGCAGCCCATTCTGCTGGGCTAGGTGCTGCCACCTGGCTCCTCTCACTGTCGGGGCAGATGGAGGCCTGTGGCTGATCTGGAGGGACTCTGTGGCCAGAGTCTTTTGAGGAGGTAATGAGACCCGTTTCTTGTTAAAATGGCCAGACACTGGTGTCCTGCAAGGCTGCCTGACTGAGCGCCTGTTTGCAGTGCATGTCCAGTTCTTTCACAGAAATGAGAAGCTGGGATGGACAAATATGCTGTTGATCTTTCCAAGGCTTTCCCTAAAGGCTCAACCTGAATCTGTAAAAGCAATCATTACCTGAATCATGGGATTCAAAGGGATTCAGCACAGAAGACAAACTTTCACCTTCAATACATGTTCAGGGAATGGTTAGTTGGCAGCTTCTGTTGTGTAAAACTGCTTCCCACTGGGTGCAGTTCCCATCCCTCTGTGTAAAAATCAATTGCTCCTTCACAAGGACTTCCTACCTGTCTAGCTGCTCATGGTAACTCTCTCACTGGTCCTCCAGTTTCACTTCAATACACCCACAATATTCTTACTGAAACAAGGAGTCTTAATAAAATAAATGGGATTTATGTGCCAGTAATTTCTTATTAAGGAATGCCTGCTATTTCCTGTCTGGACTGGTAAACCTTTCAGAAAATATCTTGTTTGAAAGCAGATAAATTTTGATTGATTTTGGATATAACTCTTGTCTACTTTTTGCTTGTCTTTTCCCTAGTCTTTTGCTTTCTATGTTTATAGCTACAAGGTATAGATTGTGTTGAAATGCTGATGTTAAAAAAGTATGGGTGATGCCATTATCTTATTTTATTTTCTACTACAAAGCTGATTTTGTACCATATATTTAACAGTATCAGTTCTCACAGGATTTTACAGGTAGAACCCAGTGCTGGAAAGTATAGCTTTGAGTTCTCGTAGTTTCACTCTGAGAACTCATCTAATCACACTACTGCTATTTAAAAGAATATCTCAGTTTAGATCCAGTCAAAAAGGGTCTGAGGCACTGAAATAAATATGACTTGTAGGAGTAATTTCCAACAATTAAAAATCCCCTTGCCTGCCTGCACACAGCAGATCACATCTGATTGTGAGAAAGGATGCAGGAAGCAGGACAGTTCGAGCATGTAATTCCTAATTGGTTTCTCATCACGGGACTAAACAGCACACAATTAGTCTTCACACCCACAGAACCGGTTCTGGAAGCAGATAGTAATTCAGCCGCACACTTAACTATCTTTCCCAGGCTGGTGTCACTCGCGTGTCCCGGCTGACAAAATCTTAGTAAGCCTCTTGTTGTTAAGGGGAATATTACAAGGCCATCAGCAACACATGCATGTTAATTAGCAGTGGGCTTTGGGGGAGTTCCCACAAAGCCCCAATTAAAGCAGTGATGAATCAAGTCCAGTGAGTAGTTCCGTACTCAGGGATGTTGTTTCCCAGCACTGAGCAGATGGAGGCAGTACCAGGCTCTACAGGATGTGTTTTGGTGGCTGAGGGCTTGGTCACTATAATAAACAAAATTTACTTGCCGAGACTTTTGTTGGGCAGGGAGCTTAGTCATTATCCTGCTACAAAAAAAAAAAAAAAGGTGCCCTGGAACGGAAACTATTGCACAGCCTCGTCTGGAGAGATCTGCCTCCATTCCTGCTTGAATACTTTAGGTTTATGAAGTCCTTTCCATTTTAAACAGAGTTAGAAGCTCTGCTGCCCACCTAAATCCCAAATGAGCAATAGGGACTATCTGCAGATATAAATGGGCACTGTCAGCACTACTTCATAAGAGAGGTCTGTTCAAGAGCCAAAATGTGACTTGTGTTAGCCCCAGAAAACTGATAGCCAGACTACAGTAACTGGGCTGCTGGGTTCAGCCTCTTCAGCATCCAATTTATCTCCCACTTTCCAAGAGTACATTCTTCTTAAATGCAAAATTCAGCACTCAGAATTGCAAAAAATCTGTAAGGTCATCAAAATATCTTCCTCTTGCCCACTGAAATTTCTATTTATGGCTGCATATTGTGTGTTTGCCCATTTTTTTGGAGGCTGCCCCTGGGCTGTACCACTCCCCTAAGCTGTTGAAATTTACCTGCTCACTACCTTACCAGGGCTTGTGCCCTCCTTTTTCCAGCGTCCTGAAAGGGACTGGGCCCCAGCAGCCATGACCCTGAGACTGAGTGTCAAGGAATGCTTCCAGATTTTGTTATTTTAAACGGCAGTGTCACTGTACTGCACAGTTCTCCTATAGGGACCGTTTTTTCTGATTAGGATTTGTTTGTTCAGTCTTTTTTGTGAATACAAGTAGTAGGAGGAGGAAAGAGTAAGATACAAGTATAATTTAAGTTATAGACATTTATAGACCTATAATTTTAATTGTATATAGTATATTATATTTAATAGTAATTTTCATTATTTTATTATGTTTAAGATAATAATAATTACATCTAAATCATAGTATGGGAGTTAGGTGCAGCATGAGTAAACTTGAGATACAGATGATTAAATCCTTGCTCCACTGAATTTGCCCAATTTTTCCTTTGGGTGCAATGGCCCAGAGGTTTTAACCCAAACATTTGCTTCTCTTGTTCAGACAAGTTACTCTAGGGAGCCAACTGCTGCAAGTTGCTGGTGTCCCCTCAGCAGGTGCATGTCCATAAAGCAGAGGATGCAATCCTAGAGGTAAGGAGTTTACGAGGGCTTTCCCTCAGATCAGGTCTGAGAGCATCTCTGTGGTCACACTGCTGCACAAGGATTCCTGTGACAGAATCTGGGCACTGGCCCCACAGCATGGGAGCTGCCAGCTGCCCCTTCCCCTGCTCACCTAACCAAGTAGGTGCTTCTAACCATGTGGGTTGCTTCTAAAAAAAGGTCCCCACAGGGTGTTGTGAGAACTCATTAAGTAGTTTGCCAAGTATTAAGAAACTCCTGGATCAGAGAAACAGTTGTAAAGGCATAGTGTAATTAAAGCACAGTTTAATTTATTATGTGTTATTAGCAGTGTTATCCATCACATGTTCCGCACTTTGTAGTTATTAAATGTTATCTCATGGTCACATGTGAGAAGATGCTGTGTGGTCTGAGGGTGGCAGGCACCGTGGCCATGGGAGGCAGGCTGAGGTGTAAGGTTTCAGTGTCCTGAGGGGAAGAAGTCCTCCACTTCTCTTTTGCTCCCCCTCCATCAGCTCTTCCATCCCCTGGCACTGGGAGGGAAGAGAAGTAGCATCACCCATCTTCCCTGCTGACCCACTTGGGGCCCTGGGAGAGGATTGCAAAGACAGATTAAGATTTACTGTGAAGCTGTATTAAGTTAAGATTTTCACAATCCCATGCAATTTACTCTGCCTATTGTATCGTTATTTTAAAGTTAAGTAGGGCAGTCCTGCACAGAGAATACGTGGTCTGCAGTCCCCATCGCAGACACAGCAGACACACCTGCAGCAAGGACCAGGGATGCTCTCCCTCATGCAGTTTGCAAGGAGTGTTGTACCTGTTCCTGGCTTACCAGCATCTTAGAAGGCAGCTGGGGCACATGGTTGTCCAGCCACAAAAATACAGTTCTGTCATCTGCCCAAATGCCTGAAAGCAAGCTTGTGGTATCTGTGAGGCTGCCAGTCTTGGTAAAGTCAGACAGAGCAATCAGCCAAATCGGAGTGGTAGCGCACCTTTTGTTACATAACTAGCCATGCAATTTTATAATTTAGTATGTGAAATGCTGATGGCATTTATTATATCAATTAGGATGAGCATATGTTTAGGAAGCCCTTGAGGAGTCAATCATAATTGCTCACATAGCCTTGCTTCGACCACATGATTGACTTCCTTTGAGCAGGTAGACCGTGTGCCTTTGGGAAGCAGTTACCCACAGCCTGCCCATTTTGCTACAACTCGCCTTTGCACTTGAAGTCTGGGCTTGTAGTTCTGGCATAAGCTGTTTGTCCAAGTCTGTGTTTACTGAGCTTTGAAAAAAGCAAGAAACAGAAGTTACCACCTTAACCATCACAGTATTTGACAACTAGAGACATGCCAGCAACAAGCCTTCTCGGAAGTACTACTTTCTACTAAGGTGAGTTCATTCCTGGGACATGTTCCTTATAGTAAGGAATACTTAACCTGCTGGATATGTACTGTCTTATTCAGATCTTCTCTTCACTCAGATCTTGTCCAGCTGTTCCTAATATCGTCAGTAATTCTGGGCTGATTTTTTTTTTCATTTTAACATGCTGAGTAAACTTTTGTATCCATGAAATTGTCAGAAAGAGCAATCCAGATTTGCGTGGGCGTGTGAGAGACAGACAGACAAAAAAGCAGAATATATTTCCGTAGATTCCTAACAGGCATTTCAGCTACATAATTCCACAACAAAAAACTTTTTCCAACATTGGTTTATTCTGTAAATTCCAGCATGAGCCACAGAGAAAATAATTTTTTTCAAACAGTCTCGTTCTGGTTTTAGAAGCTATTTTGCGTGCAGGCAGAGTATGACATTGCTGTTGGGTCTCACAGCTTGAGCTCCGACTTAAAAAGTTGGGGTTATTCACCTACTGTACTGTACCATTGGATTTTTCTACTCAGTTGGAATTGTCTTTCATCACTAAAGCCTCTGCAAAGTACTTTGATTGTTATAAGCTCTGAGAAGGACCTTTTGAATAATAATAACTTTGAAAAAACAGCTGTCTTAAAACTGGGGCCAGGCAGAGGAGAGGTTTTGGAGCTCCTGGTTGTTGTCTCCGAGACATTCTGTACTGATGTGCTGAACTTTTAAATACAATTATTTTCCTCTAAGAGCCAGTTCTAACAGTCTTTTCTATCATCTTAAAAGTTAAGCTGAATTCTTACCTGCTAAATTGGTATCTCCATGATCCCCAACTCCCCTCCAGCTACTGGCTTTTACCTGGAGGTGTGCATCTTGCCTCTGCCCATAACAAATTTCCATCTAATTACACATCAGGCAGAAAGAAAATGTTGTGATCCTTCTTTAGCCAGAATAGACTTAAAAATAAGTGGAAAGGCGGGGAAAAAAGAGAGAGTAGGATATATGTAGGAGGAATTCTGGTCAGAAGGCATGATTATAAGATTTTGGGCACCTTAGTGTTTTATAACCTTCCTTCAAACAAAGTTTCAAGCCTAGGCAAACTGACTCACCCCTTTGGCCTTTAGTGCAGCTATGCCAAGATTGGTGCAAATTATTACATGATATTTTATAGCCAGGTCTTTGAAATGTGAATCACTGTATTCTTGAATCTAAAATACTCTATAATATATATTATTGAAGTATGGATCACTCTATAATGTTTTCCACATCTGTTGTGTAGTGCCACCCTGAACAGTAAAGTCAGTGTAATCTATAAAAAACTTCGGTTGGAGAGAAGCAGTTGGTACAAACCACGGTAATGGGAAACCTGTGAGGCTGTTACCATGGAAGACAGTTCGATGAAAGATAGGAAGTTAAAACAGGTAACATTTTACTAATGGCAAATAGTTTTCTAAAAGCATTCAACCTGATACTTCATTACAAAACCCTGAATATGAAATAAGTGGTGTGATCTTGCAACCCAGATTCTGGCAGGAGCAGTAAGGTCGCAGCTAATCCTGCATAACCAGAGGGCTGTGTGCTTTTGCTTGAGAGGGTGAAGGAGAACCTCTTCTCCCTCCTAGCCATGATCCACTCTTCTCCCCAGTGTGGGTGAGCCACTAGATGGGGACAGTGCCCACATCTCCTAACCTGCCCACATCTAGCCAGTGGCAGCTGGGCTGAGGCTTCATTAAAGAGCTAATTCTGTAATAGTGAAAGCTGTTGAGCCTCTCAGCAATTTGATGTGGATATTTTTTAACATGCAAGGTGGCAGTCTCCAAGCCCTCAGCAATGAAACTGGCTATCAAGAAAGGCAGGTATGGGCTGCAGCATGCTTGCAGCTAGTGTGGTGAAAGGAAGGCCAGGTAAAAGCATGTCTGGAAGAATAAGGAGCTCCTACCCTTACCTGGCAGCTGTGAATGCTGCTGTGGCAGAGCGGTTTCCTTACATGCCTGCAGACTGGCCCCTTTGGCCATACGATGCCTTGCCGACCCACATAAATGGATGGCTGTGAGCCACTCAGATACGCACGTTTGTAGGAGATAACAACCCATGCTGGGACTGGGGGAAGGATGCAGAATGACTTTGCTATCACAATTTAGCTAAGAAGAGCACAACAGCTCTGTCGGTAGAACCTCCATCTCCTACGGGTTATACAGCAGAGAAACAGGGCGTGAAAAGGCATCCATTTTAATCAGCAGATACAGGATTTGTTATACACATGCTTTGAGTGTGTATAAAACAGGAGCATTAATAAAATGTGTCCCTTAAACACAGAGAGAAAACCAAGCTAAACCAAACCCCAAACCAAATAATATTTGTCAATCTTACATACTATTTAGAATCCATTTTCTTTGTATGTGCTGGCCACCCATACCATTGACTGAAGATTTCATTACCACCAAGCCATACTACTTCAGAACTACTGGATGGAGCTAAATTCCTCTTACTCATCTGCAGCTCATCTGTTTTGCTCCTCTGTTTTCCAGCCATGCCTGCTCACTGGCTTACCTTTCGCCATTTGGGGTTTAAGCCAGTAGCTGCTCCTCCAGGCTCCATGTCACTTTTTCTCTGGCCTTTAGGCATCTGCTTTATTCTTTCTGTGATAGCCACTTCCTCAATATCTTTCATCACTTAATTGCTTTTCTTTTAGCTTTTATTACTCATTTTTTGCTACCTGAAGTTTCTTCCATTTTGTGCCAAGCTACTTCCAAGTGCAGCCTCCTGAACTGCTGGGTTAATATTTGACGGTGGCTGGGCAGAGGCAGTGGGGTTCTGCCACTCTGCTTGGCAAGCCCTCTTCTTGCTACACTGCTGCCAGCGTAACTGCGGTGGTAAGTCAGTATTTAAGCTTAAGATTGGTTAAATGCTTCACTGGAATGGGACAACCATGGGCTTGTTATTGCAAGGAGGTGAAAGGCATTCTCTCTACCTACTCTCCATGTTTACTGTCCAGGCTTTTTGTGTGGATTTGTTCTGTTATTCTCTTAAATGCTTCTGGTGGCTGCAAAACTCCTAAGCAGTGGAGATCAGTAAGATGCAAAATCCTTCAAATCAATGCAGTCTGTTGGGTAATTTTTTAAAAAATGTGTTATCATGGTAGTGTTTTTCGCTGTGGTCACAGCCCTGGGGTTATTTTATGCCCTGATGTGACCATTGTCATTACAGCTTGTGGCTGAAAACTTGGTGATATGGATATCCAGATAACAATGTTCTTCCTTCATCATTTGCACTGTATTCTTGTGCTTCAGGTCTCTGCCTTGGACTGAAGCTTGGTTCACTGCAGTGTCACAACACTGTGACATTCTTACAAATCAATACTTGATTTTCTTTATCCAAGCCAATCTGTGCTAGGTGCTGTAGAACGGTGCTAAATCTGGGACCTGAGCTGTTGAAAACTTCCTGCACACCAGGGAAGCGGCAAATGCTGGTGATGTCTGCTTTGGCACAGCACCACCACCTCCTCTAAAAGCTTCTCCTGCCAATCATCCTTGCAAGAACCACTCTCTGTCAATGTGGCTCTGACTACAAGAAGCATGAGACTGCCAAGGTGACATCCATGCCCCGCTGAGGCTGCCAGTGGTGGCTGACACCAACCCAAATGAACATAGGATTCCTCCTCTCTCTTTTCCCCCCTCTTCCACCCCCAAGGACAGGGCTTGAAGAATAGAGGTTCAGACAGGAAATAATTATCTTTTCCATTTCGCTGTGGTTTGCCATCTACCTGTACAGGTTTTCTTGCTCAAAGTGTATTTTTGGGGTTTTTTCATAGGTAATGGGAGGAGTAGAAATATGCACTAATAATCAATGGGTCAAATTTAAATCCCTTCTCACCTCTCTTCTATAATGTTCAAGAGGAATTAAGACTTTAAGCTTCCTAAAAAGACATGATACTAATTATGTAGCTATTATATGGCAGCACATAAATGTTATAAATACAAATGACTGCAAACATTGCAAAAAACATCTGCTTCTGACTGAGTCTGTGCTACAGCTCCATCACACTCCCTCCATGCTAACTCTTTCGGTGGTATAATCACTTCCCAAAGATGGCAATCATTCCATTGCTTGTTATGTCCAGCAGTTTATGAAGGTTCATGGATGAATGTGGACCAGGTTAGCCAGAAAGGGCTGAGATTTTTTTTTTTCAGAAGTTGTATTATTATGTAGGCCAAAATTTTGTAAATAATAGAGGTCGTAGGACTTGAATTAAGTTCTAAAAATTCAGTGCCTGTTACTAATAAATGTGGATAATTTTGTTTCCCAGTGCTGTAGCAAGTGTTTGTAATTTATGTAAACAGTGTAAAATTCAGGTACAGCTGGCCACACCTGCCCTTTCCCACTAGCATTGCATTATTAGTATGTCAGATTGATAAAGAGTATCCGTAACGTGGCCAGGACAGTCAGACTTTGCCTCCTCTGGGGCTTCTCTCATCATTTTTGCTGCAGCAGAACATGGCCTTAGGGCAGTGATGCCTCTCTTTCTCCGTTGTCATTGCAAAAATAATTGCAGTAGCTTTGGAGCTCTAGTACTGTTTCCAGCTGTACCTAATTTGTTTCAGGGGTCTTGCTGTGTTGTACATGTGGAAGTGGAGGAGAGGTAATTTCAGGGTTAGGGCACGAGGCTGGGAAGGGTCGGCTCAGATGCCCATGTTCCTGTTCCTGGGGGCCGCACTTTCCTCAGAGCAGGGCTTTGGCTTTAACTTTCAGGTTTGCTGATGGGAGGCATGTGTTGGGTCTCCTGCCAGCAAGAAGCAAGAATTCTGTCCTTGAGAACATCCATGAGGCAACAAAATGCTGGAGTTGGCTGTGTTCTGGTGTGTGGTGCATGGGGCGATGGATGTACCCGCGTGTGGTGATACAAGAGGACGTGCAGGGGAGTGAAGAAACAGCATGATGTTGCCCACATCCCTGGTTGCCCCAGGTGCAAGGCATTCTGAAAATGTAAGAGAAAACAAAGTTTATAACACAGAGCTATTTTTGTCACGCTTTATTGGTTTCTAATTCATTTTACATCTATTTTAAAAATCATGAAAGTTCCCAAGCCATGTGTTGCCATTCTTGCAAGCAGTCCTGTTGACTTGAGATGGGCTCCCTCCATGAGTGAGGGATGTGGAGAGCAGCTGGACACTCGCTCACAGTCACCCCACTTCATCTAGAAGTTATCCAAGAGCTTCCTACAGGAGCCACTCACAGTCCCAAATAGTCTCCACCACAGCCTCCGATTATTTTTTACCTCATTTCATTTTGCTGTGTGTCATCTTAATAAAACTAAATAATAATTCCTGTATTAAGATAATAGGTGGAGCTGCTGCCTGTACTATGGAGAGATGTTTGTTTCTTCACAAGGAGCTTTTCATAAAGCTCTGGAGAATATTTTTACGAAAGGAAATATTTGACCCAGTTTGGCGTATTTTAAATATTTGCAAGGGTTCTAACAGGCAATGATTTTAATTCCAGTGAAGCTACTGCTAATCAGGAGACAGAGCTTATGCAGAACTCTCTCTTGCAAGCAAAAACAGGCACTTAACATAATTGCTTCATAAGAATAGGATCTAGCAAAGCATTGAAGAGAATGTTTGACATTTAAACATCTGGTTAGAGTTAGTGGGGCTATTATTTTACCTTCATGTCAGAAAAACCTGCCATGTTAAAGTTTAATTTCTCAGGTTTAGAGCCCAAGAGCTTTGCATAAAAATAAGGGTTTATTTATATGAAAACATGCTCTGTCATAGTCAGATTTTTCTTATTATTCTTTCCCTCATTTGCCCTCAGACATGGGTGTCTGAGGCTGACACATTGTCTCAGCAAATTAAGTCAAGCTGAATGCAAGGGTACAGTGTTAAGGCAGAGCAGCAAATAAGATTTACATTTTCAAGCAAGAGCAGTAATTAGGCCATTGCATATTTTATATCTTCGTGTTTATTTTCAGAGTGGTGTATCAAAATAAGCATAGAAGTAATGAGACGTAAGTGCTGCAGCAAGCAGTTGGGGTTCATCAGGTAAAAACTACAAATTACTCTTCAGTTTTGCTGCCACCCACAGGGTTTACATGTTTGAAATACCAGCGGGCAGGTGTTGTGGCCAGAGCTAATTGGGTTCGTAGTTAGGGACATACTGAGTTTCTGTATTACAATTTATGAAAGGAATAAACCTTCTTTTGAGCAATACACTACTTAGCATTGTGCTGTGGACTTCACTTCAGTGTATGAGGTGTTCGGTGCTTTGCAGAGCAAATGAAGTTTTGAACTGATTATGCTGGTGCAGATACTTATGACTGCTTTACTGCAGGCAGGTGAACTTTGAATGCAGGGGTCCAGGTCCATTGCTGCTGTGGTATGAGAATGGTCTACAGAGTCCCAAGCTCTAAATTCTCACGACACAAATTATCCTCCCTCTGGCTACACATACAGTATTTCTATGCTTGTGTGTATTAGGTGAAGCTGCTTCTGTCCCTTGCTGTGCTGAGCAGGTAACTTGGCCAGCAACCTTTATTCTTATTCTGTGTGTATTTCTGCACACAGTCTTGCAGTGTATGCCCACACACAATGCTGATTTTTCCGGCAGAAGTAATGTGGCCTCAAAATCAGCTGACTGAAACCACAATTATATGCTAATTTAAGGTTTTCAACCATTAAATGCCTGTAGTATTTCTCCCTATCTTGATATCTTTCTTTACAATGAGAGTAACTGTGTAAATTGAGCTAGATTTATGAGAAAGTAAGTCCCTGGAGCTAAGTCACTCTTTTTTTTCTGCCCCCTTCTTTGTTTTACTCTCCCATCCCAAAGACAATCCTTTCCTAATACCCAGTATAGTACTTCATATCCAGATACATACTGCAAGTATGGTGAGAAAACACAACCCAGAACATAATCCTTCGGCTTTCCTCCCCACAGATCTGATGGCACACAAGCCTTGCTACAGCTCTCACAAATAGAAAACCGGTTGGGTATTCCCACCTGCCCCCTTTTGAATTGCATCAATTCTGATTATGAGCCAGAAAGAAGAAGAAATGGAGGATAGCTCCCCGCCACTCTGTGTCACCTGCGGCCAAGCGCATTTACCGGAAGAAAACCACTTGTACAGCTACACCGAAGAAGTAGATGATGATCTGATATGCCACATTTGCCTGCAACCTTTGCTTCAGCCATTAGACACGCTCTGTGGTCACACCTTCTGCACAGCCTGCCTTACAAACTTCCTTGTGGAAAAAGACTTCTGCCCCATGGACCGCAAGCTTGTGATTCTCCAGACGTGCAGGAAGTCCAGCATATTGGTGAATAACCTCCTGGATAAGCTAATGGTTAGCTGCCCTTTCACAGAACACTGCTCAGAGGTCGTGCAACGTGGTCACCTTGAACAGCATTTCCAAACACAGTAAGTTGTGGTTGACAAACCTTTTCTCACTCTTTTTTTGAGTAGAGGAAAAAATATCTTCAATTAATAGTGATCAAAATAGATAGTTAACGTAAAGAAAGAGTTGTTGATTTCACTCCAAATTAGCACAGTATCATTAATTTAGAGTTTAATTTAGTCCATTTGTAGTCCAAGATGGGCTATATCTTACTCTTTTTTTAGAATCAAATGCATCAATGCATGCAAGGTACTTCATGCTATCGTTAGCAGTTCTGGGTGAATACCTTGTGGTTAGCTGCACAATGGCAGCGTGTATGTAATCCAAAGAGATCTGTGTGTTTTGGGAAGCTGAGCTATTATAAATATTTTAGTACCACATTAAGGGTTTTATAATTGCCCTTTCTTCAAACCTTTTTTGAATCACAAATGACCTATATGAGAAGTAGAGCAGAAAATATTCTGGTTTGGTATTGGTCTTTGAACCTGAGTGCTCCTTTCTTCCAGGTGAGCTCTTACTCAGGGCACCATGGGGCTCACAGGGAGACAGAGTCTGGAAGAGCACCCTGGCTGGACTCCCCCTCCAGCCTTGTCCCTCCTGGTAGCCAGGACACCCTCCCTGCTGCCTCTGGGAGAGACCTCTCCAGGGAGCGGTTTCGTTCCTCTGCAAGGAGAGAATGGAATGATTCTCTGTTTTGCAGAGTAAAAGCATGTGCTGCTGCTTTTGTCTTGCATGTTCTGCCTTTTGTAAGGAAGGCGGAAGGGTAAAGGGGTACATTCAGGGCTGTGATTTCTGACAGCAGACAAACACTTTGGCATAGTCTGCATAGCAACACCTCAGGTCTGAGGAGAGATGGGGTCTAAGATGTGTCCTTTTCTGTGAGCTCTATCTGTTGCCCAGTGAAATTACTTCCCCTGAGGTTTGCAGGTGTAAATCGTGTCACTAGGAGTGTACTTCTGCACGTGCAGTGCGAAGGAAGCCTTGAGCAGCCAGCGTAGGGCTCCAGACAGCTGCTGGGGGCACATTCCTGCACAGACATGGCAGTATTGAGGGCCAGAGCGTCGCTGGTGAGCAGGCTGGTGAGCCAGAGAGGGGAGGTGTGTTCACATACTGCACACCTCACAGTCCGCGAGCCCGCAACTGGAAATGGCTCTGCAGCCTGCCGTTCAAACATGTCCTCATTTGCCCTGCAGACCTCATTTCCCGAAGCACCTGGATTCTCGCTAGGAATTTATTCACTTGAAGATATTCTCTGAAGTTACGGTATCCTAAGCAACCAAAAATATGATGATTTTACATTACTAAAACAAAAAAAAAAACCCCAAAAACATTAGCAATGGGTTTACTGATCCCTTGCAAAGGCCATGAGACCACTTTTCGCATGCTGGAGGTTTGGTGTTTGTGGATTTGGGTGCCCTTGTCCCCACATTTCTGGGCCTGGCTTTCCCTGTGAGGGTGCTGCTGGCTCATGATGTAAGAGGCAGTGCTCTGGGAGTTCCACTGTGTGCAGCTAAGGGGAAAAAATAACAAAGTTACTCATAGTTTTCTGTCTTAGGTCAGTACTTCTCTAACAGCCTCAAATGTTAATTTCAACAGAAATGCAGGTAAGGGGACTGTCAGTCTTCTGTGAGCTGCTGTCACTGCAATTATGTTTTTCTACAGATTCCAGACACAAAATCTTGAACCCCTAATGCAAATGCCCTTTCCTTTTGCTATACATATAGCTGAATTTAATGTGATTTAGATCTTCCTGTTTGTGTTCATGGATTTTTGACATGATGATGCTGTGGCCATAAAATTAGCAGAACACCCATTCCCAATTCACCCCCAACCCGCAATAAATAAGCAAATTGGAATATTGTTTTTTGCATGGAAGCCACACAGCTAGCACCACTGATTTCTAGTGTTGATCCTCCTATGTGGATATGTGCAAGTCACTCCAGTGTCTTACTTTCTTTTCCTTAAGGTGGTAGTAAAGGTACCCTTCACTACATATCTTACAGAATTGCAGTGCTGCAAACCATGATTTGGTCCTGTAAAAGCCTGGCAGGTTTTATTCTAGCCCTTACTGTTGAATGTCAATGGCCTGGATCTTCCCCTCAGGGTGTTCAAGATGCTGTGCTTCTGGCTTCCTTGGCCTGAGCCCAAGCAGAGATAGAAAGAATTGTCTTGGTAACATGTTCCCACCATCTCTTGCTGTTCCCTCTTCCCTCTGTCAGGTTCCCTGCACCAGGTCCCAGGTTTGCAAACCCCAGAAGCAGAAGACTGTTGAGATGGAGTAGGGTCTTCCTACCCTAAAGCCTCGAAGGTAGTGAAGTACAAAGCATTGCTACATATGCCGGACATTTGCTTCTTTGCTACTCATGAAATGGATTTTCCTTCCTCAGAATGGTTGGGAGGGCTGAGTTACTTTAAGGCCAAAGGGCAGAGACAGGAGAATAGGAAACCACAGGGAACTTCTGCTGTTGGGAGTTTCAGCTTTACAGGGGATAGGTACTGCAACCTCACTAGCATTCCCACTTGAGGGAAGAAATAGGAGGGAACATTCTGAGTGATCCCTGAAGGTGGACTTCTACATCCTTGTGCTTGCAGACACTGCACAGTACCTTTATTTTTTTTAAGCACGGCATTAATTAATTATCACCTAAGGTATATTATGCCTCTGCTTAATTTAATTGTTGGAAATGCAGAAATCTCTCTTGCCATCCCCTCTCCAATAAATGGCAAAGAGAAGGATGTTGTGCTCTGTCATGCCCAGAGCAGACTGAGCAGATGCTGTTCTCTTTAACTCTGGTGAATCAATAGAGGGGAGGGGAAATATGTGATTTTGCTAATAAAACAAATACAATAATAATCATAAATGTTTGGTATCTGCAGTGAGAACGGTTCAGAGCCCACCTGAAATCTCCATAGAACATTATTGTGTTCTCAGTGAATAAATTAAAGTAGACTCTGCTAGGGTCACCAGGGTGGTCAGCAGTCCTCACATTTCTTGCATTATTCAGGTTCAGACCAGTCATGGTTCTCAGAGAGAAAAGGAAAGTTTGCCCTGATCAGGATGAGGTCACTGATGGGACAAGGTGAGCTTGCTGTTTTATGCTTTGTAATTGACGAGAGAAC
Organism: Melanocharis versteri; assembly: GCA_013397845.1. Taxonomy (NCBI): domain Eukaryota; kingdom Metazoa; phylum Chordata; class Aves; order Passeriformes; family Melanocharitidae; genus Melanocharis; species Melanocharis versteri. The sequence continues at coordinate 1,205,914 of VZTG01006405.1, forward strand.
TCTACCATTTTTTTTAAAACACTGGTTACCATGGAGCAGTCTACTGAAAGCATCCTTATTTAAAATGTTTGCTCTTGCATCCTTCAAAAAAACCCCGAGAAGAGACATGTCCTTGGATTATTACATGATTTATGTTTGTACAAAAACATCTGACTGGATTTGGGGAATTCAGACTGAGATGCAAACAGCCAGCAGTTGGCTGTGATCTTTTGCAGTGTTTTACTTTAAAAAGGTGTGGTCTTCTGATATCGCCTGCTACAAAACTCCACAGGGGGCATTTTTTCCCCCCTTGTCAGACAGCTACACCCTTCCGTGATGCAGTTTAGCTCGTAACCCATCTGCTTGTGGGCAGTGATGTAAACATACCAGCTGCCTCTGAAGAACCACTCTGAATCCTGCAGGAGGCAGGTCTCTTCCCCGAGCATCGCTCTCCTCTGCAGCATAAGTCACCGTCTCGCCAACCACGCTGTGCTGTCCCTAAACCCTCACATCTACCCATCCGAGAGTCAGATCGAGTAATCCTCTTACAGGTCAATGATTTTTGCAGTGTAGCTTCGTTTAAGGGATTTAAGCTCGATTCATAATGTGCTACCATTGCGTTGAAATGGAAAGGCTTGCTTAGAAGGGGCTTGGCTGGCACGAAAGCTTCTCGTTGTGTGTCCCACCAGCACAGAGAGACGGTGGGAAGGAGGAAACCTAGCAGCAGTGCCAGCACTGCACTGAAAATGAAGGCTCTCCTGTTACTGGTCCTACCTTGGCTAAGTCCTGCAAACTACATAGACAATGTGGGCAACCTGCACTTCTTGTACTCCGAGCTGTGAGTACGCACAGTCGCGCCGGCGTCGTGCTCTCTGTCTGTCTGTCTCACCCGAGTGGCGGGAAGGGGCTCACCACGAGCGTTTTGGGGGGTCTGTCTGCCTGTGTGTCTGTGCCTGTGCATACGTGTGAAGAAAATCCTGCAACGTCTTGCCAACAGCTTCACACCGTGCTGCTTCCCATCCGGAGGGCTAATAATAGCAGTACGTCCCCATTGCTTTCTGCTTTGGAAGCAGCTGAGACGTACTGAGTGAAGCTGATTTTTTTCCTTATCAACTTGTTTTTTTGTGCCGGTGTTTTAGGTGTTTGTTGGTTTGGGGTTTATTTCCATTTCCGAATCTGTTTTTCCTTTATTTCCTGTGAATAGCCTTGTGGGGAGCTGGGTGTAGGGGAGGGCATCAGGATAGACACCCCCAGTAGAGCACTGTCTGTGTACATGCATAATGTTCTGTGTGTAAAGCTGCATGCCTGTAGCAAAACGCTGAAGCCTTTCACCAGAAATAATTCACTTGAGACAGAAGAGAATTTTCCCGTATTTCTGTTTTTGCCCACAGCAGAATGTTATTTTCTCTGTAAAGCAAATTTAACTGTAGCAATCCATTCATATATCTTCATGTTTTTAAAAAAACCCGTCTTGAACAGCCCCATAGCTGATCTTTCCAACCCATAAAACAAATATTCTATGGTATCTTCTGTAAATATAACTACATTAATTTGTGCTTGAATGCTATTCTACTAGTTAGTGGAGCTTTTATGACTAGAAATAGAAATTTGTTTCACTATGTTTTCATTAGTTATGTGTTGTCTGCATTTTAACAAACTGTAAACTTTCAAGATCTTCATTGAGATAATGAATGAAATGTCTAATTCTCTCAAAAATGAAAAATGACTGTAGTATACCTACAGTGGGAATGCTTTAGTAACAGCTATGATTAGTACCAAAGAGACTAATTTTCAAATGATTTTGTCTCTACTGTTAGACAAAAATAGCAGTGTTTTGCAGAAACACAAAGTCCCCTTTTGAAATTCTTGTGTGATGTGCATGTCAACTATTAATAATTTAGTCTGCGTACAACAGCTTAGGATTTCTGTATGCTGTAGGTGTTTTTAAACATTTAACAAATCTAGTGTTGAGGGTTGCAGCTATGCCCTCATTTTAATTTACTGGCATTTTGTTTAAGACTGTTAATTTAAAAAACAAAACAAAACAAAACAACAAAAACCCAGTTAAGCCAAGCAAGCTACAGGAGCAATCAAGCTCAAAACAGGGCAGATGAACACTTATAATGGACACAATGGCATCTGGGACATCTAGTTTCCAGGAAAACAAACCAATGAGATTAATCAGAGCACAGACACAGATGCAGCCTACTTGCTTTTCTTGGGGAATTCAGGTTCACTGATTCTCCCAGGATAAAGGGCTGTGATGTACGGTAGCTATTCATCTCTTATTTATTTAGCCTTCTAACCCACAGAGATGTTAGTCGTGCTGCATGTCAGCAGTCGTTCTTAATGGAGTGGGTGTGGGCTGGGGCTTGGACGTGCATCTTCCGTTGTCAGCAATGGGAGGCGCACATCCCCTCTCCAGTGCCCAGCCCGGGATGCGATCTGGCATCCTGCTGCCAGGAACCAGTGCTCAGGACCTCTCACACCACACCGTCTCTGGCCAGGGCAAGAGGAAGTGGGATTTACTGGGGCTGACACAATCCAAAAGGGCACCAGGCAGTGTGACCTCCTTTCAGGAATTTCTCCTTCTCCTCCACGTGTATGTAGTGCCTCTGGCTGCTGCTGGGTGCAACACAAGGCATTGATATACTAATCTGTGGGATGGATTCAAGGTCCTTTCTGATAACAGCAGTTGAAAGAAAAAGAGAAATACTGTTTTCAATCCTGTTTAATCAGTTTATACAAATGTTATGACCTACAGGTTGCTGCTTCAGTTGCTTGGGCACTTGGACATTTTTAATGCAAAGTTCTACGAGTGGAACAGCATAGCCACTGATGTCCAGGACAGCCTGACACGCGGGGACACAGGTTAACTGCCACAGAACTTTTGTACCCCGAACAAGCAGCTTTGTAAATCTTTCCCCACAGCCAGCTGAAGAGCCCCTGCTGTGTGCAGTGTGTCTGATGGCTTGCACCATGGCTCAAATCTAGACCGTAGTAGGCAGAAAGCATTTTTTTCATTATCACACTATCTTTGGTTGCTGGCCAGTACAAATACTGGCCTCAGTCAGGACTCATTATTTTCTTGGCTGTCAGCCACCAGAGATACCAGTTAAGGAGGAAGAGTGGGGTGATGGGTTTGCTAGCAACAAGGAAAGAGCTGGAGGACTGTGGGGGATGCAGTTACCATCACTGGTGCTGGCACAAGAGGAGGAATAAGGGCACTGGGATGCACACTGCCCTCTCTCTCACAAAATCCATCTCTTCCCTTCTCCTCAGTTAAAAGGTTATGTTATTTGTATTGCATTGCTGAGGTTTGCTTTAGTTCCAGGGCATTTTTGTTCCTAAATGTGGAACAGGCTGCTCGGGGAATAGGGATTACAGTATAGCACAAAACCCATCTGGAGAGGCAGGCCCTGGAATCCAGCTAAGAAATAAAGAGATTTTAGGAGATTTGAAGAGGAGAAATGAAATTGGGGAAAGGCTGTGCCAGATCTTTGCATTTCAGCTGGGTGCCACACAGGTATGAAAGAGAGCTGTGTGGACGTGTTGTAGTGGCACTTTATGGGATAGGTGTTGGGTGCCACTATTTTTAGTTTTCTATTAGGAGTCTGATAATTACAGGTGTTCCCAGGAAGCAAATACATGCCCCCTGATATTGTCACCTGCACTCTAACTGCTTCCCTGGCCATGGTCTGTTGTCCTTCCCTTAGCAAAGATCTCGACACAGACGTTGTTCCTGCCCTTGCTCTGTGCCAAATTGTGAAGAGCAGCGTGTGGCAAGCCAGGGTTCTCCCTCTCGAGGAGAAGCCCATGGAAACATCTGACAGAAGAACAAGGGAAATCTGTGAGATCTACCTTGAGGAATTTCTGGGAGATGGTGGGATGTAGCCACACCAGCCCAATGTCTCTCACCATTGCAAGGGTCTATATAGGTTTTGAGGAGACCCTACCGCAGGGTCCATGCCTTCTTCTTTATATCCCCGTAAAGACTCTTTGAAAGGCATCTGCTCTCTTTCTTTCCTATATAACATATTTCCAGAAAGGAAATACTTGCCCCAGCATTCTTCTGAGTTGGGGTATGTTATTCCCTCCAGTTGAAAACAAGGAATATGGATGGAGAGGCAGCCTGTGGTCACTGTAGGAGGCTCTCCTGAGTGTGAGGACCTGGTGGCACTGCTCACACACTATCCCTCTCACTTCATAGGACGAGCTGTGCAGCAGGGTATTTCTCAATAGCAGGATTTTCTGCACCTTTGGCTCAAAGAGCAACTTAGAAATAAAATTGAGGGGGAGGAGGTTGGAAGACTAGGCAGTAAATAACCTCACCTTGTCTCCCAAAGGACATCAATCACATGAAAGCGTGGGGTGGTTTTCAACCTAATCCCAATTCAGCACGTGGCCACGCTGACCGAGCGAGTGCCCGGGATGGTGCTGGGCATCGCGTGTGTTCAGCACAGGTCGAGCACTGGGGAGTCCTTGGCAGCCACTTTTGCTGGCACTCTTTCCCTCAAAGGATTAAACAGCTCCTGGCCTTAGTCCCTGCTGGTAATACCTCAGCTAGATCTACCCCAATAATCTGAATCGAATCATTGTTTTTTAAAATCTTTTGTTTATTAGATGGAAATGCACAACCTACTCCCATGTATGAAAAAAAAAACCATCTTTTTTTTTTCTTACCCTTCTTGAGTTTTGCATGAAACAGTCAAAGGAATCTCACCAAATTAATTGGATCGAGTTTCCCCATATAACTTTTATAAAATAACTACTCTCTTAAATTTCAAAACAGCACTTTGGGCTGGAATAACCAGTAAAATTTAGTTTCTCTGTTTATTCAATTTAAAAAGAAGAGATGCAGGTGCCAGCTGTCTTCTAGTGCCTTTGAGCACATCTTTTTTATGGCAAAAACAATGAGGTGCACTCTCCCAGCTCCCTTACAGCACTGAGCTTAACTGTGCAGCCAACTTCTTTAATTTCTGTTCAACTCAGTGGGGGAACTTGTGTCTGGCTGCAAGTCTGTCCTTGTGAAATTAGCCACACAGAGGCTAGGGAGCATGGGACGTGCATTACTCATGACAAAATTGATAGGCCTGGAGCACCTTTTGGGCTCATGTGTTAGTCCACTGCAAAAGCCACGTGGTTGGCCTCCTTACTCTGTGCAAAGCTGTGTTTCTGGAAATCTGTGTCAAAGCTAAACTGTGAGGTTAATTAAAGCTGAAAGTGCTGGAAAGCAAGGCTTGAATGGAAATATTCTTGAATGAAAATATAAATGAAATGTTTGAGATATCTGCATTAAATAGCCAGGACAAAGCACACTGAGGAAAAATTCAGAGGGTCTTTTCCAGGATGTTAGAATTGGATGTCTTCTGGAAAGCAGAACTGAGGTGAATTAAAACAGAAAGACATGAGTGTGTCAAGGGCTCCCATTAGCTTCACCAAGGCACCAAACATGGAGCTGGTTTTCCTTCAGAATTCTGAGCTCTCCCCAAAATCTCCAGCAAAGACCTACTTGTGCCCCTTTCTCAGCCTAGTCCCTCACTGCAGTTTGTCTGACGCCACTCCACCAGCCCTCTCTCAAAGTCACTCTTTGACCAAAGATTAATTGCACCCCTTAGCAGCACAGTGGGCTCTGGGTCTCTCCCCCAACTTCCGCCACCCTCTCCCAGAGATGGTACCTTTCCCCACCAGCACATCCCTTCTGGCTTCTCAGCATAGCTCAGAGTGCTCAGTTTCTGTGCTATGATTAAGTGTTACTGGTTAGCAATATTTTCCCCAGCGCTGTGATTCTAGGTGCAGAAATAAATTTGTCTGGGACAGCTCCAGAAACCAAAAACCCCATGAGAGCATTAAGAATTTGTTGGTTCTGCCTGGGAATTTTGTGCGTAAGGAAAATTGGCATTTCAGTTATAGATTGAGAAAGATCCTGCTTAATTTCTTTCTATGCATGCAAGAAAGTTATCTTTACTCCATTTACAGCTACCTACATACACTCAAGATCAGAATTCGACCCTTTATTCTTCTGGATTGTTTTCTCAAGGCTTCTCACACCTTTGGAAAAGGTTGACATTGGCCAGTGTCAATCTCAACAGACGCATTTTGTTGCCGAAAGTAAAACCTGAGCCAGCCAAAAAAAAAGTAAAACCCTGCCAAGATGGAAAGGCAATGCAACAACTATGGTTGGCAGAAAGGTTTGTTTTCATGAATTACTTACATCTCAATTACATTTGATTTTTCTGTAAGTTGCTCAAAAGAAGGGTGCTTACATGCCTGGCCCATGTAACAGGAGCACGGAGGGGTCAAACCTTTACCTCCCTTAGAGGCTCCTTCACAGTGGGCAATCCACTTTGTAGTGGGGACCAAAGAGAGCAAAGCACCGAGGGTCTAGTGGGGTAGGAGGAAGGAATGAGGTGGTGGGAGTTGCAGGAGGTTGGTGATTACTCACAAGCAGCAGACTCGTTTCTTGTCTGACATTAAGCCACACAGGCCGTATGCCGCAAGTTTGGCCGACCTCCGCATCTCTCTGACAATTAACCTAGTTTAACACTGGCACTGGCAGCATGACAAGGATATTTTTCCTTGGGCTATTTCTCTGACAAATCTGCCAGAACTGGGCTGTCCTGCAACGTGAGGATAAGCACTGCTCTTGCAGAGCTCTTATGCCTGTCATAGCTTAAATCCTGCTCTGAATGCTGGTACTGAGATCAGCCACAACACAGCTTGTAATACTGTAGGGAAGCAGACTAGTAGGTCTCAGGGTCTTCTTGGATATATTTAACACTCTTGACCTTTTGGGGGAATCTGCCTTCAAGGTCCCCAGTCCACAGAGTAGCCAACTGCATTTCATGACCTACTCCATGATAAGAACTATTGTTCAGGAACTAGAACTGATTTTCTGCATCTTGGCATGTGACAGCATGTCTGAACTGCATCCCTGAGCCATGCAGTGACTGGGTGCACAAGGAGACCAACAAGCACAGGACACAGACCCAGAGGTTTTATAGTAACACCACTGGCAATGTTGGACTAATAACAGCCTGTGTGGCAGCATGCGTGTGACTGCTTGGGGCTCCCTGTTTCAAGAGGAGGGTCCAGGCTGGTACCTCCGTGGAGGTATCTGTTCGTCAATGACATGTCACATGTCATGATTAAACCCCCACTACCACCAAAGAATTCCTGGCTTGGATCTGAACTCCGTTTTGGGATTAGGAAGGTGAACTGTTTTTGTAACATCTTAAAAAGCAGAATGAACCCCTTGGCCTCAGCCAAGTTGCAGCTGGTGAAGACTGCATTTCACCAGTGAATCCTTGGGCTCTCCCTACAACATGCTTTATCCATTCATTTAATTTATTGATTGACAACAGATTCTGAATGCCGAGCAAGGCAAGTTCAGCAGCAGCCCAGTGAAACGGCTGGAGATTTCAACAGATGTGCAATTTTTGCACAAAGAAAAAATTCTGTAAAGCATCTGTAACTTTTACATGTTGTATAATATATCCTCCTCATATGAAAGAAAGTAAGCTGACTGTAACAGCGGGCAAGTCAAGTCGTATTTTTAGGAAGTTTCTTTGTCATTTTGGCTGGATTTCTGCTGGCAGCATCCTCAGATTTTATTGATAAAGTCTTGTTCTCCTCAGCAGTGCAGGCAGACAATCAGATTTGTAAACATGACACACCACCATTGGCTGGATCCACTCTCATTCTCTCTTTTTATCAGGGCACTGGGCTGAGTATAGAGAATACATGGGAGAGGAGTAAGAAATCACCATTGACTCCTCTGTTTTAATGGAGTTGTCTTGCTCCATAACATTGCTGTGTCAGATGGTATGAAGTAGGCTAAGACAAGATATTTGCAGTTGCTGGAGCCATGTTAATTTTTATTTACTCTTCTACTAACTCACTGCATATTATTTACCTGAATAATGTAAAATAAGTGAATAAAACGCCTTTAGAGCTATGAATTTCAGCTACAAATTTCAATCATCAGTGTATTACTTTGTAACTTGTTTTTCTCTCCTCAGCTCTCTTGAAATCATGTTGGCAGGAAGCAAGTGTTTTAGATCAGCAAGTCATTTCATGTGCGTGTATTGTGAAGCTTACACTCTCTGTATTACGCATTGCAGTCCCATCATTCACTAGACAGTGTGTAATATATTTTTAATGAAAAATTTCAATAATTTAGCAACCTCTTAAATACAAGGCAAGGGAAACCTGCTCCAAGGATTGTGTTCTGCTTTCTCTTCTGCAGAACTTAGTGAATGGATAAGATTAGTAGACTCATGGCCTGGGGTTTTTTTTATTTTTTTTAAGAACAGACAGTACTAATTTTGAAAGCATAATTCAGGTATTTCTTTTCTCCTCCTGTATGTGATAAGCATTACTGTTATATGTTATTTTTAACATCCAGTTAGCACTGGTGACGTTCCACTGATTTTAACTTTCCTTCCAATGTAAAAGGAGTAGTGGAATGGTTTCATAGAAACATCCACAGAGACCTCTTCACTTGTGGATTTTATAATTCAACAGTATGAAAGGCCAGAAAACATCCCTTGTGGTGCAGGCTTTTATGGAGAGGAGATGGGCATGATTAACCAAATCTGTCCTGTGATCCATGGGAGACCACTGGAAGCAGAGACTGTGCTGTGCTGCTGCTATTATATGAGGATGTAGGTTGATACGGATGAGCAAGGTTGTTCCACTCGATGTGTATGAACATCTCCTGCCAAGAGGCTAAATTACAGTCTGTATGAAAAGCACATGTTGCAACTCAGCCCTTTGCCAGGCAGGTTTTGCAATGGGAGCAGGAATCCCAGGAGTTTGTTGTGGCTTGCCCTTGTCAGCTCCCAAAGGAGCGTCACCTCTGGTTCTGATTTAAACAATTGGCACATCTCTCCTTCAGGCGTTACTACCTGGTTTGTTTTTACAGCAGGAAGGTGGCACTGCTGGAGAAAGGATGAATAAGATTCTTTTTCTTTTTCACTGGTGTTTCTTTTTTTGTTCTTGGTGCTGCTGTGCCTGAGGTTATCATTGGGATCTGTTGAGGGGATGAGCAGAATTGAAAGTGCCAGTTGCTGCTACTTTGCTCCAGCCCAGATTGTGATGGAAATATTGATACTAATAATATTAGTTAATCAGTTTAGCTATGCTGAGAAGGTTCTGCTGTGGATGTCCAGTGGTATCTACTGCAACCCATGCCATCCTTGTGTCCCCCTGCTGCAGCGTGGACCCTGCCATAAGATTGGCAGAATCCTGCACATCCCACACAGCCCCCAGTGTTGGGAGCATGCTGTGTTCTCAACATCTGCTTTCCACCTGCCTTTTGCTGTCCTGGGTCAAGGATACGGCCGAACAAATGCACTTTCCTTGGTGCCATGTCTGTAAATTTTCTCAGTGTTCATTTTTAGATGGCATCTAAATTTTGCATATCTTGATGAATTTTAGTGGATTGAATGTGCGCAGTTTTGAGCAAACGTGCTGCTTTCAGTTTCTTCCCTCAGAGGAGATTAAATTCCAGTACATTTTTGTTTTATTCTTCCAAGGCATGAGTGTAATGAATTTGGACAGTAATGGTTGCTGCATTTCACTTTTTTTCTGCTCTTTCCCCAGTGGCCTAAGTATCTGTAAGTTTGAAGGCACTTACAGTTATGGTCTTTGAGTTCAAAATAAATCAGAAGAGAACAGACCAAAACAGGACACAGCATTTAATAAAATATATTGTATACATATAAACTTGCACTTAATATGTTGAGCTGAGAAAGCAAACAAATGCAGTCCTGCAGATCTGCCTTTTTTATAATCTAGGCTTGAATAATAGTGAAGTGACCCAAATGAACAAAAGAAATTCATGAGAGGAGGCCAAGACCAAGTAACCTTCTGGAGCTGATGAACTGTAATCCATACCAGATATTTTAAAAAAACTTTTGCTCCTGTTGCACTTACCTCACAACAAAATGTCCTGTCCTGTCCTCTTCTCGCCTCTCCTCGCCAGCAGATATTAAGTTACATCTTTCATATTTTCTCTAACTCAGTATTTGCAGAGAGGTTTACCATCTCTTTCTTAGAGAGAAAATGCTTTTCACAAATTTGCTTTTTGTTGAGGGCTGCTAATTGTTGCTTGGATCTTCCTGTGCTACATGTCTCCTCTGTTTTTCAAATCTCCAGCAAACAGAGGTTGACAACCAACACAAAAAATACTGTAGTGATTTTGTGCCCTGTGGGGCTTTATAACACCGAGAGAACTCACAGCTGACAGTATAAAGGGTTTAGTCTGTGATGAAAGTGTTGGATTTGCTTGCATGTTGTGTAAAAATAACAGTTTGCTCTTAAATAGGTGCTTATCTTTTTGCAGTGTTACGTAAACTCTCTGGATGCTACCTGCCAAGTACAAATTGGCTGCTTCTGCCCTATTTATGTTTTAAGAAAAGATTCAGGTTTGAGTCTTTAAATAGGTTCTTCTGTGGGTTCTCTTGACAAGACTTGTAAAGCTCATTCAGTCTCTGTTGTCACCAGTACCAGGCTGTGTTTTGGTTTCTTTAGCCATTTTCCACCTGACTGCTCCTGGCTACACGAAATCTTTGTCTTTCTCTTGCTTCCTCTCAGTTCCTGCTTTCTTTACACCTCTCCTCTTGCCTCTTGCCTCTCCCACACATCTGCCCCACTAGGTCCAGCTATACCAAAGGATCAAGGTTATCAGGGAAGTGTGGCTTTGAACACTGAACAGCATGACAGCAACATGTTTCTTCTGTCTGGTGAAGGAGAGCTGAACTGGTTTAAAAACATTAGGTGCTCTGGGTTGAACTGTGAATAGAGATCACCAACCGTAATTTCAAAACCACTTGAAGCTGGTAGGTTCAATCAATCCATTGATAGACACCTCTGCTTGGGCTGCATGAGCCAGGTCCTCATGGTTGTAGTGGTGGCAAGACCCTGTCTGCATCCTTCTCTCATCTGTGTAATACTGAAACAGTCAGTGAAAGGACTATTCGCTTGAGTGTCTTGTCTTGTTGAAGGAGAGGAAGAAGAAAAGCGAGAAACTGGCTGACTTGATCTGTCAAGGACCCTTGTGGTTGACTCCAGTGGTGCTGAAGACACCAAGACATGTGCCCTCTATTACCTTGCACTGTTGCAGCACTGCAAAACTCTGAGCTGATTATGTTTCTTACTTTAAATTTATGGATTGATGTATGATTAATGTATTGTGGATTTAGGCTGTAGAACTTAACTTCAGCAAAACATGTGGAGCTGAAGGCTGAAAGCAAGGAAATTTTATGGGCTGACCAGATTTGCTAAGACTCCTTTTGTACTACTTTCACTTCAGCAGTCTTGGTGAATTGTAAACATTTATCTGTTAGACTAAACATAGGTTAAGGCGGGCCATGGAAATAGCTCAGTTGAAGAGCTGACATCCAATCAGAGTTTTATCAACTGATCCTCTGCCTAGTTAAATTACCATCTGGACTGAAATTCTTAAAAGAGTTGCAAACTGTCCTACGAAACCCACTACAAATGGTGAGAATAAAAGAAGCCAAAAAAAATAGGGGTCATAAGTTCTCTCCCTGTATAATTCAATTCCTCTTGCTTAGTTGATTTGTTTTGTTCAAGAACCTTGCTCTAGTTGTTCTGTCTGCTACTCCAGTACCCGGACAGAGGATGCTATGGAAGAAATTATGAAAACAGCCCTATCAACATGCTTGATTTTTACCTCACTTAACTTAGTTCTGTACAGGTATTATTCCACTGACTTCAACAAATTACTCTCTTGAATTTAATTTGAATGAATTTGGAAGAAAACAAGGTTTTGCACACATGAGAAAACTTCCGGTTTTCACACCTATAGAGCAGAGAGATAGAATAGTAGAGATCCAAAAAAAATATTTTTGGGAAAGGAGCATCTAACCACACTAATTCACACCATGCATCTTCTAGCAGAAACAGCAATTTTAAAAAACAGAACATCCCTTGAGGGCATGTGGGTGAATGAGTTGAAACAATATGGATAAAATGTCATGGACTCTAGCTTCTGCAGTCTTTGTGACAACCTCTCCCTCAAAAAATACACACCCCTGTGTGGGAGCTTTATAAAACCTCAGACTGCACTTTTCCTGTCCCTTGTGACAATGGTAGTGGTATGGCAACAGATCTTAAAAAACAGTGACTTTTCTCATGCTTTTTTTTTGGTGAAATTTATCTCCCTGCATTGGCAAACACAAATTCCATGACTTTAACACTGACCAGAAAGTCCCTTTGGAGCAGGATGTTTTCAGGAGAGTAACAGGACTTGTGATAAAACAGCGACCCACTGCTGAATAGTCAGATCTGCTGCTGAAGGGCCAGGGTGCAGAAAGGTCCCTGTTTGTCTCCTGCTCTGAAGCTTGTAAGTCCTTGTGAGGCCCATGCATGCCACCACAGAAGGCTTCGAGGGGTTTAGGGGTGAACAGACTTGCTGCCTGGCTCACAAATTGTTGAAGAAGCTGTACAACATAGCTATTGGCTAAGGATTAATCCTGGTCCCCTCTCACCACCTCTCATTGGCCTCAGTGATGGGGATGAAATAGGAATCAGTTTGACGAATGCATTTCACCTCAGTGTGCCAGGCATAAGGAAGCAGAGGGTTTGGTGGGTTTTTGCTGTCGACTGAAGGGAAAGTCTGGGCTTACGGTTTCTTTATCCAAAATCTTCTGTGTGATTTTTTTCCTCATTTCCTGGCAGTGCCTGAGGGTGGGGTAAGTCTGACACCATGTGACACGCCTTCCTCTGTCTGTCCCCATCCTCCTTCCTCGGGAGGCTGTGGACATGAAGGAGGGCAGGAGACAGCACATGTCCATCTGAGACCTGCTTTGGCTTGCTGCGTGGGCATACACTGGCAGTCCTTCAAAACAACCTTGAGATAGTGTTTTGCCTCTGAAGGTGTGTGACTTCCTGCAGAACCCAGGAACAAACTGCTGTTTTCTGTGGGACAACTGGTTGTTCATGGACCAAGTGTCTTGGCAAGGGGGCAGACAGGGTGAGAGGTAGAGTCATGGGTATGACCTGAAATCCTCCGACATTCTGTAGACATGGCTGTGCTGGATAGGAGAAGACTCATATAGGGTTATCTCAGCTGCAGCATCTGCACTTAGACATGACTGTGCTCTCCTTTGTCAGAGAGAAACAGAGAAACTGGATGCTAAGTAATTTTATAACTTACATGTCTGTTTTTCAAGCAGTGTTTGCTATTTGGAAAGTTAGTCAGGCCTGGGCTTCCTGAGCACTGTATTTTAAAAAAGCTTATGACTGTGAAGCGTTATTCTGGAATCACCTATCGTGCTTTCTGACGATGACAACTCCCTCGGCACCTTTTTTTTCCCCCTCTCTGACATTTCCAAAAAGAACAGCTGTGCTGCTTACAGTCCTCTGTGCCAGGGAAACAGTTGCTGATGTTATCCTCCCCTCCCTTCTGGCTGCTTCACAAAGAGTTCTTCTTCCAGGTCTTCTGAAAAAGTCACATTGCAGAGAAATGGTCCTCACCCTTGCAAGCCATTGGTGAGTTGTCAGGTCCGGGGCTGAGCACAGAAATTCAGGTGACTCATGATTCTGCATCTTTAGCAAAACACAGATGCAGTGACATATTTAGTAACATATGGATATTTGAAGTCCCAAACTCTTTTGTGCTTTTAGAAGATAAATGGGTGTTACTTTCATTCCCCTCTCTCCTTTTTGCTAGAGATGATGAGGGGAAAAAAAGTGCTGTTCCTACAGTTCAGGCTTTGTGGCAACGCTTTAACTCTTACTGCTTTTTGTGCTATGGTGATTTAAAGAGCCAAATCCTGTGTTGTGGGAGACACTGAAAAAAACCCCATAGTAAGCAATAAGGACTTTTTGTTACATATTAAACAAAGCAAATTTAGTAACTAGTTTTCAAGATGTGCCATATCGAGGAGTAGACCCTGTCTCTCAAAGAGACCCAGGCTTGAACAATGGGACATTTGGTGTCCGGAAAAAAGGGCAGGGAAGAAAGGGCAGGAATTATCCTAAAAAGGGTGTTCACACACATGGAATTTAATCCATAATAAAGTTGGCTGTGAAGTGACAATACTGTTCTTGTTCTAGGATAGCTTCTCTGGTGAATACTCTTACTCTGGAACAGGGATGTCTCCAGGGAAGCTATTCTCAGATGTGTGTGTCTACACATATAATATACACAGTGTGCCTGAGGTATCATTCCACAACCACCACAGTAATCATGTACTTCCCTGTTGCAGACAACCCTGAGAAAGCAGCCCCACCTCTGTAAACTGAGTGTGGTTAACCTTTACAGAATACTTTGTGCTCAATTTTGGAAGGTCATCTTAATGCCAGTATCTAGGTACTCAGAAAAGCCTGCAACGTGATGCTGTAGCATCTTCAATTAGCTTTTAAAGAAAAAGAAAATAATTTGCCATGAGGCTGTTCCATTTGCAATCACTAATTGTTAGGTATTTATTTCCCTTTCTTCTTCCTCCTTTTCTCTCTGTATTGCACTCTTATAAACACGCAGTGCTGGGTATCTGGCTTTGCCCTTCAGGAAGCAAACTTGTTTTGGGGTAGTTAAGGAAGTTCCTCGGAAGCTGAAGATAGGTAAATTGCACACCACTGCTCCAAGACATTGCGAAAAATTACTACAACAGAAACCCATGTCTCAATTTCTAATATAAATATTTAAATGCACAACGAATTTTGTTTAGTCTGTCTACCCATTTTTTTCAATCCTCAGTGTCCATGTCAGGCTGAGGTGGGTATTTTGGAACTATTGGGAAATTTCTCATTGTATCTGTAAGACTATTCTTTGTTATATTCTCTGTCAAGCCGTCTGCATTGACAGCATGCTGTGGTTATATTTACATGAAGCAAGTAGGATTTGTTTTATGTATGTCTCAGTCAGGGCTGCAAACATGTCCAATGCCCCCAGCATGGTGCTGTCCACTGGCCACTAGTATACATGTCCAGCTGGAGATCCTGTCTTTTGATGATGGTTTGGGTCACCTTGAGCAATGCCTTTGATGTGAAAATTAGCAGATGATAAGGCATGGCATGAGCATGCTGCTGGAAGTTAGATTGCCAGCTGCCTTCTGAGGGACCAGGGTCATCTCAGTTTGAAGAAGACAGATGTAATTATCCCCATCTCAGAGCTGATAATGAAATGACATCATTTCCAATGCCACCTTGGTTTTCCTTCAGGGAGTCCATCATTACTGCTAACAAGACCCAAGTCTACTTAAATTGTGACGTTAACAAAATCACAGCCTGGGCTGGAACAGCCTCAGGCACAGAGGCTGTCTGAGTCACCCAGATGCCACAAACTGTCACAGAGAATTCACGGTTTGGATTCATTTCAGGACAGGCTGTCGCACAGCAGCCCCGACCCATTTTGTGGGAGCAGCAAGGTCAGGCAGGATGTTCCTTCTCCTAGGACAGCAAGAGCAAGGTCACTGTCCTGTATTACCCAGGGAAATATAATTGCAGCTTGTGCTCAAGGTTCAGTACTCCAAACCTGCTGCTCAGGTTTTCCCACCGTGTTCTAGGTGCCCAGCTGTACACATGATGTTTATATTTTAAAACTGAAAGCAAGACCAGCCATCAGAGCTTGAATATTGAAATTTTCAAGGCTGCAGTGTTGTAAAAGAGAAAGGAAACTACTGCTTCCTAAAGAACATTTTGTATTTTTTATTCTGTTTCCAGTATTTTAGTTGGATAAATACAAAAGTTAATGTGTTTTGTAACAGGACAGGATGAAATGACTGCCTCTTATCCTGAAGGGGTTTTTCTAAAAAATTGAATAATTAAAGAAAAAAAAAAAGAGAAAGCATCCAGTACCTGAAGGGGGGCCTACAGGGGAGCCAGAGAAGGACTCTGTTGGGGACTCTACTGTTAGGACAAGGAGTAATGGTTACAAATTGAAAGAAGGAAAACTTAGGTTAAATACAAGGAAGAAATTCTTTACTGTGAGGATGGTGAGACACTGGAACAGCTTGCCCAGGGAGGCTGTGGATGCCTCAAGCCTGGCAGTGTTCAAGGACAGGTTGGATAAGGCTTTGAGCAACCTGGTCTAGTGAAAGGTGTCCCTGTCCATGGAAGGGGGGTTGGGACTAGATGGTCTTTTAGGCTCATCACAACCTAAACCATTTTATGATCTTCTCTTATACAATGCAAGAATAGCATGAAATCTGAGGGAGTAGAAGAGACTAAGAAAACCTAAAGAAACATATAACATCTCTAAGCTAAGGAATATGAAGGAGCAACAGCCTGAGAAAATTTGGTTTAAAGGAAGGTACAGAGAAAAACTTTTCTCCTCCTACTTTTTTTCACAGTGAGTACAATTGTTCACTTGAACAACATCCCCAGGAATATAGTAGAGTTCCCATCACTTAAAGTTTTCAAGATGCTTAAGGTCAATCATTTTAGATAAAATTTTTATCACTTAAAGTTTTGGAGAGGATGCAAGATAATCTCATCTAGGCTTTCTCTCCCATGAAAGGTTGGACAGCATGATCTCTTGGGGTACCTTCAAGCCTAGGCTCTTCTATGATTTTATGGTACTTTTCTTTGTTAGGGAAATACATTTTGTGTTGTTGGTAATAAGGTACCCACTTCTGAAGGCATCTTTTGTCCTTAAGGGCTTTCAAGGTTGAATTTTTGCTTGCACCCTAATTCGTGTGTTTTATTCCTTGATTCCCCAGTTATATCCTTGTGATCTGAGAAAACAGTACACAGTTTTCCAGAGAGGTTCTCAACCTGTATCTGAAGCCTCTAACGCCAATTCTTCAGTTTCAGACTTAAGATGGGCTTGTGTGCCTAGATGGTATTGCCGGCTTTCCCAAAGATACTGGCTGGACTAAGAGGACAGCACTTTTCCTGTGAACCTCTCTCAAATTCAACCAAAAAGCCACAGCAGGCTCTGAAGCAGGACCCAGTTTCTCCCTCCCTAGGTGCCAGTTTTTCATTTGGATGCAGCACTGGTCTCCCTCCTGCTTAATTCACCTCTCTGAATAAGCTTCAGCGGGAGGAGCAGAGATCAGCCTCACCCCAACCTGAGTTTTAGTGGTTAGAGCACTCCTGAAAATTGAGGTGTGAGGGTGTGAGCTCCTTCAGCCTCCCCTGCCAAGCGAGAGCTGATAGGAGTCTGCATACAACAGGAGGGAAGCCACACCACTGCCATTTTCGGTGCTCTCCATGATATTGAACGCAGCGATGCCTGTAGGTGCCTATGTGGGGGGAAGGCTGAGTGGATTGGGCTTTTTTCAGATTTGGATAAAGGAATTCAGGTTAAAAGTATTTCTGATAGTTCTGTTATAAAAGTGTGTTCCAAAAAAAGAGAAATTTTCACAATTTTTACAGCATAAGTGAGCATTTCCTACTATGTGAGCTTTCAGGAGACTATAAACAACATTCCAGCCATACTTGTGCTGTGGCTGGATTTGGACTTTCTGAAGCCCTTAAATGCTTTTACAATGTGTGTTTATTTTAATGGATGGGAGAAATATCTCACTGAAATATCACATATTCAACTGGGTGGAACCCATAAAACACAAGCAATGAAGAGTTTTGCATGCCCAATGGGTCTGGGGGGATTTGTTCTGAAAACTGGCTTGTGATGTCCCTCTGACCCACCCTCTTCTAATCATATGTGCAAAAGAGAAGACTGAAATGCAGTTTACTTACAGGGCTGATTTGAGGTCCTTGTTGAATATTAGACATCAGATTTGATAAGAATACGGGAAAATTTGTGACATCTTAAGAAGCTGCTTAGTTGTACTGGCAGAGATGTTTGCTCAAGACTCAGGCGTCTGACAGGGATCTCTGTGGTTTTCCAACTGCTGAGCTGTGCTGAGACCTCCTTTTTTGTGACCTTCCCTATGAGGAAGCAAAGATGTGTTTAGGGTGTGATATGTACCAAGATGTGTTAGCTATCTTATTTAGATACCCATGCTGACCTATTATGTGCCTTTTGGTCACAGTGGTCAGAGACAAGTGCCACCAGAGCTAGACCTGTGGATGGCTGTCCACAGCATGTTCTGTGAATAAGATGATATAAAGACAGCATTTGTTATTTGCTGAATGTAGCTCTATTGTTTCCTATAATTTCAAATTCCAGTGGAGAACACAGTAGTAAACCCAAGCCTTGGGTTGAAAACATCTTGCAACTGAACACAGAGTTCTCTTTTTATTATATCTAGAGACTTGTGTGCATGTGTTACTTCTTTTTTGCCAACAGAAGCCTCACACCTGCTCTCGGTAGTGCTGCCTTGCTGAGTCTGTGACACAGCAAATATTGTAATTAGTTTCATTTTAAAAATAAATGCATGCTAAGTATGTGTAAATACAAAGTTTGTGTCTGTCAGGCTTTTCTGTCTGTAGCTGCAAGAATTGGGTTAAGCTGATCCTGTCAGTCTTGTTAAAAAGCCAACCCCCCTTGTCCCATTGCAAACATATTTTGCTCACTGCATCATAAAGTTTTTATAGCATAGGTGGGGATAGTAGGAGGGGAAGACAATGCTGAGATATTAAGTTCCAGGAGACCAGTTATACCTGTTGAATATAATCCAGTGATCAAAAGACCGAACAATAAACATGAAAAGCATATGAATCAACAGAGTGGATGCTTATTCTTAACATTAATTATATGTGTACCTACATAATTTGAAAAATGTAGTGTATTGGATTGTGTGGCACTATGAGAAAGAGCATTGCAATGCCTTAAGAATTCTTTTGTCTTCACACTTGTTATTTTTGTCACAGATAACCTGATTTTAGCAGCATTTTTTGAGCCTTAGTGCATATATGCTGTGATTTTCCTTAGGCTCATTTTTCAGTTAATGTTCTAGATGAGGAATATTTTTAGTGATCGTGCTGCAGCTTCATTATATACGATCTCAATTCCTAATGTTAAAAGGTTGTATTATCAATATTTTATTAGTATGAGGCAAAATCAGTGGTCAAGATTGCTGGCTGAATGCTAATTCTTTGAGTGGTCTTGGATGGACTTGAAGAGCAGATATGAAGCTCGCAGCTGCTCATGGCAGGTCTTACGTTGATTTCCAAATACCCAACTGATGCACATTACTTGTGATTGCTCCCTCATGCACAACTTCTGTAGATAAAAGAATGTACAAATATCACTACGTACCTAGATTTTCCATGAAGAAAACTCTCTTTCTAATTCGTGTTTCTTCACTTTCCTTTGGAAAAATGTGTTACAAGCCATCAGCAAGGTTTACAGGCTCTCGCCAGCTTGAAACTGCTAGTCCCATGTGCCTTGTTTTTATCTCTTATTTTGCCCTGAATCTCCTAACCAAGTACTCATAGGTTCCTTGCTGTGTCATCTCCTGAGCACCTACCAGGAATTAGAGATAGTGTACTACCTCTGTTTACCTTGCTTGTGTCAGCTGGTGTGAGTAGATTATGTGAGATATGTAGATCACCCTTTGGGAGCTTCAGTCTTTCATTAAGTTCAGTATGAATAAGTATTAGTGTTGTTTTGTACCACACAAGATCACTCTGGTACTGTACTTCTGGCCAGTAACTTCTCTGTGATGACAAACGTTTGTTTAGGAATAACGTAGGCAAATGAGTTTGTTTGTAATCTAGGAGTAAATCAAGAATAATAGACTGACTGCAGTCTTTCACCCTGCTTAACTCCTCAGTTTTGTAGCTCCAGGTCCACTTGTGCTCTACAAGCATTACATTTAAAGGCAGTATTGGAAAACGTAGAGCCTCTAGAAGCAACTCGAGGCTATGCCTTATGTGAGCAGTGGGAACAGTCTGCTGATGCCTTTGTGCATTCTCAAAGCATTTGTGACTTGAACACAGGGGGAAAGGGGCATGGGAGGTGAAGTCAAAAGTCAGTTGTGAATATTGGCTTCTTTGAGGAAGTAGTTATGTTAAGCAAAAAACAAGGTGTGCTAACCTGTAAAAAAAAGTTGACATTTCCAGCCTAAGTGCCAACTTGCCCATCTCCGCTCTCTCTAGCAATTTGCAACTCCATTCTCCTATATGTAAGACAGGTGAAATTTGTTGGATTGCTTTAAGACTAGAAGTTGAAATGATAATCCCACCTTCATGAAAAATCAGTACAGTTGTAGTTTCAAAATCATCAGTGGCAGAACAATGGCCTGGAAAAAGTGTCAGGAGAGAAAGAGAACATGATCTGGACCAACAATTTGTGCTTAGTCCCAACAATAACTGGGATCATTGCACAATAATCCCAGCCATGATTTTTGTCTGCAATTTCAGGCAACTAATATTGTTTTCCAGTTTCTTACAATTCCCTGTTCCCATGATAGATGTTAAAGGGCCTTTTAGAAGATTTCATAATAGAAGCTCAAGATAGTGGTTGAAATACCATTTTCTGAGTTTTAAAGAGAAGGGGAAAAAAATCTTACACGTGACCTCATGTTAGATGATACTTTGCTAGCATGCACATGAAATATAAGCTCTACATTATATTTAAGATTAAAAATGTGTTCCAAGTTCTTTCAACTCTCCTGAAAACTAGTAGGAAATACGGGGATTCCCCCCCTTTTTCAGTATGAGCAAATATGAGATAGGTATTTGGTTTTCATTGAATGCTTATTCAGTTTGTGTCTGACACCAAAGCTTTGTCCATTGGTAGTTTTGAGAGCTGTGGGGTCTGAACTCTGAACAGCAATTCCATTCTTCATCAATGCAAAATACTTTCAAGGGCTTGAAACATGATGATGAGCCATGCTTGCTCCTCCTTCTCACCAAATAAATCACAGAAATGAGAGTATGTCATTATAGCTAATGACTAAATTGTAATTATCAAGAATGCTGAATATTCTTTTTCCTCATATGCTTGTAAAACCTTACGTTTTTAATCTGTGAGAACTATAACTCCTTTTTCTAGTGGTGGACCCAAATTCATACAGAGTAGCTGATGTGGAAATATAAGTATACAGATACTCCTGCGCACGTTCCTTATATAATGCACAAATATATTTTGTTTGACAGCACCTTAGTGCAAAAGCATTGTGAAAATGACAGCCCTTCCCTAGGGTCAGATCTTTACAGACAGGACAAAGCACAATTTTAGGCTTTGCTAGGAAGGTAGTTTTCCAGAATTATTGAATTGTGATGTCTTCATTATACAAAAAGTGTGGAAAAAACCCTTAGGAAACCATAACAGGAATATGCAGAAATTAAACTGAAAAATACAGATATGTGAGAGGTTTTTCCTATCTTGTGGAAAGTATTTAAGCTAAGGAGTTTTAGCTTAAAGAAATAAATGTTATGAGGACCTTTATAAATATTTAGAGACTAGTAATGCAGAAATACAGAACCACTAAATCTATCACATGTTTATACTATAGCAAAGGCCTCTGGCTGACAACAGAGAGCAAATAACATGAGAAAATCTCTCTGACAGCTAGACAGAGAAGCCATTTGCCTCATCTTAGCTTCTATCATAGCTATCTCTATGCTGACACTGAGAAGAGCAGTGTTTACGGAACCGTAGGAAGGAATTGCTGATCCTCAGCCCTCCAGAGGCAGCAGGGATCATGCCACTGGTCCATGCTGCCCTCCCAGCCAGCCCTGATGCCCCAGGTGTCAGGAAGCTGTCTCTAAAAGGCTTTTTTTACAGGGCTATTGAAGTGAAAGAGCAGTAGTAACTGGGACAATTTCCCACTTAAGTGAAAAATATGCATTGTTTTTTTCCCAAACAAGATGGCAACTCTCTGACACTGAGAGATCATCAGGGAGAGGATACCCAAGTGCATCAATGCCAGGGTACAGAGTGCACAGAACAGCAGTGGCAAGCACCTGGAAATATTGCTGGCATTATGAAATTCAAGTGCAGGTGCAGATCAGCCTGTTTATAGTTGTCTGCTTAGATATGGGTTTTCAGCCTGTCTTCCAGCAAATGTTCCCTGGAAACTGTAATCCAGAAGTTTAAGCTTTGCTTCTTACATGGCTCATTCCCTTCTTTATCAATATTGAGTAAGGTTTAAGGTAGGCAGGACCTTCCAAGCCATAGCTGGTGATTACAGTGGCTTGAGGAATGTTCTTGACACGAGAGAGTTCTTTATAAAAAGCAGAAAAAGCACATGCATTAAAAAAAATCAGGTACTTATTTAAGAAGCTTTTTTCCATATGCAGCATTCACACAATAGTTAATCCTTGCAGGAACTCAAAATTACCAAGGAAAAATCATTTCTGTTAAGAGCTCTGTTCCAGGATTGACTTCCCTATATAACAAAAAAAAAAAAGAAAAAAAAAATTTTGCACATGGGACCAGGATTCACAGAAGCTAGTTTTCTGAGCAAGGATGTTACAATGCCGTCAGGTTCAAAGAGCAGCAGGGTAGTGGTCACCTTCACTGCCAAAGCTATTGACGTCTCTGACCTCTTAAGCACCAGTATGGTTGGACTGGATGGGAGATCATGTATTTGCTGCATTTTAGCTTGTATCTGTAACATGGGATGTAGTGGGAGTTCAGGTGCCTTGCTTCTTTTTCGTACTTGACTCCATTTCTTGGTGCACTGTTGGCAAAAGTGAGATCAGAAGAGTTGGTGTTATCCCTGTCTGAGAACTGATCAAGTAACTTCAGTCCATCATGATGGAGTTTCAGAAAATTTTAGAGTTGAAGTGTTCGGCCTGAAATCCATGTGGTTGGTATTTGGGTTATGTTTGGACCACTGTCACTGCTAATGCACACATGGTATGAATGGTTCCTGTGGGGCAGGAATTGTCAACACCTTCTTGTGAGTCAACCTCTCCAATTAAACCCCATCTCTCCTTTCTTCCCAAGCACAGCAGGAGCCTCTCTCCAGGGTCTCACAAGTGAGGTTATCAGCACCAGGTTATGCAGGATGCTCCTTGTTGATCAGCTTTGGTTTCTTCATCATCATTTCCACTGGATTAGTTCGTGGGTGCTGGAGCATTCAGGGAGTTCGTGTGGCAGGGGTATGATACATGCTGTTGATACTTTGGACGCCAGCTTGTGTCAGGACCAAATTACACAGGGATGGGGCTGCTTGCAGTGAGACCATAGCTGAAACATACTTGTCTACCCTGATCAGGGTTCAGTTTTGGATCAGCAGTGACAGCCCATTATGCAGTATTTTCTTCTGATGGGCAATCTTTGTATACATTATTCTTAATTGCATTCCAACAGTTTGGCTGCTGCTGCTGCTGCACTAAAGCAAAACAGCTCCAAAATATGAATGGTGCTGGAAGTGAGGTTGAGAAAACACTACTGGAACTGGGCAGGGGAGGGTTCCTGCTTTGTTTATTTGTGTTGGGCCTGGTCACAACTGCTGTGACTCTTCAGATTCACTTTTTTCACCTGTTTCATGCCCAGACAGAGACTGTGACGTGACACAGAAAGCAGGGCATTTTTAAGAACACATGCATTATAAATCATAGAATCATAGAATGTTTTGTGTTGGAAGGAACTGTAAAGATCATCTAGTTTCAGTCCCCCTGCCATGGGCAAACATATACATATGTATTTTACTATTTTATTATTTATATGGAATTGTTTTATTTAGATCACTAGAAGAGAGGTGAAAAATTCCATGAAGATGTCCTTGCTTATGTTTTGGCTTTACATTTTTTCCGTATGTCAGCCTAGGTAATTGAAATCCTTGAGGTCAATCTTACTTTCAATTCCTCCTTTGCTGTGCAAGTCAGGGATGCTGCAAGGAGAGCTCTCTTTTCAAACCACTGTTTTAATTTGAATTTCAAATGACGTGGATATGTTTCTGCTGGCCTTGAGTTTAACCGAAGGTTGTTTTTACCAATGGTAGGACCACGTTAAGGCAGCCACAGGGTTTTGGATCTCCTTGCTCAGGCTCTTGGGATGTGCTGCTCCTGAAGCCTGGAGTGCAGAGTCTCTCTTGAGTGTGGAACATGGTGCAGGGCAAAGATTACCCTGTGGCTGCCAGTGTTGATACCAGCCAGAATTGCAGCCCTGGGTGAAATTTCAGCAGCCACCACTGCTCTCATACTGCCCAGTGGTCAGCTCATACGGCCAGAATCTCAGACCATAAATATCTGCTTCATAAAAGAGGCTGTGTAAAGAGGAGAAACTATTTTCTCAGTTTCCTGTGTGCACCTAGTAACACTACTTAATTGGCATGAGCTGTACAACACACATTATTCATGTCTGCTTGTCTCTCTGGGGTTTGGCCTTCAAATTGCTTCAGTATCATACAGCTGCACGAATGTACTCTCTGTCCGGCACAACTGAGAAGCAACATAAATCTGTAGTTCACCTTGGCCTGCAGACAGCGTTGAGTTCACTTTCTGACTGGCTATGTTAATCAGGTACCCCACTCTTCCAGCTGCAAATCAGGCATTGCGATTAACACTCACAATGAGAGAGCTAATTACTACTGGCATGTAGCTGTTTTATGTTTCTCTCTTTTCTGGGAGCCAAATCCAACCATATGGAAAAATGTAGCTTAGACACTATAAATATGATTCCACTTAGACAGTCGTCTCTTCTGTTTTCTGTTATCACAGCAGTGTCAGCACAAGCAAAACAATGAAAGTGAAGAGATGCTGTTGCAAATTTTATTACAAGCTTGAGGTCTTGGGACTTTTTTTTTCCTTCTTCAAGGACACTGTGTTAATCTGAAGAAAGAGGGCTTGATTTGTGTTCATTTATGCCTGCCACAATTATTTAAGAAATAGCTTCAGTGATCATACTTGAAGAGCTCTGGTTCTTCTTTAACTATTTCTGGCAGAGCTAGAAAGATATGCTTTGTGCTTTGTATCATGACAACTTGTCTTCTCCAATAAGCCACATCTTAAACCATGTCAGTCCTCTCTACATTCAAAGTAGCTGTCTTCTGTTCGTTGCTGTTGGAATGAAGCTGTTGACTGTGTGTCTGCAGTGCAGCCAGCAGCAGCGAGTGAGGATTTCCACAGAAAGGAAAGGCTGTAGCAGTGAGCTGCAGATGGGCACCAGGCAATGGTTGGATCCAAATAGCTAGGAATCTTTGGGCAGAGCCACTTCTGATCTTCCTACTGATCTTCATAGAACCTACCAAATTGAAAAAAACATCTGCATTTGAGGACCCATTCACAAGGCTAGTGCTCTAGTATCAGCCACTGAAACTTTACTGACATGGGAAAAACACAGGCAAATTAAATAAAATGGGGAGGAATAGGAATATCTCTTATATTCTGAGTCTTTGCAAGATTGTTGTAAAGCAGAAACTGTCTTCTGAGAACAGCAAACAGTTCTCCTCAGAGCCACTTCTTTTTGTTCACTTTATTGTGTTGGGTTTTTAGACTACTTTTTAACTATTTTGTCAAGCATTCATAGGCTGGATTAGCAAATGTGACTTTACTGCAAGAGGGAGATGTCAAGGATGGGTTTCCGAAACGCTGTGTTGAAGAAGTTTAGGTGAGTGGCAAGAGGGAAAGGCCTTTGTGCTTCTGCTTCCTATGAGATCTAAAGGAGAGCATCCTGCCATGGTTTAGGATTCTGGGGGAGTGAGAAAGTCTGGAAAGAAACAGAAAAATACCTGCTGCAGTGGAGGCAGGAGAGCTCTTCCTTTCTGCTTTACACGATTATTTTTGCAGTCTTGCCTTGCAATATGTGCCTCAAAGAGATTTTCATTGGTCTTTTGAAGTAGTTGGCCACCCTTCTCTTCCATAAGAGTATTTTCTTCTGAGATGCCTCATTTTCCTTGTGAAAGGTTTCAGAAATCATTTCTGTTACAGCCATTCCTATCCAAGCCTTAAAGCATATAAACAGCCCTTACAGAGTTGCATCAATAGGACACCATTTGGTTTGGGTATTTTTCCCCTCTTTAAGATGAAAGTTGTCAGAAGCAGCATGAAGTAAATGATGGCAAAACATAATTTAGTTCCAAAAAGGGTTCTAATTCAATTGTCTCATCAAAAGTCAATACCATGATAGAAATTAAACTGCTGCTCTGAAGCTGATACAGAGAGCTCTATGACATCTCTTCATATCATCTTTCTGTCTCAGGAGCTGCTTCCATAATCATTTCTCTTCCAAGGTTTCTGTTCAGTGTACTACTTCTTTTCGTGACACTTAATCCACTAGCATTGTGTACTGTATGTATTATGCATTGCCTTTTGTGCATGCCATATATTACGAAGAGCTTTCTATCCCTGAGGGTTTCTGCAGCTATTTCTGTGAGTTTGTCCTACGGGGCACTTTCGTGAAAGTCATCAGTTAGCCTTTGCTATGAAGAAAGAGATAATAGTAACTGAAAGTAGGCCAAGCTCATTAGATTATGATTAAAAGGCGGATTGGGTTTTTTTTTTTTGATGCACTGAATGTGGTTCTAGCGGGTGGGCACTGGGCAGAAGTGATGCTGGAGAAGTCACAGGTGCTGTGTCCTTGGCCACTCTGTCTTTTCAGTTATTTTATAGCTTTAATTGAATACTGACTCATGAAGACTACAGCAACCTTTAATTTCATTCAAGTGACTTTCCTTCATGAGTCTTACTAAAGAAATGCCATGCATGGTCCTGCCTTTGCTGTCTAGGATGAATCTAGAGCATCTAGATAGTTGGAAGCATAACTAAGCTTGTTTCAAAGCAGGCTTGTAATTTGCCCCTTATAATGCTGTATCTTCAGCTCTTTCGGGAACATGTATTTCTCCACTTGAAACAGAGGATTTCCCCCAGAAGTATTTTAGAACCTGCCTTGAGGTCCTCAAGCTGGTGAAGTCCCAGGCTGGCCCAAGCACCTTGGCATGAGGACCTGGTCCCTGTCCTTTGGTGGGAGCTTTGCACTCCCTCCTTGACTCTGGTGAGGCTGCAGGGTCAGTGGGACCCCCTTCCCCCACTTGCACCTCTTCCTCTGTCAAGGCAATGACCTGCCTATTTTGGTGTCTCAACGGAGCTGGAATAGCAGAGTTGGCAGCTTCATCTCTGTGGATGAATTTGAAAACAGTTCATCAGATGCAGTTCAGGTAGTGAATGGTCTGTACAGGCGCTGTGTGGGGCCTGGATTCCTGCAGCCCCCAGGTGTTCAGCTCCCACCTGCAGCTCTCCCTTTATTGGCTGTTCTGGTGTCTACAGACAGAGTGCCATGCTCTACATGCAACCAGGAGGGTTTTTCAGGAGTCAGGACTGGGTTAGGTGCCTTTTATCTCACCAGCAGACCCAGAGAAGCTTACAGGACTCACCCTGCTCTCCTTCGTCAATCAGAGGCAAGTAGGAAATTACAGATTGTAGCCTCTGGCTTAATTAGCCACCTGCTATTCTTGTCCTCTTGCATCCACAGTAACTATTTATATGCATAAGACTACACACGAGGCTGAGGCTCTCTATTTTTCCTTGACCAGCAGTACGCTTCCCATATAAGGTGGTAACTCACCTCCTTTGAAGCACACACTGGAATTTTTCCCTCTTGTTGATCATCCATGTTTCACTGGTCACCACGAGCATCACAGTTTGTACCTCCAAGTGATTCCTTGGAATCAGATAACTTCCACAAGTATGCAGCATTTAAATGCAACTTGCTATCATGTCTCTCTTTCCCTCCCTCCCTTCTCCTTAGATGTAAAGGAGCGTCCCACTATGGCCTTACCAAGGAACGGAAGAGGCGTTCCCAGGACTGCTCTCCAGACCACGGCTCCAGCTTAGCAGTAGCTGCCCTGGGCCCGGAGCTCTCAGCAGCTGCAGCCATCGCCTTAATGACAGATGAGCCAGGGCTGGTGAACCCGGCCTTCAGCCCCACCTCGGAGGACAGCCAGCTGGGCAGCAGCCCCGGAGACCTGCACCGCAGCAACCGGAACAGAAGTAAGAGCCAGAAATGGTGGCTTCAGGGCCTGGTAGCCCCTTTCAGCATTCATTTTGCTGTTAAATATATGTCACTGAAGGATTAAAAAAAAAAAAAAAAAGAAGAAGGGGTGGGGGATGGAAAGCTTTCATTTTACATGGTTTATCAAATTGCGCACTCAGTGACCCAATAGATTTGAGGTGAAAAAAAATTGACTTGGCCAGGGGCAGCATCAAGCTGAAGATGAACTAGCTGCACACATGTAAACTGCAAATCTTTAGAAAGATTATTTAGGCAAGTCAGCTCAGCTGGAAAGTAAATGTTATGTGTGATGAGCTGGGGAGATGGTGTAGGTGGGTAGTCTGTCTTCACTAAAGCTTGGTGGCCCAGCTAACCCCCACAGACATGGACACCTACCCAAAATCCTGTTCGGAACTGTGTTTTGCATTTGCCAAGTATTTTCAGGAAAAAAAACCCCTTAAGAATTGCATTAGGAGCTCGGGGGACATCTGCCATCTTCTTGGGAAGGTGCGGCTTGGAGGAGCTGGTCCTGCTGAAATAAAAACAGTCAGGGACAAGCTGCATCAGGAAACTTTGCCTTGATCTTTCACCTTGTGACACTGCATCTGTCTCTGATGAGTGCCATATTTGAAAAACATGGCCTGGCCAAAGGCAGACTTAGAAGTGTTAGTGGTGAGTTCAAAGCATGTGTTTGAGGATTCTGAAGCTAAAATGGAAAGCCTGCCTTGTGTGCCACCAGTTGCAAAAATGGATGAAGGATTGGGAAAATGGATGAAGGGATGAAGAAAGACTAGGAAATGAGAAGCGCTATCTTTTTGTTGTGCCAGGGTTTGGAGAGGCAAGGAAAGGAAGGGTACAAGAAGAGAGCACCGGAATCTCAATAAATTCTGTCAGTTTTATTGAGTGTAGAGGCCACAGTCTGGTTCGAGGGAATGTTGTATTATTAGATTACAATGTTTGGCTAGCATGCAGAGCTGGAACAGACAGAACAGCAGCAGCCATGAAGATATCTTTAGCAGGATGGAAGAGTGACATGTTTTGAAAGTATTATGACTTTTCTTCTGTATTGCCTCACCTGAGTCAGAATATGTGATTTTTTGATCCCTCCCACCTGAAAATATTTGCATTTTTTGACATTAAATAGTTGGCAATTGTTGGTGGCTTTTAAAGCATTGCAAGGTTTTGAGGCAGTAGTAGTAGTAGTGGGGATTTTTTCAAGAAGAGTCTTTAATGACTTCCAGCTTTTTCAGTCGAATGGTATAGCTTGGGAAGGGCGTTGCCTCTTCCTTTTATATATATTTTTCACAGGATTGCTGCTGATTCTGTCATGATGGAGGACTATTCTTTCCAAGGCTACCACACTCACAGGAGATTTCTCCATGTGGTTGGCAAAAAAGACAGGAAGGGGGCAATTTGAGGGTGTGGGACTGAGGTAGGGTGGTTGTACCCAGATTCAGGTGGGTGTAGACTTGAAGTATCAGCAGGACTCAGGGGCAAAGGTGAAGTACAGGCAGCCCTGCTGTTGATGTTGTATCCCACCATATGCCAAGGGCTGCAGAAACGCTGTGGTTCTAGACCAGAACCGCTGAACTGTGTCGATTTGTTTTTTTCCTGCTGTTGCAGCTCGACACTTTGAGCGTTCCACTATAAGAAGCAGATCTTTTAAAAAAATAAACAAGGCATTCAGTGTTCTTCGAAGGACAAAAAGTGGAAGTGCTGTTTCCAACCAGACTGACCGGGAAAGGGAGACTGTTGGAAACTCTGCTGCTGGAGAGGAAGGTAATGTTTTGCTCATCTTGTGTTATCACTTAAAATGGGGTAGGGGGCCCTATCCACGTGGGAACTGGATATCCATGACTGACGTGTCTTTCATGTGGTGGGCTGTGCGTGATTAAAACAAACAAACCAGAAAGCGCAATCTCTCCTTATTTTTTCTTTCAAAAGATGTTACTGACTGGCAGGCGAGAATATTGCTGGGGTGCGTGGGGCCTCATGTGGGGCTGTTCTGGTAACAGCCTGCATGCTACAGCCAGCCCAGTATCCAGCCCACGGGATGTGGGATCTGGGCATCTGGGATCTATTACGGGAGCTGTCACTGATTTGCTCCGTAATTTTGTTCAAGTCTCTTCATTGGCATGTGCCTGCCCCCTTAAAGCAAATGGATCGCAATAATCATACTTTAGAGGAACTTAATGAGTTTTGGCTAATGTTTATGAAGCACTGGAAATTCCCAGTGGGAGGATGGTATGAAAGTGCAAAGTACTGTAATTATTCCAGCATTTCTGAGGGCTCCTTTATTACCTCAGCCAGGCAAGTGATGAGGTAAGAATGCTCCCCTCCTAAACAGCAGGGAGAGGCAAGTTTGTCTATGTGTGTCAGGGATGAGGGGTCTGGCAGGTAGTAACACTTAACGTTTGGCATTCTCAAAGCAGTAAGCAAATGTTACCAATCAGTTTGGACCATAATTATGAAACCAACAATGGCATTCATGCATCAAGAGGAAGTGATGATAGAGTGAGAATCAATGTCTTAATCTGAGCTCATTATTCCTTTGCTTGGTGCCTCAGCACCTCATGTCTCTTCCCAGATCAAATGTCCAGGATGCAGGCTTTAGGAATACAAAATATCCAACTCCCTTTTGCTCTGTATTCAAGTTTTCATTGAAACCCGCACAAAAGAAGGACGAAAGGCTGCCAAATGCTACTTTCAGGCATTATTGCGATGCCATTGTGAATAGTGGTGAATCGGAGAACCATGTTCAATATTCTTCTGCTTTATTTGCTTATTCCTTCAGGAGAGTTTCACTATATTACTGTGTTCTTGGTACTTACTCTCCTACTTCATACTTCCTGATAGGGCTGAGATAAAACCTGGTAATTCAGAATTGTGAACATTTTCCATAAAAGGAATGTGAATATACTCCTTGACCTGGAAACATAATGAATAATTTTACTTTGTTTTTAATAATTTTAAATAATTTTTATTATTAAAAGTAATATTTTTTTATTTTTCCCCAAGTAAAATTTTGCAAGTAAGGTGTTTATATCTCTGTTTGAGCAGGTCGATATATTTCTTATTCCATAGCAGCTCTTCAATCCACCATAGGCAAAAGCTTGCCTTTTATCAGAATGAGTGAAATTCTCCATGCTCCAAGTTCATATTTTTCAAAAGACTTCTCTTCAGGATGAGATACAGACCACTTTCTACCTTTCTACCTAGATATGTGGCTGACATTAGTAATAGTTCCACTGAAAGCTTGGCTTCATGTCCAGAGTGTGCGGATGATCTGGATGTGAACAGCACCTATCCAGTAGCCCAGTGCACTCCAGATGTTAGCAGAAGTTAGCAGAAAGGTGTGAAGATGTCACTGGCCTTTACATTTCCAGCAAATGAAAAGCATTGTTGTCTCTGTAAGGGATGTATAATGGAAATCACTCCAGGGCCCCACTGACGGTGTCAAGATTGTCATTCTCTCCTTGGCTCTGCTTGTGGTTTCATTCCTCTGCACCAAGCACGCCTGTAAACTTCCAAATGTATTCTGCTGCACTGGAAAAACCAGGTAGGCATATAATTACTTAATAAGCAGATAGTCTTAAGTATGAGATCACAGAAGCTGGGTACCTAAATTACTTTGTTAATTACATTTGCAAAGAATGCCTTTTGATTACACAGTTCTGGAATTTGATCTTTAAAAAAATGCAAGCAAGTAACTTGAAGCGATACGAATACAACTTGAACAAAGATTTCTATTCAGCCCTTTGCAACAGGTGCTTTGTGTAATGGCATCTCAAAGGCTTTCTCTGTTTCTTCTTGTTGGAGGAGGAAATGGATGTACTTCTTTCTGTAGGGGTTATCATCATCCTGCCAGCTGGGGGCTGGTTTTCTTCTCCAGTTCTGTATATTTTCTTCTTTTATTTATTTTTTTTTTAATCCTCAGCTGCCCTGAGCAGTCTGCAGCTAGACTTCTGATTAGAACTGTTGATCAATCTTTAGGAATAGCTGCTATGTGCTCTGCCCTGTGCTCACTAAAAGTCTTGCCTATTGAAGAAAAGGGAGCCCTGCATGTCTGTCCCACCATTGCCACACCACTCTCCTGGAAATGGAGGTGCTCCTGTGGGGGTGAATGAGGTGGTTCCTGACTTCAAAGGGCCCCACACCCAGTGGGAAATCTGCTGCTTCCTTGCCCAAAGTTTCACAGGTTTGTGTCTGGGACCATCTGAGAACTCAACTCAGCCATGACTCATTGCTCCAGGAGATCAGACAGCACCTCACCAACTCTCTGGCGACCACTTTCCTCACCAGGTTTAGTGAGTGCATGAGCAGAATAAAGCTGAGACTAGACCAGCCTCACAGTGAGCACAGAGTGATATAAGCCCCTTCTTGCTGATAACCTCTTCTTGATAAAGGAGCTGTAAGATCATCTGGCAAAGTTCAATGTATAATTCGACTGACTCGAGTTCTCAGAATTCCCTCATCTTAGTTCACATGTCTCTGTTTAATCTGTTTTGCCTGTATTTTGGTCAAAGGAGCTCTGAGAACGAACACTATAACGAGTACCCATGTATTAGCCTTCAGCAACCTTTCATGGAGAGTGTGTAGGTGCCTTTGATCTGAAGCCACTATGTTTGTTGAGCCAGTGCTCAGTTGCAGTATGACTGGGAGGGTACAAAACAAAATAATAGCTTCTGATGAGGGACAAAAAACATTCAAATTCTTCTTAACTTGAAGCTGAATCTAGTACTGGTTTTGGAAAATTCTTTGACACCCAGGGACATTGTAAAATATGATGTATAATATCAAATGTGTTTCTGTTATAATTACAGCAGAGAAATGGTTACAGTCTAATGCTATCTTATACCTGGAGCTGGTAGCCATCCTGAACTGTGGAGATTACTTCAGAATTTATGCTTGTATCTTGTGGTCTGATTTGTTTAAACAATGTTATGTGTGCTCATTTTGGATTTAAATGATTCAGATTTTCTTTGTTTCTGTTTTTGTGACATTTTCAGCAGAGAATTGTTAAATGTCCAAACCAAAGACAATGTTAGAGGTGAATGAAAAGTACAAATACTAAAGAGAAAATATTTGGGGGAAGGAGGTGTTAAGATTTTCTCATTTTTAATACCCTGCTATTTGTAAAATCCCGTGCAAAGAAATATTTATCTGTAGGCAGCACCTAAGCTTGTGATATTTATCTGAGAGCAATTTCATTAACAGCATTTACAGCTACAAATATCTTTACAGGTCTGAAGTAGAAGTTTAGAAAGTTTAAAAGAAAGAATTTCATTTTGAGATGAGAGGGAAGGTGACAGGGACATGCTTACGGCACTGATGCATTTAAGATGTAATATCTTCTGACTAGATCTACTAGTGTAAATGACCTTGACAATCCACTTAAATGATAAAATATCTCCAAGCAAAGACTGCTCCAGCTTTACTATGCTTATTTGTATCACTGTGCTCTTAGTTTGGCTTTACACTCTAAATTCAGTTCCAAGAAAGACTGTTTACTCAAATACTGTTTACTCAAACTGATCTACAAATACAAGTTGTAAACCAGCTAATGTTTTAGGAGGAAAGATTTTGCAGGTACAATTGAAAAAACCTCCATACAGCTTTGGAGTAAAATAGCTGTGTTTCTGACTTTCAAAAACATCCATTGATTTCATTTTGCAGTCAAGCCATTGTAAAAGAAATTTAATTTAGGATTGCTTGAAGACGGCAAATGTTTTTCAAAGTCAAACTCAGTCTCATAGCGGATGCAGTTCTACCATCTGTTATTGCTTTGCAGCAGTCAAGACCAAGGCAGCCCCAGCAGGCACTGGCAGAACCACAGAACAGGCTTCCTTCCCTCTTGTACTGTTCAGTGTGAACCCTGGCGTATTTTTGAGAGATATATATATACACATACATACATATATATGATAGGTAGGTAGACAGATAGAGTGATGGATTGATAGATAGATAGATAGTACAAATACTTCAATGTTTGGAAAAGTACATGAAGAAAAAGAAGGTAAGTGAAACACAAATGGCATCAACCATTTCATGGCATTAAGGCTGTCTATGTGCAGAAAAAAAAGTGGTTTATCCAGCCCCAGGACATGACAGTGCAGCCCAACTTCTGTCTCAGGAAGGCTACACCCCACAGAAATCCCACACTGTTCCTATTTTTCTCAGATTTGATTCAGTTGCCATTCTGATTTCCCAAAACAGCTGTTACAGAACCCGTTCAAAGTACTCTGCTCTGGAGCGATGAGCCAGGCAATTTCCCGAAGAAGGAGATTGTCTCTATAGCATTTCCTCCCCTGCAGACTGATAAGTTTGCCTGCTGTAAATAAGAGTCACAATTCTTTAGAGACACTGTCAACTCAGTGACAGCTTCATTTTAGTTCTTTTGGGGCTCCTTTGGTGAGGGGAGCGTCCAGAAGCAAGAAGAGATATTAGAACTGGCATCACCTTCTACCTGTCCCTCCACCAGAGCAGCATCACTGGAGAATTAATGGAAGGCATTAAATCAAAATGATGGCAAATCTCTGGGAGAATGGAATGATAAATGAAAATCTACTGGGAAGGAAAAGTTGCAGAATAAAGCTCCCCACCAGCACAACGGCATGTGACACTCACAGACACATGAATTTTCCAAGACTGGGTTACACAAGCTTAATTTAAATTCTGGTGTCCAGATGCTAGGAAGCATGAGTGTGTGTTCCTGCAGATAGTCCTGTTTGTGGGGGTGAGCTGGCACATTAGTCAGGCCGCCTGATCTAAATGAGGGCTTGCAGCCACAGATACAAGTTTTGTTTACAGTGACCTGCGATTAGTCTGGACTTAAGAGTCACAGCAAACGTTGCACATTGTCACACTGAATCCAGGGAATGAAGGCAGAAGCTACCCTTGTGGCAGCACTGTTGGAAGCAGCATGATACACCCAGAAGCCAGCAGAAACCTGAGCACTGAAGGAACGCTACCATTAAATGTTATAAACTATGGGGAAAAATAGTAAGCATACTTAAAATTCTGTTATACTCTGTCATGGCCACTCTCCTAACGAATGCTCAGTGTCCCACATTGTGCCAGATGAGTGGAGTTCACTGTGCAAAGCTGGTCTCTCCTATGTTGTTACCATAAGGTGATGTGTGAAAATATTGATAAAATTGCACATTAATATTAAGAGAATACTGCTTGAGAAAAAAGCCCACACAGTCTTTCTGAATGCAGGTGACATTTTATTATATTGACAGATTCAGAACGCTCCATACAACCCCCCGTGACAAAAACACAACACTCTGAGGGAAAACCTGGAAGAGTCACCAAAAACAAGACAGAAAGTTTCCTTCTTTCTAGATTCAGCAGCTCTTCGATATTTAAGGACTGGAAATGTAAAATGGTAAAGAAAGGTATGCAATACTCCTGGGTTTTCCTGCTCTGGAAAACCTGATCAAAGAAAATGGAGAATTTTAAATAAGAGTGTAAGGGCTGGAAAATGGAGTCTGTGAAAAATGATGGCCTCACAACAGAACATACATATATCTGAAAGGTACAAGCCCTCAATTCATTTGGAGTCCCTTAAATAGGGCTCCTGAGGCCCCAGTCATTGTATGCAACCAGGTGCTGAAGCAGGGTCCACCTTTTCTGGGTGTGGTATATACATTAAAAATTCAATTTGAAGACATTGCTTTCTAGACATGACGTCATCTTGAAATGCGCATGGTAAGTTTACATCAAACTGCACACAATGTATGCAGACTTTTTGGTGAAAAAGCAATTATGAATTGTCTTGTTTTTGAAAAAGAGTGTATTTGTGGACGTTATATATTTAGATTGCCACACTTACTGTTAGTTTATCAAAATAGGCATTGGCCTTTTACTTACAACGGTCTAGGTTGTTGATAATACAAACGTCTATGGAGATGTTTGGGATGAAAAGAAGAGGCAAGCCTTCAACGAAGAGAGTAGAAATTAATGGATCATAGAGGAGTTATTTTGGTTGCTTAGCCCATCTGAGGAGAAAATGTTTCTGTTTATTAATTATATTTGATAAAGAACACAAATCAAATGCAGACAGGAAGTGAGGCAGTACAGCCTGCTAACTATGAAAGAGTAGCATTAGAGGCTTGCAGATTGGCAAGAAAAACATCTTGGAAAGATTTGGGTTGTTGTAGACTGCATATTTCAGAAGGAAATTAGACACTAAAAATTCCTCTAAAAGAATCTTCATAAAGTCATATTGAATGTCAGCCAAGTACCACTGCAAGACTTAACAAACCAGATAAGGCATTGTTCAAAATGCAAAGAAATCTATTTGTGTTTATACATTATGTAAAGATATAGGTAAGTCTTGTACAAATGTAGAGACTTGTTCACTGCCACGTTGCCCTGATTTTGCTCTGGGATAATTACGGGTTGAAATAACATGAGAGTGTCAATAGCTTGTTCAGTCCACAATTCTCCATGGACAAGAAATGCAACAGGATAATTCCTTTAGAAGAGTTTTCAGAATGAGCTATAGTAAAATGAACATCAGAGTCAAAAAGCATAGTTTGTTAGGATGTGAAGTGTGAGTCATCATAACAGAAGTAGGTCTGTTATATTTGGTGGTCTTCAATATATACTTGTATATTAATTTATTTGCATACAGGGAATATCTAGGTGTCCTGATTTCATTTGTATTTTTACAAATAACTACTCTTATAGCCACACTGAGAGTGTGAAATGTGCATGCTTGTTCTGATCCTGGGATCAGGCCATTGGTGATTTTTGAGGAGTATTTGTATCATCTGACTTTAAGCACCCCACTGAGATGCCAGAGTTAATTGCCTCTTTCCTTATACAGCAGTGGAGAACGTTTGGCACCTCCAGGGGTGATTTAGCATGGGAATCACTCCTTTTGGGTGCCTGTGCACTACAAAGCAAGTCAGAGCAAGTAGATCACCAAACTGTGCATTTTACTTACAGGCCTGGATTTAGATCAAGTGAATCTACCCTTCAGGCTAGAGAGAATTGAACAAATTATAAGCTGAGCAAATAGCGTTTAGAAAATAGAGGAGCATGGGGGAAATGAAGCACCTTCCATTCCTGAGACATTAAAGTTGCCTGCAAAACTGAAGTAAACACGTATTAGCACAGAAACTGCTATTACAAGGATGAATGGTTGAGTATTAGGCTGGTAAATGAACAGTTGAGTATTAGGTTGGTAAAGGCCGTGTAGTTATCCAGACAGACTTTTATTGCCTGTCAAGTCTGTGTAAAACCACAAAGTCGAAGTCTGTGCTACCGGTAGGTGCTTTTTACAGACGTGGAGGAGGACAGCTTCCCACCCTGAAGAGCATATGATCAAAGAAGTGGTAAGGGATGCAACATGGTGTTTCTCAATATTTTTTTTCCTGTTCTTTCTTTCCCCTTGCTCTCTCCCAAAAGGTTTTGGTGCCTTGCTGGTTTGTTGCCTGCTAATTCTGTACTAGCAAATATTCATTCTATCTCAGATACTGGTCTGTTAAGTTTTATTTTACACTTAACCACTATACATTAACACTCACTGTACTTTCATTTCTAAAATAGGTTATTGAAAAAATATTAGCAGCTGATTTTTTGACTTACAGGTTTGTCATATAAGCACTGGATTGGACTCACATGCAAAAATTTCAAATGCTTTCTCTCAGCTGTGGGGGATTCAAAATAATTGAAGGCTGATATGCCTGTGCTGGAAAATTCACTGCTGCTTTTACTTCAACTTTGCTCACTACTGAATATGGATTAAAATTTTGAATTGACCTAGAAGGAAAGAAAGCATTAGTGACATGTTGTGAAATCAGACATGCCAGTTGAAAAGTAGGATTTGGAAGAGGATACTCTTACCCAGTGCATTATAAATACGAAAAGGACCCCTGCCCACTACTAGTCCCTCCTCCCCACAGCCAGATTGCCAGGGCCAGCAGAGATCTTTCACTCCAGGTACTTTGAACACACTGTGATTTTAGTACAGTAAGAGCCACTCATTCCTACTTCCTAGAGTTCAAGCAGTGATGAAAGGAGAGGGGTCTGGTAGGGAAAATACTGTGTGCTTTGGGTTGTCCAAAAAATCTTGTCTTTCTGATAGCTAAAGATAAATAAAAGGTTTCCTTGGATGTCGCAAGACAAGAGCCCAGCCCTCCACTGTGACACCAAAAATGGAGAAAACAGGGCAGCTGGAGATGTTACCAGTGAGACAGGATTTACAACCCAGCACAGAAGGGACGGGTGTTTATTGAGGTGCCCATGCCCATCTATTCTAGGGCCAGCAAGAAACTGTGGCCTGGTTCTGAGGTGTCTCTGGTGACCGAAAATGTATTTTATTCCCTTAAAATATTGGTGCATATAATTGTTTTTAGGTACATTTCATCTGTCTGGATTACATCAAAGGTTTAAGGCTTTTTTTTTGTGGGGGAAAGAAGGAAGTTTGAATATATTAATTGTAAAAAGATCCCTTCAAGTCCATTCAGCAAGCTTACCTATCCTTTCCTCCCCACTTAGTATAAATCACATCCATGCATAAAACCTAGCTTGACTAACTGGAAGGTACTTGAGGTGGTGCAGTGCATGTTTCAACAAAGCAAAGCTGTGTTGTCAAATAAATACCTTACAATATGCATTTCCAGGTTTTCCCAGGCTGTATCACCTGATTCCAGATGGGGAAATTACCTGCATCAAGATCAGCCGTACCGATCCCCATGAAAATCTGGCCATTAGGATTGTGGGAGGCAGTGAGACCCCTTTGGTACACATTATTATACAGCATATTTATCGAGATGGGGTAATTGCCAGAGATGGAAGATTGCTGCCTGGAGACATGATACTAAAGGTACAGTACCGTGGAGGTACGAGATAAAAATATCCTGACGAAGAATAAGATGGTTTAAGTCGATCATGACGAGATTTGCAATGTTGCATGCAGAAAGACATTCTAAAGTTCAGAGCATCCCCTGTAAGGTGCTATGATTTCCTAGCTTTTGCTGACCTCAGTGGTAGCTGAGGATACTTGAGGCATGCCAAGGTTGTGCCATACCTTCTGCTTTATGTCAGACAGGCTTGGCCAAAGGGATTTCCCAGGATAACAGTGTGGGCATGCTTCACTCTAGCAGTGAATAAAAATGCTTCTGGATGGTGGTTCCTGGCAGCAGCTGAATGAGTGTCCACCACCCAGCTGTGTGTTTCAGGGAGCCTTTTTGTCCTGGTGCCAGCACAGAGCAGCAGAGGTAATGGCACCACTAAGACAAAGCTGTTCCTGCAGGGCCCATCCAAACTGCACGACGAAGCTGTGACTGCAGCACCGGTGGGCCCAGCCTAGCTTTTCACAGCAATGGCTGACTGCCCAGGATTTACCAAGGATTCCTGTGAATTTCAGCCCCATCCTGGTGCAGCTCATGCTGTTTGTGGCACCCAAGGTAGCAACTTAAATCTAGTTGAGGTGTGTCTCTCCGGGTGCAGTCCTCCCCGCCAGACTGCAGCAGAACAGCCCCGTCGTGCCCACATAGGCATCTGCAAAAGCAAACACTAGCCAAATGCTTTTGTCCATGCTGGGGGGTATTTCTGTTACATTTTAGAGGTGTTTCTTAATATTTAAATGGTTCAACCTGTGCAATGTAAAGCTACATGGAAATAACTTGTCTGATTCAGGTTTTCTAGCCAGTTTGATGAAATACAATCTTGCAACTGGTTTTCATTTAGCAATATAAAGTGCAATGCCTAGTCACTCTTACACATATGAACATGACGGGGTTGACTGGAAGCTCTTTTTTCTCTTTCTTTTCCCCATCCAAATTTAAAAAGTGGTAGTTACACAGTTTTACTGTCATCTAAATTCAATCTTACTTGGAAAACACTGAGAAAAAAAGAAAAGTCTGATTCTCTGGCGTGGTCAATCAGCATAATTGTTAGTAAATATCCAGGGCATTTAAACTTCTACTTGAGGCTCTTTCCTTCTTTTTAATTAGAGATTCATTAGTGAAGAAATTTTTTCTACTGTACCTAGAACAGCTGGGAGATAAAGAAGAAGAGAAACAGCAGGAAAACAGTGGGAGTGAAAGGAAAAGCTGGCAAGGCAATTTGAAATCAGAAACCAGTGGAATAAAACTAAGATATATGAAAGGATATTGAAGCTTGGGAAAGAGCAGTAAGAAAGATGAAAACTAACATGTATGTCTGGAGACTATCAGGGAGAAAGGGGAAAAAAAAGGGCAGAAACTGTCTGTGCAGAGCATCCTTTCCTTGGGGGGAAGATTGTTCTGCACCGCAAACTTGGCCTCCTGTGTGACACAGTTTGAAATAGCACATGTCACTTCATATGAAGACATCTGTGTAAATAGATCTGCCCCCCTCAGTGCCAACTCAGAATAGACCGCCTTTCTGCTGCTGATTTACACTTCTCTCTTCCAGGTAAATGGCATGGACATCAAAAATGTGCCTCACAACTACGCCCTGTCAGTCCTGAAGCAGCCCTGCCACGTGCTCCGACTGACGGTGCTCCGAGAGCAGAGGTACCGATGCCGAAACAGCGGACTTTCCCTTGGTGCTCACTGCAATAGGGATGACAGCTTCCATGTTGTGCTGAACAAGAGCAGTCCAGATGAGCAGCTGGGAATAAAGCTGGTCCGCAAGGCCGACGAGCCAGGGGTATTTATTTTCAACTTGCTGGAAGGTGGCATGGCTGCCCGTGATGGACAGCTGCAGGAGAATGACCGGGTGCTGGCCATCAATGGGCACGACCATCGCTACGGCAGTCCAGAGAGCGCAGCCCAGCTGATACAGGTTTGTCATCCCCGCTTTGACCATGGGGTTTGAACTGTGCAAAAAGCAAGCAGGGTTTTTTCACCGTCCGTCACAAAGCAGGGGCCAAACACTGAGTCTGTGTATTTGGAAGAGGGAAGGAGTCAAGGTTGGATGGGAATTTATTCCTCTGAAAGCTCCTTAGTCTTACTGTGGGGACGAGTGTAAACGTGGGCATGGACTCTCACAGAGGTGCCTGCTACCATCAGGTTTTGGAACATGTAGATCGATGCAAACATCTATATACTCTGATCATCACCAAAGAGTGATGCCAGCTGCCAAAAGGCGTGCCAGCCTGCACCCTGGGAGCACTGATTCCAGCAGAATCCTGACTCCTCTGGCTCAGAAGGAGTCACAGTGCTCTCTGGTTCAGACCTGGAGCAAACCAGAGTGGCCTAAGGCAGTGGATGGCATGTTTCAGGATGAACATCGCCCTCCCAGACTCAGTGATTTCCCATGAATGTACTTTACAACCGAAGGTAGTCCACACCTTATAGCTATTTCTTACCTAAAACCAGTATGTGGAAATCCAGATGTTTTGGAAAAATGGATCTGTAGCTGTAGTTTTTATTAATCTCTGTTTAGACTCGTGTGGAGTACTAAATGGGTGCTAACACAGCACTGTCAGACAAAAGAAAACCCATGCCTTTCTCAGCTACAAACTTGGTCAGCTTCTGCCTAATTTTCCCTCCAGAACAATTTTGAGTTTTTTGTTTACAGACTATAGTTTTAGAAAATTTCAATGTAAAAAGCAAAGCCAAGAATGTTTTGTTGCTATTATCTCATATTTATAGCCGTTACTATACTTGTGCAATTTTGAATTTCATTTGGAGGCATGTAGAGAGTTCACATATTGAAGAAGTTCATGGGCTTCGATAATAAGATGTCAAACCAGGCCGGCTGCTTCTCCTTTCTGACAGGTATAATCAGGGTAATACAAGTCAGACTGAAACAAACAGTCAGATCCATGCATTTTGTGGAAAGGATTCCTCTGTTAGCATAGATTCACAGTTGGTTATAGCCAAATTTAATTGTGAAGTTTATAGCATAGGTGAAGAAAATGTCATCTCCTTACATAATGCCAGTTGTTGAAATTCTGGTCCAGCATCTTTCTGGATTACCTTATGTAGCTCGCTAACTGGGAACAGAAGGCAGAAGGGGAAGGTTTAAATTCTCTGAGGGCAACAAGCCTGGAATGAAAAACTTTCTAAAAAACTAGTATTCTTGGAACAGTTCTTTATGGCTACAAAACAAGGCATCAGTGCTTCGTAAGCAAAAAACACATGAGATGAAATGGAAAAAATTACTAACAAGACTATTTACATACAAGTGTTTAAAAATGCAACTGAAGCACTTATTGGTCTCTAAAGAGTGGATGTTATTTATAATAATGCTTGAAATGCACACCAGTCCCTGGCAATTTAAATAAGCCCATCAAAGGAGAGACTCAGGTTTCCAAACAGCCAGGATTACATTGCACTGATGTGAGCTCTATAAATCACATTTGTCTAATGCAAAATTCCTGGAACCTGTGTCTTTTTTGTTATGTTTTTTCATCAATTATCATTTGCCTTTCCTGTTTCCATCTTATGCCAGACAAAAACCTTTCTACTGAAGCCACAAGTGTTTTGCATCTGCTTCTTACACGAAGGGATATTTCACTG
This sequence comes from Melanocharis versteri, assembly GCA_013397845.1. Taxonomy (NCBI): domain Eukaryota; kingdom Metazoa; phylum Chordata; class Aves; order Passeriformes; family Melanocharitidae; genus Melanocharis; species Melanocharis versteri. The sequence continues at coordinate 1,248,130 of VZTG01006405.1, forward strand.
TGTCGTCTGATTTCTCAACAGCATCCTGCCTGTTGAGAGCTCAGTATGTCACTTGCAGTGCATTGAGGTCTTCTAATTTATGGTGGTGAAAGCTACAAATACACCATCAGTTTCTTTAAAAACAGAACATTCACTAAAAGGTGCGATGGCTTGTTAAACCAAACACAGCTGGAAGACTGTCAGATTTCTGTGGAATCCGATTATTTTTGACTTTTAAATAATGAATAATTGAGACAAATCTGATTCTTGAGGCCTATAGAAATTTTACACTAGCGTATGTGAAGCAGTTGCTAATCAGTAGATTAGATGTCTCGCTGTTTATAAGCTCTAAGCTCTGTCACAAGAACTGAAATGAAGAAAATATGTAAGTGCTAATTAGGAACGTGTACACATCATAACACTTGGGAATTTGCTGCCTCCTTTTTGTCACGTCATCTTTAGCCACGGCCTTGCATCAGAAGTGGCACTTTTAATCTAAATAACGAGACATTCCACATCTGTTTTCCATGAGAGCGACAAGAAAAGGAGCAAGGTAACAGATATGGTGTGCTCGTGTGAGTACATCAAGCCAAGCTACATGGGCTGAGTCAGACTGAGTCAGACTTTACTGACCCCAGATGTTCACCCTCCTCCTCACCTCCTTCCCCCACTGTAGTTCAGAGCAGCTGCTAGGGGCAGATGAGAGGCTCTTCTTCCCGGTAACTGCCTCTGATGGGCAGGTTGTGATGTGGAGCATATCCGTGCTCCATCATCCCTGCGAGAGATGGGGCAGCTTCTGCCAAGAGCAGCACTGCTGCCTCTTTCTAAGATGCAATTTCCTACTAGATGCTCAGAAGTTGCCACTGTGTCTCTGTGTTCTTGCTTGATTTGCCTTGGCTGTAACAGACTTTAATTCTAGTAGACTGTTTCAGCTATTACTTGCACTCAGAATCAAAACTAACCTCCTCTCTTCAATTTTCACTTCAGCATAAAATACAGAGAAAGAATTGTGGGAAAGGCCAGTGGTAAGAGGGAGGGAGAGATCAGAATGAATCAGCAATGAATTATCTAAGCAGTGGAAACATTAATGGGCTTTTATACGTATGTAAATACAAAAGCTGTTCTTGTTGTTTGAATAACTTTCTAAACCATTCTGACTTCTGAGAAACTACTCAGCTTGACTGGCCTGTAGACAAATGTGCCATTGCAACAGAGACTCTTGTTGAACTTTTGCTAGTTGTTCTACGAGAATTAATCATGTTTACAACCTTTCTCTAAATAACCAGCTTTGAAGCTAACCATGTGGCAGTAGATGAGTTTCAAAAAGAAGTTGCATTAAGTTGAAATTGTTCATTTTAGAGAAAACTGTATTTTCATAGGGCCAAATGACCTTGGGATATTTAATCTTGTATCATTCAGTTCCACCTCGGTCATATTACAAACTAGGGACCAGGGTGGTTTCCTTTCTCCCAGCGTACAGAATTCTGCTTTTGGATGCCAGTTGAGTCCAGAGTCCATGAATTAAGAGTCCATAAAACCAGATCTGTTAAAAATGCCTAGAAAGTTATTTTGAAATACATGTGTATGTACCAAATGATATATTATGAAGCTGTGAAGATCTGAGTTTCTAGTAAAAACAAATAGCATCTCCCAAGATTCTGGGAAAATAACAAAGAAGTGCATGTTTTTTACTTCATCAAAAATAGCACGGCTTGAATATGAATATTTCAGGCTTGAAGTTGGAGGTTTAGAAGAGTTAGGTTGCTTTTTCTTAACTAAAATGACATTTTTCAAATTTTTTTTAACTCTCAGCTACTGCTATTGAATTGAGCTCCAGAAAGGACAAACCAAGCTAGAAAGGACAAACCAAGCTATAAAAACAAAATTCCCAGAAGCTCGCTCTGGCTTCTGTTAGTTGTCTGTGGGAGATCTGATTTCAACAGCGTGACTGGATCTGAGTTTGGTTTTCAGCTGCTTGTTCACTGCCAGCTTTCCTCGGAGCTTCTCCCCAGTGAGCAGGGCACATCACGGTGCCAGCAAGCGAGCCAGGAGGTCTGCTGTCCCCGGACTGTGGTACCAGCAAGCACTGCAACTGCAGCCCCAGGGGCACCAGGCCTCCACGTGTTTGGGGGGGCTTCACGCAGATACTGAGCCGTTCCTCAGGTACAACCTGAGAGCAAGCAGGCAGGAGTCCCTCTGCACACTGGTCCTTAAGAGCCCCTCCTGCCTGGCACAACACCAAGGTCTTTAGCCTAGAGAGAAGGAGATTAGAGGATTAATTTTTACATCTTCTGAGTATGCTTCTATAGCACTGAGGTTATTTCTACACTTTTCTTAATTTCAGTTCAGTATATTGGTTTATGGCAGATATCTATGATTTATTAAACTCCACTCCCTCCCAGCTTTATCTTTGTATTACCATTGTCTTGAAGAGATTCATATGAGCCTCACTGAGAGGCAAATGAAGCCATTTGCCTCTAGGGAAACAGTGCTGATTCAATAAGACAGAAAAAAAACCCGCCTGTACACAGAATTAACACTAACATCAGGCACACACAGAGCACCTTAAAAATAACGAGCAAATATTACCTCAGTAGAAGCATTGCAGTATCTCTCAGGCATACAAGTATTTTGACTGCATTGTGCAAAAAGACTTAGAAGTGCTTTGAGCATGGGTTAATTGCTTTGGAAGCTACTCTTCCTAGAGTAATTGTTTGAGTTACTTTCACTTCCTAAACTCCATTGCTCTGTGTGCTTGCTTATGCCCACCCTCTTTCTCTGTGCTCTGCTGCAGTAGGATTTTATTTCGTGAAATAAAGTCCTTTCCCTTCCTTTCTTTAAACTTCCTTACATTTGTCATGCTCATTGCATGCAGGTGGACTTAATTACATTGTTTATTCCCACTTTCACCAGTCAAGGCATAAGCACATACCTGGTTTCAGGGTTAATTGTATCTTTTTCAGCTTTCTCATTCATTGGGCAGCAACAGCTCTGGTTGTCTGCCTGTCTCTCTACCACGGCAGGCAAATTTCTGCTTTGCAGTGGTACACACAGGTGTAGGTGAGAACTGACCAGTACTCACCGTGGTGGATCACTGCTTCCAGCCAAATTTGGGGCAGGTAGAAAGGATTTTTTACAGTTAACACCAAATTTTCAAGAGAAGTATTAAGTAGCTGGCAGTAAACTTTTATGAACTTTATTGACCTGAACTGATGCTACTTCTTTTTGTCATGGCAACCTCATTAATGGGAAATCCAACCAACGTTTGAGCGGTACCCGCATTTCACAGGCACTCTGGGGCTGAGGTGCGGGGGTTTGTTGCACTGGGATTCACACTGTACCTCCTCCCACAGGCCAGCGAGAAGCAGGTTCACTTCGTCGTGTCGCGGCAGACCAGGCAGCAGACCCCCGACCTCCTGCAGGAGACAGGCTGGAGTTACAGTGCCGGCAGCTCCCAGCCTTGTCCCGCCGAGAGGAACAACCCCGGCAAGGTGAGGGCACTTGTGTGGTTTCTCTGCCGCCCATGGGACAGGGGAATGGGAGGGCAGCTAGTGTTTCGTGTCTCAGGGTGCTATCTCTGGCTTCTGTCACCAGAAAAAGCATGTCTTGCTTGGTAATGGAAACACAAAAGCTGTGCTGCTCGTGATTTATCCACGGGTTCTGCCCTGACGCTGTCTGGAGTGGGGAGGGAAGGAGGAGGCAATGGGCAGTGGTGGGACAGGTGCTGATGTGCACCCAGTACCCTGGCCACGGCCACAGATCTGACCAGCAGTGTGAACCAGCAGAGGACAATGCGCTCCAACAAAAACAAAAGGTTTTTCTAAAGTTTCTCCATCTGTAACACAGTCTTCAGACAAAAAGCTTTCACATGCTGGCCTGAAAGATTCCCATAAGCTACTTGAAAGTTATGGTCATCATTAGGCTGTTGCTCATTTATTGAAATGCCCATGCCCTGACCCAGCTGGCAGTTTGGTGGCAGATGGCAGCTCTGGTCTCCCTGGCTGCTGACAGCACGAGGACTTTCTGTGGGGCTTTGGACCCAAAGCATGTTTGTTCTGCTCTGGCAGCACCTGGAACTCGCATGGTGTGGGGTCTGGAAGGGCTGGCAGTGGGCAGCACAGCTGGACCCAACCCAGGGACACAGCACAGAGCAGCCACCTCACCCAGATAAGGCTGTGGTTACCAAACTGTCCCCCAGCTGCCCCGGGTACCTGATCACAGCGTGCGTTTAGTGCATTTAGACTTGCAATATTCTCTTTGCATAAGGCAGAGAGATGCTGATGCTCAAACATATGAGGTTTTAAGTAGGAACCAATGCAGCTAGTTTTGAAAATACATTTTCTGTGTTTACTCGGTGTTATTCTTTGCACTTTAGACAGAGCAAGGCATGTCCTTGCAGGAACTGAATTTGTTTATTTCACTAAATTTGAAGTCACATGCCTGGCTAATTTACATTAATCACCCTGAATGTCACCACTTATGCAAACCCATGCAAGCTTGACCCTGGCCACCGGTGCCAAGGGTGCATCAGGGAGGTGTACAGGCAGGGCGTAAGTTCATCCTGCTTGATGGACATCCAGTTGTGTCCTTAAAGCAATCTCTGGACCAAATATCGGGTGCACAGCTGTCAGCCAGGAGGCAAGTCAAGGATTTTACAAATGTTAAAATAAACCCATTTTTCAGGTCTTTCAAAACTATGTTACTTAGTGGTTTTATGTGTTAAAAAATACAAGTGTGTATCTACCAATTTTTAGTTTTCCTTTTCCACAAAATCACAATCACGGCTCTTGTTAGGTGGGATCAGATCAGCAGGAGTTAAAGCAGAAAGCAGAGTTAGTGTTCAGTAGCTACTACCAAGTAGCAAGTAGTGCCCAACTAATCATGCATCTGCAAGGCATTACTTTTTAATGAAGCAATTATTTCCTTAGGAAGATGTAGGACAGCAATTAGCCTCTGTTGCTACTCTATGCTTCCCAGGGAAGATCCAAGCACCTGCTAACTCTACCATGTTGGTCTGAGTAATTAATTGATACCACATGGGGTTATTTGAGACACGATTTATCTCTCTCTGGCCTGAGATCCTCATTTTCTCTTCCTGTACCAAGAGGTGTTAGATGGGAGTTCTTGGTAAGTCCAGCAATATTTTGGGTAGCTGTGAGATTGAAGGCACAATGTTGGCCTCGTAACAGTCCTTTAAAGACTAACGAGTAAGTGCTATAAAGACTAATGAATCATCTCTCGTTGGATATGTCACAGCTTTTAGGGGAGTTTCCAGTTTGCCATGAGAGATGAGTGCTGCATAAGCACATGAGTGGGTGTGCTGCTGTGGGCTTCTATCCAGTGCCACCATTTGGGCACTTTCCAGGGAAGATCCCAGCCAAAAAAAGAAAATTCTTCAACTGTTCCTACCTCCCTTTAGCTTTGTGTGGACGTAGTGGAAGGCTTCTATCAGAGAAAATGCTCTGGCAATACATCAGCAGATCAGTACAGCTGGTAGACACAATGAGCTTCAGGCACTGGGGACTTCTGGTCTGATACAAACATTACTAGAGTGTTAGTTGCCCTTTTATAGGGCATGACTGGGTCAGTTTAAATATTTCATGCTGTTTTGCTGAAGGTTTAACTGAACATAATTTGCAATTCAGGATCTTTAAACTGGCTTTGGAAGACTTAAAAAATGTTATTTATTTTAAATAGGCCTTAGTGCCGGAGTAATGCTTGCAAGCCTAGGGCCTGTACAATGTCCTAATGCAGCACATGCTCCTGCCCAAAACCAAGGTAATGCTTGCTGGCTGCACCTCACTGTCAGGGGAGTCTCCTACGTGCGTGTGGTTTGATGAGTCTGCTACCTACTGCCATCAGTGGGATTGCTTTATTATGTGTGGTTGATAGAGGATTGCTAGCTGGCTTGAATTCTGGTTGATTTTAAGGTGTTTTTTGTCCCCTGAGCTTACTGTAGGAGGTGATATTAGAAGGTCAGGAATGCTCTCTTTGGGGGAAACTGCTCTCACTGTAGAGCATGTGTGTATACACGGGCTGAAATCTGCTCTCACCCCTGGCTGTATTCCGCATCAAGAATAAGCTCTAGCTTCTGGCAGCCGTCTGGCTCGTGCGGTGGCTCAGGAGCCGCTTTGGGCCAAGCTGTTGGCCTCATGACAGCCAACCTCCATCTGTACAGCATGAGGAGGTGCCTCTCTTTCAGGCTAGTGGCAACCAGCTGTGTGGCCCACAAGGGTCTGGATAAGAGGAAGACAATCTCTTTGGGACCACGTCCTTCTCTGGTGGCAGCGACATCAGGTGTGTGGGGTGCCAAGAGATTGGTCCTGCACAGGGTTGCGTGGATGTCTTTTCCTCTGTACAGAGATAGGGGAAGCACAGCTCAAACTGTTCTGGCTGCTGCCTGGATTCAGAAAAGAGATGTCACAAACACTTTCTTGTGCAGCTGAGGTTGCGAAGCCAGGCTGTAATGCATAAACAGGCCTGATTCAATTCCTTTGAAGTCAGTGGGAGCTTTGCCATTAATTAAATAGCACTTGTTTTTAATTGGAACTGTTTTCTTCTTTCAAATGAATTGTCTAGTACTTAAAGCAAAGAAAATGTTGCTGGAGCAGGCAATGTTTCCTGACCATAAGAGCAGGTTAACCTTCAGGTGAAGTACATTTTCCAAACAGACACAGCGATGTTTTTTTGCCTGCAAGACACGTGTCACGGCTTTGATGTTGTGATAATCTGGTGTAAATATTTATTTTCCAGTAAATATACAGAAAAGGAGGAAAAAATAAAAAGAGGAGGAGATGAACTGTTATGTTTTTCTTCTCCTGACCTTTAAGGTCACTTCAAAATGACAGAGAAGGACAATTGTTTAGAAGAGAATGCACTGAAATGCAGTCACTGATAAACACTGCCTTTTAACTGGTTTACTTGCTATCGATGATACCTCCAAGCAAGTTCTACGTGTGTTTACCAAAAAATGCTTTACTTTCCTTTCATCACTGCCTTCATCTCAGTCAAGTCACCCCAAATCCTTTCTGTCTGCAGCCATGTAAAAAATGACTTGGGAAAGAGTAGCTTCAAAGGAAAATTGGTCCTTTGTGGTTCAGCAACACAAGTACTGGCACTTCTATAATTCTTCGTTGAAATGTAGCAGGACAATTTGTTCCCAAGCCCTACTTTGAAACCTTTCTCTCTGTGTTGATTCCTCAAAAAATAGGGATAAACTGGCTAATGCTCTAATGTTTTTGTTGTCCAAGACTGGATGTATGTCGCATAAGTAACAGGACTGCTCTCTTACTCCAAGCCACAAAGAGAATCCCAATTTCATGTTTTGCTACAAAATTTCAGACTACAATTTTGTGAAAATTAGTGGTGCCCCTATCCCACTTATTTCAGGAAGTGGCCTTTTCCCGATGGAAAGCCACTCCTTTCCAAGGGAAAAAGGGTATTTTTGCAAAACATGGATGAAATATTACATTTAAGTTAGATAGAACTACTATGTTTAAAATATTTACACCTCAAAGAAAAAGGTGAAAGGTTAAAATTATCTGGATCAGAATGTAAAATTTATCTGAAACAGAACATTGTCTGAAGGTTTTAAAATCTTCAGAAGTTCTTAGATTTTGTTTGCAAGCCCTAAGCCCAATTACTCTGGCATGGGGCCTGTGTTCTGCATGGACCAGGTCTAACATGTCCAAAAAACTGTGTTGTTTGGTTTTCTCCCAGAGACTGAGAGAATTCCTCTTTCCACCGAGCTCTTTGACTTTCTATTTCTGGAGCTCTGTGACAGCCACTATTCATCTACTCAAGCACAGAGAAATCCTTTGCTAAGCTTCTAGAAGATCCTGTGTTTTGTTGTCAACATTGCATCACAGAAATCTTGATGTGGAATTAGTTCCACCAAACATACCTTAAAAAAAAACGAAAATCAGAGACTAAGTCTGCCCTACTCCCATTAAAAAATTCTGCTATAATCTTTCTTTGTCCATCATTGTCACCGAGGGAGACATTGTAGATTCATCTGCTCCATTTTCTGTGCTGCTGGACTAGAAACTAATGTAAAATGTCTTTGTGAGATGTCAAATTTCCAAGAAGAGATTAATGTGGCTTTAAATGAGTTTTATAGATTATTTTTGCATATTGTGAATGTGAGGTCACATTTTTGAATGAGAAGAGTGTTTTTTAAATATGCCTTTGAAATGTATTTAGAAGCATGCTATTATATATTAGCCTGGAATGGATGATGCTGCTCCTGCAAGAGGGGCTGGGATTGTCAGGAGATGATGTCAGGAGCACTGCTTATGAAATACTTAAGGAAAGCAAAGCAATTAACATTTACATCCAGATTTTATTTGCCTTTCGAACTCTTCTGTAAGTACTGAGTGCATGGTAAACATAACATTCGGTTCGCAGGTTTTGTTGGAGCTTGCGTTGCAGTGGTTCTGCATCCTGAGGGCACCTGTGGGTTTGTTTCTCCCTCACTCACGCACTAGTTATTGCATGACCAGCTGTGTGTATTTAACTTTTCCTGTTCAGGGGCAGAAATATAGGGCTGACTGTCCTGAAGTGACCCTTCAAGCGCAAGCACTGAGAGCACCCTGGAAACCGCTGGCTCTTCACTGTAAATGTTCTTCTCTTTTTCTGAACAGAAACACTTGTTCTTCAAGTGTGTTTCCACTCACAACTTACACAGAAACACAGATATCTGGAAGATCAAATGACGTATGTCTCTTCTAATATGTCCCCAATAGTTTCATTCCTCAAAACCAAGAGGACTACTCCCTAACTATACAGATGATGCTCAGACTGCAAGGGGCAAGATAAGAAGCACAACCTGATAGTCAAAGATAGGATGACCACTAGTGATATTAATATCAAGAACTTTTTTTTCCTTTTTAAATCAAATTCCTTATTTACATTTCAAGGACCTGATTCTAATTTGCCTTAGCACTAAAACAGTCCTGGTTTTGGTGGAAGCAGGGCCTGACTTTAACCATTAAAGCACAGTTATCTTGGTGGTAGCTCTGACTGCAGATGCCTAAGCCCCTGAGGGAGTCCTGCCTGCCATCAGGCCAGGTGGCTGGGAACTGTCTTGGTGTTACTCCCACGAATATTTGTTTTGATAGAAAATGCCAAAGCTGTCAGGGAGGTCGCCATGCCCACAAACTATGTTTGTTGTTGCTATTTTCTCCATCGCAGAGCACCCTTCACACTATCACCTGTCATGAGAAGGTGGTGGCTGTCCGGAAAGATCACACAGAATCGCTGGGAATGACTGTGGCAGGCGGAGCATCTAACCGGGAATGGGATTTGCCTATCTATGTCATAAGTGTGGAACCTGGAGGAGTGATCAGCAGAGACAGCAGGATAAAAACAGGTAAAAAGGAGGGATTTTGAAAGCCTGCTTTAAATCAAGGGCTTCTTTTGAAAACTGAGGGATAGTGAAAGAGCTTCACACTCTGACATCTTCAGCAATCCTACAGATTTTGGGATGTGTCAGATTAGAGGGTCTCAAGTCAGCTATCAGAAGAGGCAAAATTTGCAGCAGTAATCATCTCTGTGAAGTAGGATGTAGGAATACTCTGGTGGAAAAAAAGTTAAATAGCTTTTCCCAGGAAAATTAGCTTGCACCACCATCTCCTAACTCCTGATACATTCATTGTGCAACCTTCATGTGTTTTTAAAGTAATTTTTTGTGCTTATTTGTCATTGCATTCATGGATTTGAATGAAATATACAAGAGCAGAATTCCCACTATATATGAAGCCACATTAGTGCCTTGTGGCTCAACATCATGTCTGGAAACATTGGCTTCCTAACCCCATTTAGCTACTGATGTAACAGGGTGATAAAGACAGTAGTTTCTCCCCTTCTGCATGAATAAGCCTTTAGAGCAAAATAAGGAACGTATTTTATCAGATGGTTTTGTGGGAATAGCTGGGCAGCAGAGGAAAGATGAAACTCTCAGGTTTCAATAAGTTACATCTTCGAGAGCCAAGTCCCTCAGGAGCCTGCATCCAGCACTGACACAGCTCGCTTACCCTTCCTGCTCTATGTTCTCCTTTAGTCCAGTCACTGCCTGGAAGCTGGAGGGAAATCCTGAGTTTGAGGGAGGTGAAGGCACCCAAAAATGGGGCAGAATAGCTACAACCCAGTCAGGCCTCATGAGCCTGGGCCTCAGTGCCCATCATTGGCACACATGAGAACCTCCCCTTTGTCTGCTCAACGAAACCCATGTGAGAACATGACAAGAGGAGCAAAACAGCAGGTTTCCCCTTTCCTCCTGCTGGGAAATGACTGCCTCTCAGTGGGATACACTTTCCAAAAAATATTCATCATAAGGCAGCATGGAAAACTCAGCCTAGTTAATTTGATAAAATTAGAAACAAATGAATATATGATGTTATAATAGTGCCATAGGCCTCTGATTTAAAGCAGCTCTTGGGCTGTTGTCCTTCTCATTGGAGGCAGACCACAAGAAGAGGTTAATGATCCTATTGCAGTGTCTGGACTGCCAGTGATACATCCCTGCCTGGAGAAGCATCCAAGCCAAGCACAGAGGGCACCCAGGAAAGCCCTGGTACGGGAGCCTGCTATGAAGGGTAGCAGAGCACTTGGCACTGTGGCTGCTTGCATGACATAAGTGATGCCTTTATTGTTCTTCCTGTAGTAATTGAGGTCATCTTTGCATTTTCCTCTGAAGCTGCAGTGCCTATATTATAAATAAGGCATACAGAAAGATGGTTTGGCTTGCAGCCATTCAAACAGGCATTAATGTGAAAATAATAACGCGTTATACCACAAAGCAAACTAGGAAGAGCCAGTTAGAGTGGCAGTCCTCAACTAAGGGAGAGCTGGGAGAAAAATATCATTGAGCTGTCAGGTCTCAAGCTTAGGTTGAGTACAAAGGTTGTTAGCTGGAAGTGGACTCCAGAGACCCGGACGAGTACTAGGCACTGGTACCAAAGCTTGTAGGTACAGCAGGACCCCAGCTGTTTGTTCAGCTCCAGATGCAGGACATGACATGGAAAGAAACCAGGACCAAATTCTCTGTCCAGCCATGCAATGTTTTGGTGTACAGGGATCTAGACCCTTCCCTCATTCCTGTGGCATGTTTACCAGCATATGCTTCACATCCACATTAAACGATAGGATTAACAAAAAGCCTCGTCAGGCAGCCAGTTCTTGGTCATGACTTTGACTCACTTGTTTGTGGAGGTGGAGAGGGGATCCTGGAAGCACTTGCAGGGCTTTTTATCATGCATTTTATTGGTCTCAGGTGACATCCTCCTGAACGTGAACGGCATTGATCTGACGGGAGTCAGCCGGAGTGAGGCCGTCGCCCTGCTGAAGAACACCAACTCCTCAGTGGTGCTCAAAGCCCTGGAGATGAGAGCATGCGAAGCCCAGGAGGAGCGGGGTCACCTGCCACCCCCTGAGGACACACAGGAGACCTCTGAGAGCAGCGAGTGGTCACCGTCCTGGGTTATGTGGCTGGGGCTGCCACGGTAAGTCCACGGATTGCAACCTCTTGCTGAGGGGGAGTGGGAGGAAAGATTTGTATTTTCTGGCAATTTTTTCTTTTGGCTTGATTCATTGCACTGACGTCTTAATTAAATCCAGGCTCTGTCACTGACTTGACTCTAAATACCTCCCTTTTGTAAATGGGTATGTGTACATGGCAAAATAGACATGCAGTTCCCCTTGCGAGGGAGGATAGGATACTGAATTGTTTCAATCTTGTAAACATATCTGGCACTTAGGGAGTGCAAGGAAAATCTTGCAGGGATACAGGAGCTTGCTGAACTGGAGTCTAGGCTCGACCACCCCGCAGAAGGCAGAGAGATACCCCTCCTGCAACACTCAAGCTGCATAGCCCTTCTCCTTAGCCAAATCCAGCTGAATTGTTTGACTTTACCCAGATGTTGCAAAGTTCGTGCAGTTGGCCAGTATCTCCAAATCACCTCTTTTAACCCCACCCCCGCCTGAGAGAAGTCCATTTGTCATACACAGGAAGCAGCTGTGTTGTCATTTCAGCAGGGATAAGAGCCACATCGCATGTCACTAAGCTCTCAGTGTGCCCGGTGTAATACCTACAGCCTCTGCAACAACCAAGAAAGTATGAAAGGAGGACACATTGTGAATCTGTCAATGTGCAAAGCTGGGATCACAGATTTGAAACTAATACTCAGTTTTAAGGAGTGAAGAATTTGTCTTGTAAGTTCCTCCTGACTGTACTCCTAATTCTGGCAGCAGTTCAGTATCTCTCTTACAGGCGGGCAGGAAAAGATGGCCTGCAGAACAGGTGGGCTTTTCTCTAGGCACAGTTTCAGGACTCCTCTTCATTTCCTACTCTTGCATAACAGGTTTCCCTCTTTCTAGCTGGAGCCATTTTGAGCTCATTCACCTTGCAGCAAGGTCTGCCATGAGTGCCAGATGTTTTTCGGGGCTTGGTCTGATGCTAACGACTGTATAACATGTGCTGAAGCACTGCAAGAGCAGAAGGCAGGCTGCATGCCTGTCACACACAGGCAAAATACTCCTCCTCCAGTGGAGAGGACTATATCTTTATACCTGTGAAAGAAAAGCAGTAAAAAGAAAACGCAGTAAACGGATGCCCCTTGACTTGCTACCCCAGGCAATGGTAAATTTTCCCCACTCAGTCTCTCTGAAGACAGGCAGGCCCAGGGAGGTCCTCATTCCTGCTAACTTCTTCTGCTCTCCTGAGTTTGGTCAGCAGCATGGTGGAGGTACTAGAGCATGGGTAATGCTCTCAGCAAAGAGACAGCGACAGACTAGAGGCCTTATAGATGATGCAACCTGCAGTGCTGAATCTTGCCTTCTGTCACCATCCATTGCTAGATGGACTGAAAGAATTGCACTCTGCCTATGCCACTTTCGTTGGGCTGTGTTGAAAACCTGAGCTGCTTGGTCATCATCTCCTACTCACAGCTGCCTGAAGTTCCCACTACCTTAGCATGGTAGGGGACACGAAGGACAGAGCTCCACAGCACTGCAGGCTTGCACCCAGAGTTCACATCAGTCAGTTTCACTTTGCAGTTTGGCAATAAAATGGGTTTTCTCATTTTAGAAACAGTTTCTGAGCTCACTTTAGCCTTCCTCTGAAGGCTGCATGTGTGAAGGCATTCCAGCGCTTTTGGTCTGAAGGAAAGTCAGCCCCAGTGTCAGCAAGGCTGAAGACAAGAGTTCATTGTAACTCTAGCCCCAGCCGCAAGGCCGTGCACAGAGCACGGTGTGACGCTTCTCCTTCAAAGAGACGTGGGGACATTGGTGTGCTGAGTGGGGACACTGCTCTGAACAGCACACTAGTGCCTGGGACACGGACCAAGGTGCACTAGATGTGACAGTAACAAAGGTGCTCTGTATTCTTATTAGCAGCTGATTGGCTGAGTAGGGGCACAAGAAGATCAGGTTTGGGATTGCTCGCTAGGTGTTAGCAGACCCTTCAGTCGTCCCCAGCATGAGTGTGCTCACCCACTTATTGTTCTGATTCTCCAGGGCCCACTTCAGATGTCTGAAAGTCCTTCAACAAGTTCTGTCATGAGAATGTGTATCACGTTAACTCATTGTGCTCCAGGTTGAGCATTTAACCTTTCTCTGGCTTTCAGTTTGCTTTTGGCAAGGATCACATCTCACTAGATCTCAAGATACTGTCAGCAGTCTCATGACATTTTCCAGGCTGTTAGAGAAAATTATATTCTGTCTAAACAGATGTCTGACAGGTCCATCTTGGAAAAATGCCTGATGTGCAGTTATGGGGCAAAATGTTGAAAAATCACCTACTTTAATGAAAACAATTTACTGGAGAGACTGCTCCAAAGCGTGCAAGTCCTAGAATGTTTGGTACAGCTAATGGAAAAGTAGAAATGTCACAATCATGATTATGCAGGATCATGCAAAGTACTTGGGAAGATAGGCAGGAAGGGGCACACCTAGGTGAGACAAATTGAACAAACAGAAAAGGTGGTAAAACTGGTAGGCCAGGAACAGGCATGGTTTAAAAAAGAGGAGGCTGGATAGTAGGTTATTTAAATTCTTTTGAGAAGGGAACGATGCGGCTTTAGATAAGCTCTGGCAGTGCAGTGTGTTTATCTGTTCACAGCAAGCAAGGTGTTCAGAGGCAACTTGATCTCACAACTTAGAGTGGGATATTCAGGCTCAGGAAACTGAGGGGACAGGACAGTCTTTCTTTGTTCCAAATCCATGGAATTTTGAGGAAAATCCTGTGAATGGTCCCATCAAATGTGCTGAGTTGAACTAAATACTAGAGTAGACAGAGTCTACAGACCTCTGTCCATGACCAGTGAAGTAGAAAACAGGCTAACATTAATAATAGTTACGTGATTTAAAGTAGCTTAATGCCCAATTTTCCATACTAGAACAGAACTCTTCCTTTCCCAGGTACTGCATACCTATTACAGAGATGAGTACAGACAAGAGACAGAAATATTGAGAGTTAGGGAATTATATCATTTTTCTGGATGAAGTTGGTAGCAGCAGAATCAGACAAGTTATCTGATCCCTTGCACCAAAGCTCAAAGATTTGGAAAAGCCATCTTGCTAACTTAACATTTGCAGATCTCACTTAAATTGTCTTTTTCTTGTGAGATCTTAGAATTGGGTTTTCTCATTTTTGTATGGCTTAATAATACATAAACAGCTCCTCTGTTCTTTCTGTAGTACGATCCAATATGTGGTGGTTATAAAATACGTGCACATGTGCATCTGACATCTGTCAAAACTTGGCCTGCACGCAAGCGGAGGGGCTGCGGGCTGGGCGGCGGGAGGAAACAGTGATGCAGGACCTTAAGCATTCTTGCCCAAAGACTTATTTCAGGGTAGCTAATTTAATTGTTTGTTGTTTAGGAAGACAGAACTCCTTTATTGGTAGAGGGACATGTTGTTGTGAAGCATGCACAAAGGAAATAACAGGGAATAGCTGGCAAAAAGCATTTCCGCAGCTCTGTGATGCTGCTTCTACCCTTGCTTGTTTTCCTGCTCTCCTTTCTTTGCTCTCCTCACATTTCCTTCCCTCAGCTAATACTTAAAATACTTTTTAGATCATCCTGTCATAACATTTACAAACATTAGTACTTCACACAAGTGCTTTTCTTCATCTGTAAAGTGAGATGAGAAAGAGACAAGGTGGCCAAAGTCATTCTGCAAACCTGGGGTAGAACAAGATGTAAAACATGAAATTAGGACAGAAACACCTCCAAAGTAACTCCATCCGGGCTGTAGGACTCTGGTGGAAGCAATTCTCAAATATTACCTAGTCTGCTGCCATTTGTGTACTGCAATGGGGCAGGAGGCGGAAATTATCCTTTTCATAGCTGTTATTGCTGAAGTCCTCCTGTGGTTGGGCTGGTTTTCATTCCTAGACCATAAGGCTACTTGTGCTTCATGAAAATCAGTGGGGAACTGTACCTTTAACTACTCGAAAACAGGCACTTTTAAATTCCTCATGCATCAGTAACTGATGCTTAGTTGCAGTATTTCTTAGGATAGGACCCTGTGGATAGACACTGTATATCCCCAAATCTTGTATCTGAGGCAGGTTCACACACAAATTATTCCTTATCCTCATCTTCTGGAGTATTTAGAGATAAAGGCTGCTCTCTTCCAAGGCAGGAGATGGTTCTCCTTAGACTGGTTGCAGTTCAGTGGGTTATGGTAGTTTGACTGGGTTAAAACACCCAGACTGAGGCTTTCATTACCACAGAAATATAATCTACTCAAACACACTAAGCATCTTTCTATGGTTTTATTTTTTCTCTGTGATACTCTGTAGCTTGTCTTTACGATTAAACAGCCCGAAAAGAGTAGACTCCCTTTGGGCTGCTCTTTGCTTAGGCAGAGCAGGCATCTCTGCTTAAGCACTGAACTGTTTGGAGCAAGCAGGACCTGCATTACACACAGCTCAGCTTTGCCTGCCAGCATCCTTTTCACAGTTCTGACAGCGCTGACAACCAGCTGATGGATGGTGCACTGCCATGCTTACACCTCTAGCCCACAGAATGGAGATAAGAAAACATCGAGGTAAAGGCATAAACACATCCTAGACACTCCTATTCTTCCAAGAGTCAGTCTCTAGCTATGGCTGTTGCGATGGGTTGGACCTGCCTGCACCAACACCCACAGCAGGGTGAGCAAAAAGAGAAAGAGCGAGTAAACTCATGGGTCAAAAGACAGGGAAATCACGCACTCTTTATTGTTGTGGCCAAAACAGACTTGGCTTTCAGAACTAAAAACATTTCATTACCAATATGGGTATTGGGAACCAAAGAAGACAAGCTTGTAAACATTTTGTGAAAAGGGGTGAAAAGGGGATTTCCTAAACCGAACATCACACCAGCACCTCTTCTCCCGACTTCCATGTCTCCACTGCCTTCTTGTCACAGCAGGTTACCCCCAGTCCCTTTGGTGTGGTAAAAGGCAGTACAGGGGCATGGAGTCACGACAGAGTAGTTGCTCTCTGCTGTTCCTTGGTTCCCATGTGTTTTCTGTGCTCTGGCAGAGAGAACAATCCTAATGCTATTATGCTGTTTCTATTTTACCTAAATTCATCATACACTTTGACAGCAAATATGTATTTCTTCTTTCTGGACTGATGGAGACCATGCAACTAACAACCTTATAGACTGCATGTATCGAATGCACATAAGCCGTGTTTGGGTTCACTGCCTTTTCTCCTCCTGTCTTTACCTGATGGCCTACTACTTTTCTATGGCATCAGGATTTAGCTGATTACCTTCCAAGTTCAAGAATGTGCTCCATAAGGCAGGGAGTGTAGCACTGGGCAGCAAAGACCTCTGCCCCAAAATCAACACTGAATTATAGCACTGATGGCTGAATGCTGGCATTGCTTGGTCATGACCTTGAAAAGTACCATTAAATATAGAGGGCTTAAGTGATTTTGCACATTGAAGAAGTCCACAGAAGGTAAAGTAATAATGCCTGATTGCTGAGGAAGAAGCACCTGTTTCTTACATTAGCAACCAGTGAATTCTTGTGCATATATTACATACCTACCATCCTGGGAGCAGGTGAATATTTGTAGGCCCTGGGGGACTAATTTAGTATTACTGCTGTGAAAGACAGCAAATGCGCTATTTGACAAACACAATTTTAGAAACACTAGGCATATCAGCCTTTAAGATAAAAGCTATTTATCCTCCTATGGAAGTGTCAGGAGCTTCTTAGAAACCTAAAGAGTCTCTGAATAGAGCTTGTAACAGTTGCCTGCTGTAGGTCAGCCTATATTTTAAGATTTGGAGTAGCAAATATATTTTCAGTCATTCAGTAATTTCAATCATTCCTGGGGACACCCCTCATGATATTGGTTAAGTACTATGGACAGAAATTTCTATCACTCACTCTTTAACAAATGGAATTAATTTGGTTTAAAAAAAGGAAACAGAAATTAATGTATTCAGAGCAATAGGCAACATTTGAGAGTCTAATAAGACTATTCTTGTTTTCCCCTATTCCTAGTTTTGGAACCTAAGCTTTGACTGAGCATAACATACAGTATCATAATGTATATTCAAAAGACAAATGGAGAGAGAAGCAGATTTCAGTTGTCTTACTATAAAATCTTGTGTTTATCATTACAGTGAGGATAAACTGTCTTCTTGAAAGCAGACTCAGTACTCCAAAGCACTGACCCACATGGCTAAGTTTCTCTCATCTTCCATGTTGTGACTTATCAGGTTGCTCAACAAGAAGAGCTCAGGATCCCTAATTCCACCAATACCTGTCTTTGTGTCATCTGTCATTTTTGTAATTCGTTCCATTGGCCTTAAAACTATTTCACTTTGCCACGCACCACATGGCACATTATTTCACTTTGCCATTCACTACCACAGTAGTAAATGCCTGAGCTCTTTGACATAATTAATCACATACAGGCTCATATCTGGAAGATAAACAAGTCATTGGGCTGTACAAGGTAGAAGAAATAGTTTTTTGAATTGCTGATTTACAAACATTAAATCCAGACTTAAGTGTTTTTCTCCATCATACCAACTAGATCATTTGCACAGATTTCTACCCTATAAAAAAACTTATTTAATACTTAAGCCCAAGATTACCTACTAATTTTACTTTTGGGATAACTGGTTATCTGGTTATAACAGGAAAGCAGTACTACAGAAACAAGAGAAGTGTAGGTGCTTAATACAGTGGAACTATGGCACTATTTAAACTCTTAAAAACGCTCTACGGATGCATGAAAAGGCAGATTCATTATTAATGTTTCATCAGAATCTAAAGTTAACTCTAAGACATTTAATTAAACTGGTTTATTTCAGGTATTTGTACAGCTGCAAAGAAATTGTATTACGAAGAAATACATCTGGAAGTCTTGGCTTCAGCATCGTAGGAGGTTATGAAGAACATACTGGGAACAAACCATTCTTTATCAAATCCATTGTTGGGGGAACACCAGCATATAATGATGGCAGAATCAGGTAATGATAACTACCAAAAAAAAAGTAGCATTTAAGTAAGTTTTTTTTTCCGGTTAACTTGTGGGGGTTTTTAAAAAACATGTTTTTATTAAGGCAGTGGCAGGGAGGGGGGGAAGGACCCATTGATACAGAACTAACTCTGGGAGATATGGAAACAAGACAGTTTCCTAAAGTTTAACAGTATCCTGAAGTTTAACAGATCTGCCCTGATAGCAAAATGTTTTCAGATATCTAGCAATCCACTAGTACATGAGTAAGTCAAAAGAGTCAATTTGAGCTGTGGGGTGGTACAAAGCATGCCAGCACAGGCGTTTCCCACATACCCAGTTCTAACCCACCCCAACCACAGGCCTTCCCTGCAAACACCAATACAATTGAAGAGAGTAAATGCACAATCATGGCACAAACTTACATCTATTAACAAGGATTAAAAGGTAATTTTTTTCAAAACACAGATCATTCTAGTATCTAAAGAGCGCCTACAAGAAAGCTGGAAAGGGAGTTTTTTACAAGGGTATGTAGTGCTAGGACAAGGGATGATGGCTTTAAACTGAAAGACAGTAGGTTTAGACCAGATATTAACAAGAAATAATTTAATGTCAGGGTGGTGAGGCACTGGAACAGGTTGCCCAGAGAAATTGTGGATGCCTCCTCCTTATTTGAGGACTGATTCGTTGGGGCTTTGAGCAACCTGGTCTAGTAGAAGGTGTCCCTGCCCAGAGCAAGGGGGTTAGAACTGGGTTATCTTTGAAGTCCCTTCAACCTAAGCCCTTTTATGATTCTGTGATGATTCATCAGAATTAACATCAGAAGACCTATATAATGTTTTCTTTCAAATTTATCTAATTAATCATAAATTTGTAAGAAATCCAAACAGGAGAAGTATTTTCACTTGCTGTATTCCCTTATTCATGAAAGGTAGTGAGCCAGAGGAGGAACCATAATACTAATTTCTACCCCTTCCTCCCAGCTTAAGGATGTGCTTCGGCATGTGAAAACATTTAAGATAAGAAGTCACTTTGTTTAATTGTTGTCTCGTATTTGTTTTTTCAGATGCGGTGACATCCTTCTTGCTGTCAATGGCAGGAACACGTCAGGAATGATGCATGGCTGCTTGGCAAGGATGCTCAAAGAGCTAAAAGGAAAAATTACTCTCACAATTGTGTCCTGGCCTGGCACATTTTTATAGAACAAGTCTTCGTGGAGAGTATGACAAGCATCTTAACATGGGGAAAAAATAAAAAAAAGGAACATCAGTCTTTGCTTTTTGGGGGGGTCAAGTATGTATTTATAAAGAAAAGGTTTGTGAAATTTCAACCTGCATGTCAAGAAAAGTCAAGTTTAGGCAAAGCAGTGACACCCGTGAGAAAATCACTTTAGAGTGATCCAAGCTACAGACTTAAGTCCTTCCTTCCCTGTGTTAAGGGTTTTTTGTTGTTTTTTTTATACATATCTATATATCTATTTAATGCATTATAATAATAATAATAATGAAATTTAAGGAGCAACAGCTTCTGCTCACCCACTTTATTTTGATTTACAAAAAGAAAACCTTGAATAACTTATGAAAATACTTCTTGCAATTTTTCTAGTTGCAATAATCAGGTGAAAGTTTTTATCCAACACAGTAATAGCACTTTGATTATGTGTACCTTTTCATGGTCAGCATGAAGCTGGTATTTTCAAGACTTTCAAGTACTGTTTGTTAGTCTGTAAAACTGTGAATGAAATTTCTAAAATAATTAAAAATAATTGCAACTGTGTACTTGTACAGACATTATTTTCATCCAAAACCAAATTACCTCGTATCCCTGGTTTGTTCTGATTAATACTATTAAATCTGGGATTTTTATATAGAATATTACTTTTAAGGAAGTACACTGCACCCTGCTAACGCCATCAAGTAAAACTTCAGAATAGCAGTACATTTTTAGTGGGACTGCCTTATCAATCACACTTGATACTGTTCTGCATGAAGTAAATCTGAAAGTGATGATGGTCTTATATGTCTCTTAAAATAGTCCTTTGTCTTTCTCTGCAAATTACTTGTGTTCCACAGTCTTGTTTTTATCTCACAAGCTTGCAGTGGGAAGAGGATATGTTTGTTAATCTTTATCATGTTAAGGACAGCTGTTCCCCTAGAACAAAGACTAAAATGAACTCTCTCTTAAGCCACTGAAAAGCAGCAGGGATGATTATCCAGCTTAATTCATCCTTACACACCCACACAAACCAGACATAATTACCAAGTGTATCATCACCACACTCAGTGTTCCATTCAACTAAGAACAATCGGCACCTTTCCCACTTTCCCTAATTTTTTTTTGCTTCACGTTATTACAAAGCTTTTGAAGAGCCTGCAGTTCCTGTCTGTCCCTGCAGTAAAGGATGACCTTTCCAAATATGACTCCAAAAGCTATGTTAAACCCACACTGTTCCAGATGTTGGGTATATAATAAAATGAATGCACACTGTTTCTAAAGTCAGTAAAAGAATGACCTTCCCGTTGGCTTACGAAAAAAGGAGACAATTTAATACAAAGAATTTAAGCCCTACTTAAATTGTAAGAGCATAAGCCTCTAGCTGTAAGACATTTTTTCACTGTTTCTTAAAAGACCAAGTCAGTCCAAGAATCTTAACATGAAAAATTCGTTCTTTTATTTTCAAAAAAAACCAAAGTAACCTTTGATTTCAAACTAACAGAACAAGATTAAGAGCAAATTATTGTTAATTCCCAGAAAAATAACAAGATTTATAGTAATCTATTTCTGGCACTAATATATATGCAAGTAGGCAAAAATCACACAAGCCTATTCCACAGGGGCAGCTTCAGTGTTTTCCTGTTCAGGAGCAGGTTCACCACTGGCTTCTTTTCCTTCTTTGCTTCTTTTGGACTTCTTGTGTTTGTGCCTTCTGTGGCTATCCCCTTCTTCACTGTCATGACGACGTCTACTGTTACTAAACAAAGAGAAAACGCCTCAAACACTTGACACTTCAGGCCCTATTTAATTACAAAGTACCAAAAAGACAGCTTCTGCATTTATATTTGAAAACTGGCATCTGCTCTCAACTCAGAGTATTTGGATGTCAGCACACAACTGAATTTTTCCTGGAATGGAACATACATTCTACCCATCCTGTACTTTTTGTGGGGAAAATGGAATGACTTTTCACATTTGTAACCCATATTCTAATAGCAATACTTTTAACAATGTCACGTACCTATTAATATTCCTTAATAATTTGACATTCTTGTTGACCCCATTTTCTGGGCTTAGCTTTTATTTCTAACTTAAAATGGATCATGTAGAACAATTTCTATCAAGTGACTGTGAGGGTTATTTTACTTACTGAGAATGACTATTGAGTTCAGCAATGAATGTCAGCTTCATTCCACCTCTTTCTGACTCACCATTTTTACCCTTCTTTCCCCAAAGTCCTGGTTTCTGTTCACATACTGACTGTCACATACATCACTCAGTACAAGGTTACCCAGGGTCAGTATTGCTTTTCGTCTGTCCACATTTTATATGGCAGACTTGTTCCAAGCAGCACATTCAAGTGTTTACAGTCTTTCCACAAAACTCCTGTTTGTTTGGGGTTCTTTTAAAAGTTTACTTTATTTTTTTTATAAACTGGGCAAGTCTTTCGTATCCTATTAAAAAAAGAGAAATCAAACCTTCGAGATGACTTGTGTCGAGTGTCTTCTTTCTCTCTGTGTCTCCTGTCTCTGTGTCTGTCTTCTTTCTCTCTACTTGTCCTATGGCGGTCGTAGCCCCTCTCTGCATAGTCTCTGTATCTGTAGCGTTCTTCATCACTGATTCAGAAAGAAGAGATTTGCAGGACAGTAAGATCAAGGAGAATAACAATAACAAGTTGAATGACAGGCAAATCTTAATATTGCTTCTGGGTGTCTAAATGAGTTCCAGTGCTTAAAGAACAATAAAGTTATTCACGTTATAGACTAGACTTGTGCAGTTAATGCAATTTTGAAAGGAAATTGTTCGTTAAAAATGAAAGAAAAAAGAACACTACAGTGTTCCTATTAAGTTTATACAGGAGCTGTCAAGTTGTTAGCTTGAACTGTGAAGGAAGTACAATCCTACATAAACTTCAGTAATGTTTTCAGATCAGTGTTCGAAACATTCAACACTTACCAGCACACTTTTTGACTATTATACAATTTGGGTAAATTAAAATTAGATTTTGGTACAATTACCTACTTCCTTATACCCGCTTCAAGAAAAGGAAAAGCCAAGCACAAACTGTAAAATATACTAAATGTTTTGGGTTACTTTTGAAATTATTTTTTCTCCAGTGCTAGTGCTGTCTCTACTTCCACTTCTCTCTTGGATTAACATGAAATGCTGCCCTGCCACAATGTTGGTAAGAACCCCTAAATACCACAGGTTAGACAAGAATTCAACAGCTTTACTTAAAAACATATTTTTATATTTTGACTTGATGAAAAGGGCAGTTCTAAGAGTTTACTGAAATCTAAAAAAACCAAAAAAGATGAGAATGCTATCCATTGTTAGCCAACACGACTTAAATGTTACATTAGCATAGCTTAAAAAGCCATGATCATTTCACCATTTCTCTACTACAAAAATCCAGCCCAGCATCATTTAACAGTGAGACTTCAATACAAATGAACTTAGTGTAATTATTTATATATCACATGAAGTCTTCTCTAACCAGAGTCTGGGAGATCCCCAGCAAGTCCTAAAGACAGGCACAATGTAACCAGGCTTTCGAAAGAAGTAAAATCAGTAACAATTTAGATACTGTTAACCTAACAAAAGGCAAGTGTTTCTGTCTTTGCCAACATTTACCAAGAAAAAAGTATCTTCCTGAGGTCCCTGGCAGCCGCAGAACTGATCAGACAGATCACACAGGGAGAACAGCTCAAGCCTAAGAGTTTTCTCATGTCCTGGAGCAGTGAGATCAAACCAATTTAACTGCCACAACTTGGATCCTCTGGCCATTTCCCAAGTGAGGATATTACATTAATGATTATTACGGCTATGCATGAAAACTCAGAGTGAGGAAGGAGAACACCTGAAGCAACAGCACTAGTCTTTTTATGAAACTCTGTATGATTACATCATTAAGCAAATGTCAGAAATTAGTAATTTCAGACACTGTAGAGAAGTATTAACCACCCCACAGAAAATTCTGCTTTTCTAAGGGACACAAAAAATATTCACACATCAAAATCAGGAAAACTACAGCTACAACTACAGGACTCAAAATTATTATTTGCCTCTGAGTAATACAACTTCATTGATTTTATAATGGATTTATAAACACAGATCTGAGAGTAAGCTGACTGAATCCTGCAAAGCACATTTGTGATCAAATGGCACAAAAACTCACTGAGGTTGGAAGGCATGAGTGGAGGTCATCAGGACCAAACGCCAGCTAAAGCAGGGCCATCGGGACCACCACCTGACCAGTACCACGCCCACACAGCTTCAGGATATCTCCACGTATGGAAACTCCCCAGCCTCTCTGTGCAACTATAGTTTCCTCCCATATCTGATACTGCTTCCCAAAACTAATATTTTGATGATCAGTATCTAATTAAAAAATTAAAATTTGAATGTCTAACACTAACTTCTGATAAGCTTGCCATGAGAAATTAGATGGCTACTTGTAGACTTATGGCTTATTTTCAAAGATCAGATCCAAAGCCCTTAACGATAACTTACACCTTACATTTGTTCTGTTACCCAGTTATTTTTAAAACACTCCAGGAAAGGTTAAAAATATTACTGATACTCCCTTTCAAACCTTATTTTGGCAAACTACTAAAGAACCATGACAGCTTGTAAGTGTGTCTGATGAAAATAAACAACTTCTGTAAGTAAAGCAAAAAATCAGTCTGCCAAGACCAGTGTGTTGGGAGCTTTCAGGAACATGCTAACACTGCTCATAGTTTTTGACCTTTATCGCGCATTGATCGTGGAGTCTCGTTCAGTTTGTTGACCACCAGGACACCAAATCCTGTAAAGCTGCAATCCAGCTAGCCAGATCCTCATCTGCTCTTCTGCATGAGATTATTAAATTCCAGGACCTTACAAACAAAGTTGCTGGGGTTTGTTTTTTTGGTTTTGTTTTTTTTATTTTTCAAATCGCTGAGGAAGAACCACAAAACAGTAACATATCAATCAAATTCCAATGTCTACATTTTTAGTGGTGACCAATTGACTTGAAATGATCAAAATAAAACAAAACAAAACAAAATAAAGTCCCAATCTTTGCAGAAGGGAAACAGTCCAAAAATAATGGTATCTTCTCAAGGGGGTAAGTGAGATGCATTGTAAAAATGCACACTTTTGTCTGAGGATAGCAGGGTAAAAGCAGAAGAGAATATAAAGACAGCTGAAAGTTCATTTTGAAACCACATTTTGGTTATAACAGAATAAAAAATAATCCTATTTTCCTATAATTTTAAGAAATGCTGTAGCAAAAACACACACTACTCATCTAGAAAACAACTGCTAAAAGCATTGAAAACCATTATTTCTGAGCAGTAAAACTCTAAACCTGATGCTTACTACAAACCCCACCAAAGTAGCACTTGATCAAAGTTTAAACAAAGGGAATATAAATAAAAGCTATAAATCTGTGCAGTCTCTAAAACAGTTCATGTTCTCTTCCTCACAGCTCCACTCATTTTATTTTCATAAGTGCACAGAATTGAAAATAAACCCTCTTAAGAAATATTATAACTGCATGCTCTTTCTTAAGCCTCTCCCACCTCTTCTGTGATTCCCAAACCAACTTATCCTAGTTAAGGGCCTCCCATTTTCTTACACAGCCATGTGGCAACAGCTTTGCTACAGATGGTGGATAATTTAGTCACATAAAAAAGTCGAGGCCTGCTCTTCCCCCTCCTTTACAGATAACTCTGGCAGCAGCACAGAGATTTCTTGAGGCCTGGAAGCTATTAAGGTTCATTTCAAGCACCCTTGAATGACCAGGGTTCTTTCTGGCCTTCAATCAAGCTGTCTGAGAAACAGATGTTTAGATAGGTCTTCAGTCCTTAGAAACTGACCCTGGAACGAAGCACATGCCCACAGCACAGGACATCACCACACTGGCACACACGGAAAATCCCCCAGCTTGCACCCAGTTTGGGTCTTCAGCTAACAATCATCATGCAAAAATGTCATTTCTCAACCGCAGCAATGTTGACTCTTGGCGCTCTCATTCCCCTCAGCGTAAAACCATTAGTAAAAACAATCTGCCTAATAGCTAACATATATATTCTGCAAAGATTGAAACTTAACAACGAACACCGAGAAAAGCGTCAGATATTTACCCCAAAAAGCTTAGTAAATAATGAGCAGAGGAAATTTAGAAAAATCTGGAAAACCAATAGACCTCTGCTCTATAGAGCCATAGTGAGCTCAACATCAAATGCTTTGTACTTGAGCACATGAACCACAGAACAGTTGCAGCTTTTTTTTTAAAGCAATTAGAGCTGAAAGCTGAATAAAGTTATATGACATCATTTTCATAATCTACATGAAAATTAAAAAAAGTTCTTGATCTTGAAATAATAGTTTTAAAAAAGAGAGATTATTATCCAGCCATTTTTAACAACCATATAAACCTTTTTAGCAGGTAGTAATACCATTAATTAAGGTCAAATGTTGCAGCATGTTGCTCTAAGTACCGAATTGGCAACTAAAATTCATTTGGTACTTCTACAGATTTTTCTGCAGATTTTTCTAGACCTACTGATGTCAAAAAGAGATGGATATTTCAGTCATTCTCAAGACTTAAATCACCTTTAACCTGTAAAGCACTATGATCAGTTTGGATGCATACTGTCTTTTCTGCTTCTGTAGAAATTTAGAATTATAGTTTCCAAGAGAAAAGGGTGAAGGTGAGGAAGCCACACTGCCCAGCTCTTTGTAATATACAGCAGAACACTACATTTGAATGCTGAAGTACACTGTTTAACAGAGACAAGAGTTTTGAGCAGAGTTACAGCACGTGTAGGACATTTCACTGACCTGTTGAACGCACTTGAAGACGGACTGTGATCTCGGTCCCTTTCCCTGTCTCTGGTACGGTCTCGATCTCTGTCTCGGTCCCGGTCACGATCCCGATCTCGGGATCTCTCTCTCTCACGTTCCCTATCCTTCTCTCTTCGTGCATAGTAATCCCACTGTTTGCTGGTGTCTAGAAGACTAGACCACGAGGGTGCAGAACCTGCAGGGTGTGGAAAGGTGACTAAAGAAAGAGATGTAGGTATTAGAAAGAACAAAATAAAATACCATATGGAAACTTACGCATGAAAACACATTTGTCAGCTTCCTCCAATGACATTTTCAATCTTCCCCTTCCACATGAGAGTTAATTTTAAGCAAACACTGCATTTTTTCCATGATGCTTATAAAAGCTTCTGGCACTCATTTAAATACTTCTTATGAGGATGTACAGAACATGGGTATATACCCCAAAGACTGTTTAAACAGTTTTGGGGGGAAAAAAAAATTGTGCAAATATTTGCTCAAAGAATCTGATTCTATGTGGTCAAATGGCTTTATTTTGGGGGAACAACAAAACAGAAACAACCAGAAAACAAAGCTACCTTTGAAACTCAGGTGCTCGGAAAATACAGTCCAGAAAAAGAAGGACATTTCCAACCTTATACTTAAATGCTATTAATTTTTATCTCTTGCACTTTAAAGTCATTGTATTTAAAATACAATGTTAGCGATGAAGTTCTCATTCATTAATTTATATTCTATACTGTGCTTTGTCATACTTTTCTGATTACAGATGTAAAAGGAGCTTTAGAAATAAATTCAGTCTGGGGAGAAGAAATAATCCTCCCACTTGTGCTCTGTAAGATAACATTTATGAATACTCAGCACAAACACTACTACCTCTAAAATATAACAGTTTAAGAAAATTAAGCGTAGTCTTAATCTAGGAGTGACATGTTAAGACGATAAGAAGGAAGTCTTAACACTGTCTCACAACCTTTTTTAGACAGCTAGCAATGGGGAGAAGAAACATGCTTCTCCACTGCTTTTTGCCAACTTCAGTGTAATACAGAACTGCTACTTTTAATGCCCCAATTGTTCTGTCTTGCCCTCCCTCGCCAGATGTCCCGTGAACGCATCCTGTAAAGGAAAAACAAGGGCTGAGTATTTAGCTGGAAACAGCACTCTCTAGCGGACTTACAGTACTGAGGACTTCTCCCTTTCTGCTTATCTGCCTTGCTAGCTTTCCTAACTTTCAATAAATCGTTTGTTTTGAGCTCCACTTCATCATCTATAATACGAGAACAATATTTACTTGACTTCATGGTGTCACAAAGAGATTAACGGTACAATTAACATAAATATCCACTGAACAATGCAAAGTGTGTTATTGGTGCTGTATTTAATACTGTTGAGTATAAAACCAGTGGCTTCTGCTGACAGCTATGTTCAGACTGCCTTGCCTGTAACGTCTGGGGTATGCCTGCCCCAGAAAGCTTTGGCAGAAGCTTAAGGGAGCAGTTTGCCAAGCATCCAGAGGAGGAATACAAAAGACCTTTAAAGCAGGCAGTGGAGCAGGAAAAAACACTTCATTGTTAAAACACGTTTGCAATGAAAAGTACTATAATTCCTTAAAAAAGCATTTATACAAGGTTTTGCCTCTAATAAAATGCTTGACACTGTTTAACTTCAGGTCTACAGGCAAAATGAAGGGTTAATAGAAAAAAATGCCCTAGTACAATATTATGCTGTTCATTATACTGCCAAGACCCGAATTTCTTCGAAGGAAAGCAGCCAGAAATAGCAAAAAAACCAGCTGGACTTAAAAGACTGCTAATTTCCTTGACTTGCCACTATGTCAACAACACACGTATGGTATACGAGACACTGGCTGCCAGCGTAGTCTGATCTAAGTTTTAACTTAAGCTTAACTTTAAATGTATACTACAAACCAATTATAAATGGTAGCACAAACTTTTACAATAAATTTTGAATACTCCACCACATTTGGAGTAATTCTCATCAGACAGAAGTATTTTTACCCCAATAACATGAGATAAAACAGAAATTTGACACACTGCACATTTTTATATCTAGATTTTCACAGGAATTATTCACAACACACAAGAAGCTTGCTCTCTAGTATGAATTGGCATGCTGCTTTTACTACATTGAATGATGTAATTTGTCACTTCTATTATTTCTACATGGATTATTCCAATAATTTCTACAAGAAGAAAGACACTTCAAAAATTTAACTCTGATTTTATTTTTAAAACAAGAAGGGAGCTTTGAACAATTACTAGTTTTGGTGATGGTTTAAAAACTTAAAGCTCCATGGCATAATGCAAATTATTTAATGCTTCTTCTTGGGGCTTCAAAAAATACTGACTCTCAAACTGTTTCTGTAATGTTAAATGTCTTGCAAGTTCCTAAGATACAAAGAACATTTAGAGCATGGACCAGAGAACTGCTTGAGGAAAAAGCAAACAAGTATATGATAGAAGGCACTTCAGTGGCTGGTCAAATGCAGCTCAAGCAAAGCCAAAGATCTGATGGCAAAGGTAGCACTGAATTGTGAAAGGATTTAAGTGCAAATATTGCAAACCACATTGACGCGGTGGAAGAGCACAAAAACAAAACAGACATTCTTGAAGCTATGAGTTAAGAATATTATTTTACTACACAACCTTCCTAAAGGGCTTGCAATGGGAAAACCTGACTGACCACAAGGGAAGAGACACTAAAGCGTGAGCTGAGGAATTTGAATAGGCAAAAGAAGGGCTAGAACCTCAATCAAGACTGGTACTTTGTGCAATATGTTCCGTTTGCACATCTTCCCCTGCAATTTTGACAAAGCTAGGAAATGCACAGACTCTCAAAGAAGACAACGGGTTGGAGATTCAGTGCTATCATCCAAAGCAACTATTAAATAACTATACTTAGTGACTGTAAATCGCAGTGATCATCTGTACCCTGCTGCGCTGTGGAGCTCTCAATGTCCCCAAGTTCTGATTCACAGAGAGCACGGCTAAACACCGAGCAGTGATCACAGGAGCACAAGACGGACTGTGAGAGTATGATGCTGACCAGGAAAACATCTTTCACTAAGAGATGAGCAACAGTGATAAAATGCCACTGAGTCTCTACAGATTCAAAAGTCCGTATGACACGGATAGCTTAGAGACAGACAATTGCTTTGTGCAGCAAATGTCAAAGCTTTTGCCGCAACAGGGATACCATATACACTGGAAGCATACTGGGAAGATTGGAGCAGACTGTGTTCCTTGGTCTCCATAATCATACAAAGGCAAACAATTTTTTAATCCTGCTGGAGAAGTTCAAATTCAGCGTTAGCACGATCATGGTAACAGTCATCCTTTAAAACTGGTGCTCCAACAACACAAGCATGCCACCATCTATAAAGCTCAGCATAAACTTGAAAATATTCTTTTGTCCCTGACAATACCTGACAGAATAGAAAATTCTAACAAAAGAGACATTAAGGTGAAAAACATTCTACACTGGAGACTAATAGATGCCACATACATACGTTAGTATGTGTTAGCAAGACTGCTTTCCTCATGATACTCTGCACGGCCTTAGTTGTACACCTCAAGCTTTTACCTTTTTGCTAAAACTTCAGAAAACACAATTCAATTACTGCTAAAAAAGAAGTCTGTATAAAGCAGATGTTTATGAATTCTTTTTCAAGAATTCTTGAAAACATAACAAGCTTCCAATGCATGAAAGCAAACATTTGATAACTGATGAGGATCCTTACAATTTCAACAAAGTACTGCTTGTTACTCCATGAAGTGCTACAACTTGAAGAAATTGCAAGCCATTACACAAGGTCATTTTGTATATCCATGCTCAAAACTTCATAACATTTGGGAAATAGATTTGCTGAATATTTGATCTGTGCTGAACATCACACATCCTCAGAAAGAGACAAAACTGCCCCTACAATTTCTCCTCTCACCAGCTAGGGTTCAAAGGAGCAAAGAGCAAGGCAACAGAATACAGCTGAAAGAAAAGGCACTAGGCATGGGGCTGGACGGCAGATGTACTGAAGGCAGAGGCAGTGACTGGCAACATGCAAGGTCCTACATCTGCGGGGGCAGTCCTCAATGTTGGTACAAACTGGGTGATGAACTGATTCAAAGCAATCCTGCAGAGAAGGGTTTGGGGATACTGGTGGGCAAAAATTAAATACGAGCCAGCAATGTGAGTTTGCAGCCCAGGAAGACACTTGTATCCCGGCTGCACCAAAAGGAAGAACGGCCAGAAGATTGAGGGAGGCAATTCTTTGTGTGCCCTCATGAGACTCCACCTGGAGTATTGCATCCAGCTCTTAGGACCCCAGTACAACAAAGATATGTTAGAGCAGGCCCAGAGGAGGGCCATGAAAAATTATCAGAGAGCTGGAACATCTCTCCTATGTTGTTAAGGCTGCTCACCCTGGAGAAGAGAAGGCTCTAGGCACACCTTATTGTGGCCTTTCAATACTGTAAAGAGGCTTATAAGTAAGAAGGATGGACAGAGAGCCTTTGCCAAGGCCTGTAGTGACAAGACAAGGGGCCATGGTTTTACTCTGAGAAGTGGTAGGTTTAGATTGGACATAAGGGAGAAATTCTTTATGATGATGGCAGTGGGGCACAGGTTGCCCAGAGAAGCCGTGGATGCCCCACCACCAGAAGTGTTCAAGGCCAGGTTGGACAGGACTTCGAGCAAACTCATCTAGTGAAAGGTGTTCTTGCCCATGGCAGAGAGGCTTGAAATAGATAATCTTTGATGATTCCTTCCAACCCAAATCATTCTATAATTCTATTTACTTTATCTTCTTGTTTTCTCCTTCAGATCAAGAAGTAGAGCTGGGCTAGGTAACAGTTCTAAACTCAGCATACATTCTGTGGATGCCCATTTCGTGGCACATGATGAAGTTTTTATTTTAGTTCACTCTTATTTCACTTTTATTGAAAAAACACAACGTCAGGTTTTCCAGCATCAGATTTTTTTCCCATAACACCAATTTAAAAAAAAACCAACAAAAAAAAGACTGACTTTGCGATAGTATAGCTGAAGGTTATAATGTCTTAGACAAATGATTTTTCAAAGGAGAGGTACATTATTAAGGATTTCTGAAAGACTGGTCTTAGTGGTTAAAATTCTGATGCCACCTCAACAGTACTTGTTCTCCTGCTTTTAAATCCTTGAAAAATTCTCCCTGACTTGCAGTCCATATTATGGTATATAATGTTTCAAAATCACAGTTCTGCAAAAGCAGCAGGAAAAGATATCCAGTATATAAATTAATAAGCAAAACAATAGTATTTACGCATAGAGGTTAAATTTGCAACAGCATGTATTTATTTACAATGGTCAGCAATGAGCTTTCATAATGAAATACTGACATGACCTGTTTAATCTTCTAGCTAAAATCCTCGTAAGTGTATCAAACAATTTGATATCATTCTGGTCAAAATTTCCAAAGCCAGCAAGCTTGCTTACTTACCACTGCCATATGAAAATGCACGAACAGAACGACCATCATAGCCAGAAGAATGTCCACTGTGGAAAATACATGTGAAACCAGTTTCAGTGTGTTAAAGATACATGTAAAAACTCATCTTTAGCAACACAGCTACCTCCTTCAATAAATATATAATTATATATAATATATACATTATATATAATATATACAATCAGAAGCAGCACTCATTCACAGCAACTGTCAGTACAAAGTAATAAATTTACTGTCATGCACATATGATGTTAGGATTTTTTCTCAATTAAATCATATGAAGATTTTCTCAGAGATTTACCATCATCCTCCTATATAATATATTTTAACAGAATTTTCAATTTCAAAGGAACAGATGTGTGCATCTTCCTTCAGTGAGATCCACAGGACTGACAAGAGACTTGTACCATCTTAAATGAGTTTTGTATATGACCTGGTTTTGGCCTCCAGCAAAATACAAATATTTTTCAAGGACTGTGCCAGCCAACTTTTTTCCTCTTTTTATATATTTGTATCTATATATACAAATATATGTATGCATATGCATATAAATGCATATAAAAATTGTATTGAAAAAGTACTGTTAGGCCTGTTACAGCTTAACACTTAGAACAGAACAGAAATACAAATTTGGATTCTGCGAAACTGTGGCACTTCCTATAGTTTATGAGGGCATGAATCTGTGCTAAAATTTTTGTGTACATCTATAAAAAAGGATATGATAGCTGAGAAGTACACAGTTCACATAAATAAGCCTTTGGACTACTAAAGAATACTTTAACAGTCATTCCCTTAGGTCTTGGCATTGATTTACCATCAAAACTGTAACTAATTTTATATTTTGATACTGTGTCATAATTAAACTAATAAGTGGCCACCTAACCTACTCAAAGAATATGCTGACAGGCATGACTAGCAACATTTCTGTAAAATTACTGTAAAAATCTGAAGCTGTCTCTCTTCTTCCAGATGCAAATCTGTAAAACACTGGGCAATGCAAGAGTACTTGTTCATTTATTTCAGTTACAGAATACTGATAGATTGCTTAGTAAGATTTCAAACAGATAATCACCTGTCTATTGTGGGTATGAGGGAAGGTGGAGGACCGCCAGGTGGTGGTGGAAAACCTGTAACAATAAATTAGGTAAGGAAGGGAGAAAGAAAAAAACTACCACCCATAAACACATGAAAGAACTAGGCTAAGCATACAATGGCAAACAAATACCATAGAAAACAATGCCAAAATTGTTTCCATCTAAATGGGTTTTGTAAGACTAAGAACTACTTTTCAGCTTGACAAAGGCAAAACATTAAACATGTATTATCACTGCTTCAAATGAAAAACTTTATCATTCTTAAAAATATGATAATTTAGAAGCATGGGCAAATTCCTAAGTATCTAACAATACTTCATAAACAACAATCAAAACTATTTACCGCATAGCTGAGAAAAAAACATTTTAAAGAAAAGAAGGAAATACACATCTAGAAAACTGGCCGATTAGGTCCACTAGTCAACAGCATTTTCATACAATTTCTCTTCTGCCTGGCATTAAAATAACTGAGCCTATATATACACATATAGTTTAGTATATATAATCTTTTATCTATATAATTGAAAGGAAGTTGGTAAGTTGCACATCAGTTAAGTTTTCATCTCTTGACCAAATGTGGAAAAAAAATCTAAGCAAATTTACCTGGTGGTGGCACTGTTATTGGTATACCTAAAAAGACAACAAATATCAGATACGGTAATAGTTTATTATCTGTAGATGTAAAACCAGATTGAGTTTTCACTACATACATGATCAAGAAGAATGATAACATATCTCCTGCGTCCTCAGATCAAAATCTCACATTAATATAAATTGTTAAAATTTTATACAAGCCTTGTGAAATCTAGCTTTTAATTTAAATTCCTATTCTTTAAGATCTTATTTATTTAGAGGCAAGAATAGTGAAGAATGACTCTAGGTCTCAAGGTTAGAATTAAATTCATAATCCTAAAATGTTTAGGATACAGAAGGAAAGTAACATCCAATAGACTACATTTGCCTTATTTTACATTCCATGGCTGGATGGAAGGAAATGCAATTGGCCTCTGAATTTCAATAGCCTGGCATAGGAAACGCTAGGTCCACACGAACAAAGTATTCAGGCAGAAAAAAGCAATACAGATGTCTGAGTCAATGCTATGACACTGCAGTTGCTATGTGGAGGGAAAAAGATTGTTTTGTTCCCTATTTTCTTGTAAATATCTGAGAAAGGAGCATCCTTTAACAGAAACATATGCAAGAATTACTCTAACCTGATTTTCAGATCAAGCTTAGCTGTTATGAATCTAACTAAAAGCTGAGAAAATTGTTCCCAACTGAATTAGCTGACCTAACAAAATATACTGCCTCAACATATAAACCTATCTTACAGATTATGAAAGGAATGATTACAAGGTAAAAATAATTTGTATGTTTCAAAGGATGTTATCTTCTCATGCTGCAAAGAACTAGCTTTACTTGAACAGAATAGATAACATTGCTACATAATAAACCTGGCCAAAACAATACTGACAGAAAATAGACTACTTCACCAGGCATAAAGCACCTTCAGTTATCAACAACTCTGCATTAAAATGTAAGTATGTTCAGCGTGACAACTCAAGGAAAAACTTTGGGGAGGGAGAGAACAGAAAACTCTGGCAAGTGCTTTCACTAGTTTTGACATAACTGCATAAACATTCACACAGAACAGCACTGCCACTGCATGACAAAATTTACATATATCTCATTAGTTCAACATTAAAACTAAAAGACTATTATGTATGGCAGCAACATTCTACTAAATCTACGTATTTATAATGTCTAGAAATGCCAACTGGTCCCAGAGTGCCTTGACAGAAAGACAGAATGAAGGAATATGCAAGCAGAGAAACAGTGATCAATATCAAAGTTCACTAATTGTTGGCGATTTCATTGACATGAATTCCTACCAGCATTAATCCTATAGGATCAAACAAATGGAGAAATATAATTGAGGTTTCTGTCCAGTCCTGAAGATCTAAAATCTGATCTCTTAGCCAAAGTGTAAATCGGGAAACAGTGAACTCCAACAGCCAAATTTCTAAACTGCACGAGCCATTTTCTCTTCACCAGCACGCAAGCTTTCCTAATTGCACTACAGTTGTTAAGAACACTGGCCATCACACCATAAATGTTTGACAGTGTAGCATCTAAAAGACCAAACACTCCTGACAAAAATTCCTGAAAGAAAATCAAGATTAAGAACTCAAACTGTTGCACAGCCTGTGTTCACCATTAATCTTTTTTGCTTAATTGTTTTAATTAACAGATCCTTAATGAACCTAAAACATAGAAAAAATATATATAATATATAAATGGTAAGCATGTATATATTATATAATACAGCAATGTTAAGAACATAAGCTAGAAAAATACCAGAAGTTCTCTCAAAGTGATTTATTAGCTCCACCTTATACTTAAATAGATTTCAATTGCTGCACTAAAACCAGTATATTGTTAGCACTGCAAATGGCGCTCAGCACTACCCAGAGAACTGCCTGGAAACACATAAGCTAACTCCTCTTTAAAAAAGAAAAAATTTTGTATTAAACAATATATTCCTCATTCACAAGAATGTTATCTTATGCAGAATTTAAAGTGAAAATATCACCACAAGATTAAAAGCCAAATGAAAAATTTCATTTGAGAGCCATTCAAACAAAATTAAGATAGACTGAATACAACTAATATCCAGAGACCAAATATCCAAATAATTTTGAGTGGTAAATAATTTTTTGAGTGGTTAATGTAGGGTATTGCACTAAAAAAACCACATAAGCATTTTTTCCCACAAAAACCTTTAAGAACTCTTAAAAAGTCATGATTAATGCTTATATAATTTAAAAACATTAGTTAATTTACTTGATGGTATCACAGAGGAAGAAAGATTCTATGTGCCAAGTTGACAAAAACATCTAAAAGATCTAAAAAGATCTATTAAAGGTTCTTCCTCACCTTTTTCACTAATACACAAATATGACACAAAATAAGACAAAAATATCATAAGCATCAGTTAATGGAAAATAAATAATTTCTTGAATCTTCACCCCTTTGCCTTCTAAGTGTATGAAAATATACTTGTAGTGTCACCAGCCAATTACTACTTCTGAGAAAAAACACTGAAATATTTTGTCATTTCTTGCAATGAAGAGACTATACTGTACCAGTGCAAGAAGGTGGCTTAGGATAGACCTTGCCATGTCCCTACAACGTTGTTGTGTAGCCACAAAGATACATCCAGCCTACACCTAAATACTCATTGTGTGTCAAAAGCAACTCAAATGTCATTAGTGCACCATTTTACCTAACACACTCAAAATTGCCTTCAGGACATTGTATACCATCCTACTAACTCAAAGCTGGTAAGTATTTACAGAAAATCAAGTATGTTTTACTAAAGGAAAGCAATGCCACATGTGCTCTGCTTGTGGAGTAAGGAATCAAACATGAACAACACAGCCAGAGTTTAACAACATACTGCAAATTAGCTGAACTGCGTAACAGCCTTCAGAAATGTAATATAACTCAATTTGGTTCCCTTGCCACAAGCTAAATTAGGTCAAATTCTCTGTATCAAAAGATAAAAAGTATGCACTTAGCATGCTGAGGCTGAGCAGTCACTTACCAAACCATGGTATATATTGCAAAGTTATGCAACAGAAGTTCAATATTTCAGAGAAATTTCTTTTTTCTTAAATCACAAATACATGTCATGTTTTTAACTACGTACTTAAACCAAAGCACATAAACCAACTTTTAAAGCCTGGTTAACAAGTATTCATGTTTTGCTTTAGATGAAAATTACTCCAACATAGCAATAAACCTAGCAAACAGAAACTAGCACATATTTTGCCACAACCAGTCATCTCCTAGAACTATTTGAGAATTTGGTTCTCTGAATACATCTCTCTCTCTACATTTGGTTCTTTGAATTGTTCCAGGACTTGTTCCTCAAAAAAGATTTGAATCACAAGAGTGAATGAATACAGAACAAGAGACCTAACTTCAAAGCAAAATCCTTTTTCAAAAGCGCTTTTGGAGGATGTTTTATATTTGGAATACTTAAATTTTCTGGCAAGTAGTCCCAGTTTAATATTGGGTAAGTGTAGTTTTTTTACTCCTCCTCCAGTGAACCTAGGAGAGATGGCAGAATCTATTTTTGGAACAGCTTTGATGATAAAGAGCTGGCAACAGCACAATTAAAACACAGGTCTGAGGAAATCAAATCCACAGCTCTTAATCGTTATTTTCAAATCTACTCGAAGCACGGAAGGATGTTCCAGAAGACCTCCTGAACAAGCCTGTGTCATAAACCTGCCTGTAAACCGTGAGACTAAAGCCAAACCTGCTGGCTTGATCTGCAACACATGTGGATTTACTTCACCTTTAAAAACTCAACAGGTGAGGGGTTTCATAAAAACAGCCCAGTACCTGTATGTGACATCCCTGCACCAAGTGCGTCTGGGGTGTCTATGGGGGTGGTTCTCAATGTTTTAATAATATACAACCTAGAACACCTTTTCTGAACCCAATTACAATTAAAATAATTACTTTTTAAAAACTTCCAATGCATTACATATATTGTTTTATCAGAAACATTTAAACGAAGCTTAAAACCACAGCAAGCATTATTGTCACATCCATTCCCTTTCTGTCCCCCCAACCCCAGTAAGGAAACATCAGAAAATCACCAGAGCACTACCACAGTCTCACTTCAGAGACTCTATTTTTTATATTTATGAAAAAAAAGAAAAAAAAAAGAAAAAAAAATAGAATGGAAAAGGGCAGAGAATTTTTTCATTTTTAAATCTCTTCTCCTCAGTTTTCCAGGCGTTACGATTTTTGTGTATGACCATCACTGAGGAAAGCCAGAGCCCGCCAGGCAGAATGACCTAAGTTTTAAAATTAGGAGGGGCAATTGAAGAAGCAACTTCTTCTGTGAGGATTTAAACTCTATAAAGGCTCATACTAGTTGCACTCAAATAATGTTACTTCTTTGCTCATGTTAATAAACAGAGAAACTTTTAAAAGATTCCCTCTGCAAGCTGAATAGCAAAGAAACTGCTCAGCATGATTTTCAGAACAAGTCAAGCAAAACAATCCAAGGAACAGGAAAAAACAAGGAAAGAGGCTCCACCTTAAATCAGTCTCTTCTGTAGACAAATGCTTCACTTTCCTACTCAAATACACCACAAAGATTCTCCACCTATTTTAATTTCTCACTGACCATTCTTCTTAGTTTCTTGCCAAATCCTTTTGAACTTAATGCCTTAATATATTACATTATGCCTTAATGTATTACAAGGATGGGTAACTGTACTACTTGTGCAAATGCCCATGACACTTCTCCCAATAAATTTCCATATATGTCAAATTTCAATAAATGTTCAGTAAATATCAGTAAATTTCAAAACAGATTAATAATGGGATGAGTTCTCAAAGAGTTTTGATTCCTCTAAGATTCATAGACACAGGACACTGGAAAAAAACATCAGGGACTAATAAGACTTCTGACTGAAAGAAAGGAAACAGAACAAATGCAATACTTATCAGACTTTCGGGAATTCATACATGCTGTGAGAGAAAAGGGGAATTAGAACTTCTCTTGCTGCTTTGACCTTAGACATAAGAGAATCCAACTTGTGACACAAATTCATGGTATGCCATACTTTTAGTTCAAAAGTTTGTAGAATGATGTGTTAACATGCACCTCTCAATTGCATTAACAGTTATTGAATTACAGAAAACAGCTTCTCACTTCAAACATTTTCAAGAACAAAAGAACCAGCAGTTAGTCTTTACGTAATTATTTACTACTTGGGATTATGCTTATTGAGAAAGTAAAAATAGAAGTTTCTGGATAAGTTTGCCTTACAGATACACTTGAAAAAAAAGCAGAACACAAAATTCTGAAATTCTGCACAACGCACCTCAAGCATTTGATGTTAATGAATCTCTCATTATTCACATCCTATGTAATACAGGATATTTACCTGGTGGGGGAATCAGAGGTGGAGCAGTACTGACAGTTGGAGGGGGTGGGAGGAAAGGAGGTGGTGGAAGGTGAGTAGGTGGAGCTCCTGGAGGGAAAAATGGAGGTGGCTTGGTAAAACTGTCTACTTCAGGATTAGAGCGTTCTGAAAGAACCTGTAAAATATCAAACTCTAGTTACAATTGCTATGTGAAAAGGGTAGAAGACAGGTTTCCTCTCTTTCCAGTTACTAAAATAGGAAAGCATCACTTTCATGCCTAAAGACCCACATTCAGATGATATAAGTTCTACCTGCACACCCACATTCAGTGTCCCATACTTGCCAAGTTTCTTTAAAGGTCTAAGAGCACCTCAAATTTGTATAACAGAAAATATTTAAAAATCAATATGAAAAGTATGAAAACAATCCAAGACTATAAATTACTTAAATGCTCTGAGATCAGATGAAAAACACATGGCAGTGTTTTCAATATCAGCACTACAATCCATCACTATTTTCACTGTTTAACCTTAACCTAAGTTGGCATGGAAATGCAACTAGAGCACCAAGCAACCCTGGTCCTTCTCTCTGATTCTTCAGGAGAGAAGTGTATTCCATCTTAATAGATTTAGTTGCTTTCTTAGGATAATAAAAGTCTAAAGACTAAAACCATAAAGAGTAATCTTGCATTTTATGGTAAAATACCAGAACATAATTAAAAACAAGCTACTATCAACTATTTATTCCTTCACACCTTATTTTTAAAAGACTGGATTTCTTGAATTGCATACAAGGGGCTTTCACTTCCAGCATTAGTGTCTGGCAGAAATAAGGGACAAATGGGCAGTTTAAATATTTATCTCTTCACTCTATAAACAAAACACATTCCCATGCAGATCTAGCAGAGCCAATGCTGTCTCCTGGATTGTAAGTCTGCAACATTGCTAATTTCTCTTCAGTAAGAGGTATACCACAATACTTCTCTTTTGAAATTTATTAAACATTTCATCTCAATATATTTCAATAACTGCCAAAACTTTATTCCTGAACTTATAGCTACTTATGTATTACTCATACATACACACTGAGGCTTTAGTGAGAAGCTATGGGGAAAGCAAAAACGTCTTTTAGTCAAAAACAGAAAGCAAAACTGCAGTGTAAAACCTGTATGTTGCTGTTTTCATTAGCACGCCGTCGTCCTTCCACCCTGCTGATAGTGATGGTCTGTCCAATCACATCTATTGTGCCAGATATCCGCCTGCAACACAGGACAAACCAGAATCAACAAGCAGAACTAGAAAAGGGAAAAAAAAGAGGAGAGAGAAGAAAGCCTTATGGATTTCTCCCATTGTAAATGGCAAAAGTTCTTTCTTCTGTAGAAAACATAAGAGACTCTTTCTGAAGAACATTAAGGTGATGCATTTGCTTAACTATGCAAGTGCATAGAACTAAACAATGTAGCAAAAAAGACTCCTTTAATAAACAAAGACAAAAGCTGACTCTACAGCAGCCTCCTTCCCTCCCCATAAGAGATAGTACTTCTGCTCTTACAAAAAAACCCAAACAAACAAAAAGATCACAAGACTTCAGTAAGAAAATAATATATTAAGCAGAACTTTCACAAAAATCTAATGTAAAATATCTATAAACTATTAATTAGAAGTAATTTCTAAATTGCATGAAACCATAACGAAGGATTCCATGGAGGATCAAACAAAGGTAAGATAGAAGAAAAAACATAACCATAAAACATAAACACTAAAATTCAAAGTATAATCGATCTCTCAAAATCTTCATTAAATTAACCATAGGAGAATATACTGACACAAAAGAAGTACTCCAGGCATCAGACCAGAAGATATGACAAGCATCTGAATGTCACCTAGTAAAACTAAAGCCTGATATTTGTGACAATGGGAATCACTATTCTGAAGAGAGGAATAACCTAAAGTATAACGAACTTTCCTGTTTGCAGCCCTAAAACACCAGAAACCAAGGTTTATAGAAAATGCATGACTCTTACGCAGATATAACAAAGCCTATCTGCATAAGAGTTATAAAAACCAGCTTGGACTAAGGCCTTGAGCAACCTAATCTAGAGGAGATGTCCCTGCACATGGCATGGGAGGTTGGGGTAGATGATCTTTAAGGTCCATTCCAATCCCTTAACATTCTGTGATTCTATGATTCTACCTGCTTTGCAGCTCATTGTTGATTTCTAAAAGAGGTTAAAAAGTAGGATTCACCTAGGTCAACTTTGTTACAAAATGAGGTACAAAACTACAGTGCTAATGGTTAAGAGAAATAAAGGTACATCTGTGGCTCACCTATAAGGGAAACCACAGTAGATAAAACCAATAATATTTACCAAGAGCACGATATATAACAGTAAAAGACTGCAAAAAAACCTTCCTGAAATTTCCAAAGAAACAAATCCATAGAAAGAAAAAAATACTGCTGGTTTCAGAAGACAAGTTCTTGTCTTTTTTGCATCTAGTGTACTGTTAACCACATGAATACAAATATTCCGGAGAACAACTGGAAGTTGGCATTACAGGCTCAGAGTCCTGCCAGACTGATACAACTTGGACTCCAATTACTCAGATAACTAGATTCCAAAGCAACTGAAAAAGACACAGCAGACACCAGAGCACTAAGGAACAGTTAGATCTCCCAAAGATAATCTGAAGTTCCTTAGCAGACTGCATACTGGGGATGATCCAAATGCCTGTCCTCTGAGCTTTTCAGTATCTGGGTTTAGAGCTTCCTCCTGGATTTTAAAGCAAGCTTATTAAGCACAACAGTTTAGAGCTAAAAACCAAACAAAAGCAGTGCAATGGTACACAACTCTGAGAACATACCTGCAAAATTAAAGAGTATATACTATATAGCAATATATTCTATACAACGATAACTGAAATTAAAGAAATTCTCTGGTCTTCTAATACCCAATCCTAGAAGTTAGGTTGTTCCAATAATCAACACTGCTTTTCAAAACTTTCTCAGTGATCTTGTGTGGCCTTAAAGCACTTCTACACTAGATTATTATTTTGTCTTAAGTAACTAAATTGAGAACATAGGTATCATAAAACAGTTGTTAAAACAACAACTGTTTTCACCATCTCAGTCTTCAGTGACAGCACCTTTGTTTTTAGAGTTCTAAGACACTTGTTCTCCTCCATCACTGGTATCTTCTCTTAATTATCTAAACCATATCCTAGAAAACTCATTTTACCTAGCTTTAAGTCCTTGTGTTTAACAGATGACACTATTCTACAGCAGAAAGTCCCTGCCTGGCTCACTCCACTGATTTACAGGGCTTCCACTTGGGAGTGATGTACACAGCAGAATTAGGACTCTTCCTCTCCTGTACTGTTTGCACACTTCCAGCAACTCTTAGAACGAGCACTGAAAACACATATAGTGACACCAATGCAAGAGTACTGGGCATTAAAGCAATGCTACCTCGACCATACTACAATAATATTAATTTTGGCTTGGAAAGCAGCCCAAATACACCACTGCAATGTCAAATGAAGCAAACCTAGACTACCAATTAGTTGATTCCTAGACATCAATTTACTGAAATGAACAGAGCTTTCACTTAATTTAGATTCTGAAGAGTATACCTGTGCTCACTCAATCTCACTGAGATGGTACTTTATTATTTAAATAATGTTGTATAGTGTTATGTCCACTATTCTTCCCAACAACTGCCAAGAGATTTAATTTTCATAATGATGGATGAGTTCGGGAATTTGCCATCATACCTTGAACTTGACAAATTCTCTACTTCCAAGACTGCAATAACAATTTCATCGAGAGTTCCACTAAAAGAGCTTGAAATTGAACAAGAGGAAGCATAGATTCAGTTGCAAATGAAGCAGCAGATGACACTTCGAATCACAGGTAAAGTCACATACATTAAGTCACAGCGGGGAAAAAGAAGAAGAAATTTCCAAAACTCCCTAGACATTATCTAGAGCTGTGATAAGATGTTAAGCAGGCAGTACTCTGTTTCTGTCTCAGTGCCACAAGCAAAGAAAAGGAAGGGCTTGGTTTGTCTCTTACGCGATCGAAGCACCTGGGATACAGATGCATTCCCAATGGATCCACTGAAACATAAAAAGGCAATCCACACGTGTGGGATGCACATGAACCCACAGCAGAGTTCATACAAAGCGTAGCTTGAAAGGAACATTCCAGCAACTCTGAGTTATTTCA
Organism: Melanocharis versteri; assembly: GCA_013397845.1. Taxonomy (NCBI): domain Eukaryota; kingdom Metazoa; phylum Chordata; class Aves; order Passeriformes; family Melanocharitidae; genus Melanocharis; species Melanocharis versteri. The sequence continues at coordinate 1,291,402 of VZTG01006405.1, forward strand.
CTCTAATTAGAGAATGGTTATTTATGAGCTATTTGCACTGAGAATATAATTCTCCATGGAGATTAATTCAGAAAGATAACTCAGTCTCATTTGGCAAGCTGAGTTTAGATTCTACAGAGCAAAGAGGGGGAAAAAGAAGGAGAAAAAAAGAAGGCAAACCCAGTTATTTTCCAAGTTCATAGCTTCAAAAATCCTTATTGAACCACAGATAAAATAAATACTCTCCTTTTTGGAACACCCCCACATGACTTCTCAGAATTCAGAAACAGACTAACTACAGAGTGCCACATTTATTTAGTAGACTTACACTATAGTCTAATATGTAAGGAATTATAATATGCTTCAATATCTCTTCTCTTCTTTCTTGTTTTGCTTATGTATTTTATGTTTCATTTTCCTCCTCTTGAGGACCGCCTCAACTTTGCTGAGCTCACCACTAATTGATATGAATAAGAACCAAGCAGATTTACTACAGAAACTATTTGTACAAAAAACCACTTTTTTTTCAAAATAATAGCTGAGTTTCCATCACTTAGTCTTGCAAGGCTGAAACTAGTATTTTTTAATAGAAATGAAAGATCAGAAGTGCATTTTCTATAAAATCCGTTTACAGAAAGCCCTAAGCACAGATAAAACTGATTAACAGCCCATTGCACTGATGGGCTAATTTCTCCGAAAGCAAAACCCATTTAAATGTAATGTACACCTTAGTAACTGTAAAAGCATAAATGGAGGTTAAAACCCAAAAAACTTCTGACAGAAAAAAGCTTTGCGATGGAGAGCAGCTATAGGCATTACTTGAATGAGAAAATACAACCTTTTGCAGCCAGCTTATGAATGAAACTTATGCTTATTTCTCTACTACTAAAGAAAAACTATCTCACAGCCCTTGAGAAATGACATAAGGAAAAGCACTGGTCTGAAAAAAAGACACTCCTATGAAGTAGTTGGTTAGGACACGTTTGAAATATGTCAAAGTCCTCTTCATGGTCTAGAAAGCACTATAGTCAAAAGAGGTTCCTTCAGGTTTTTACCATAATTATGAATATGTACACAATAAATCTTTAATTCACTCCCTCTAGAGAACGAAGATTTTATTTTATACCATATGTTTGTATATGATGTCCATTTACTAAACTATTTCCATTATGATCTAACTCCTCGTTCAGGGTTATGCAACACTTTATGCTACTCAACAGCCCTAAGTATCACAGAATCAAGGCAAGAAATTCAGGTGTTATTTCTAAACAACTAATATCTCAGCTATGATTAAGACAGCCACTGTTCAAGCAAAATTTCCCACAGATACACTGTATGAACAAGCACTGAATTTTTCTTTGAATTACACGCTTAGGATGCACTTCTAGTGAATTAGCAAAATTTATTTGCTGGTGAGCAATAATACTGTTCCTATTTTGTCAACTACAGCTTCCATACCAGTAACGAGTAATATTATTGCTAGACCTCAGAGATTTTTGGGGTTTTTTTGAGACAATTTGCAATCACATGCAAACATTTAACAAATCAAAAAGTTAAAAACATAAGCACAAAATTATTTTAATGTTTGTTTACAAATAAATGGAAAAAAAAGTAAACACCACAATCTGCCCCCAGACTTGCAACTGAAGAGCAATATGTAATGTAACGTCCATGTATAAAATGACCCATGAAGCAATATTACAGCCCTGACTAGTAAGTGAGGAACTCAAATGTTAAATGAGCATCATGCCCTGAATTGTTTCTCCCCTTTACTTTAATTCCCATGATCGGCCCCTCCTGCATTGTTCCTACCACTTTTCTGATGCCTGAACTGGCTTTTCTGGAGGCAGTGTTTGTGACTGAGAAGAGCTGCTGCTTCTTCTGAGGAGGTAAATTGCCTAGGTCTTCCTTTTTTCTTACCAATCCCCACACCAATGCTGCTATACCAAATTGTATCAGTTTTCTCGCCCTTTCACTAAACATATCAACTACTTCTAGAAGCCAAGAGAAGTTTTACTGCTACATGAGAAATGCTTCAAGCAATTTCTCAACAAGGCTACTGCAAATGCCACATGGCATAAAGGCAATTATTTTAAATTATTGAAGAGCTGTATTGTTGAAAAATTTCTGCCTACCTAAAATAAACTATTTAACTAAAGAAAGAAATTAGTCCAACCCCACAAAACACTGCCTGGTTATACAGAAGTTAGTAATACAGGCTCTTATAAACAGAAAATAGTAGATGCATTATGGAAAAGTCACTAAAGTAGAAGTATATATAATCCACACAGCTAATACATATTCACTCACTGAGCTACTCTCAGACTTCTGAGCATACAGTTTTCTTTCAATAATCTCTTCTGACCACTTGGTAGAAATACCTTTCTTTACAGAAGAATCTATTTTAAGCAAGCGTATCCATAGGAGCAGGTTTTAAATAAGGGAAGACATAAGTTTTGTCACTGTAACAACTTATAATTACAGTATTCACAGTAAATATATACAAAACAACCTATTCTACCCACTGGAATGCACAAGTGATACAAGTGCCAAAGTGGTAGGTCACAAAGTGATACATCAAAATAAATGTCACAAAGTGATGTAGTTGTCACAATAACTGCAAATTTCACACAACTACAGAATCGACACAACGCATTTTTTCTACAACTTTAAACTTGACTACATTTTAATATCCTGGTCGATAATTACTTCTGAAAGTAGTTTAAAGGTTTTCTGTCCACCACCGAGATGAACAGAGAATTGAAATCTTATAACAAAACCTATGCTAGATATAGATTTGGAATCCTTACCCTGTGCACAATACATTCCAGTTTGAGAACTCTGTTACAAGAACATCATACATTAAAAGCAATTCAGAAAAGAAAACTTAAAAAATAGTTACAGGGTTGGCACAAAGTTTGGAAGACTCTTCTTGTTTCTTTGACAAAGAAAAACAGAAAAACAGAACTAAAACCTACTAAACACAGAGCAGCATAACCTGATAGCTTGGAGAAAAATTTAGGCTACCAGGAGAAATATTCTAGAAGTGAAAGAAAAGTGCAGGCAAGGGTATGATTAATTTCCCCTCCTGCCCCCAAGAAAAATACATTTGGGTGTTGAACTGACTCTTACAGGATGGAATAATTGAACACAAGTGCCTCTAAATTAGTCAAGGTTCTTACAGATGCAGTGCTAAAGACAGGTCATAGCCCCTAATCTTTAATGGTTGACGATGAAAGTGTCCAATGTACAACCTGTTCCACCTTTCTTACCACCGTTTGTAATATGACAGTAATATAAGGGTATAGAACCAAAATTTCTGAACAGGATCACTAAAGTAAAGTAGAAGCATGGATTCATCCTAAGCCAAGTACCAGATATCAAACAGCAGTCACTTAGATATAAAGGACAGAACTTATTAAGCCTAAGATGGGAGAAGGACCCCAGTAAGGAAATAATTTCTCCCATTTCTAAGAAAGTATAATAAAATATTCAAATAAGGAGAAACTAAAGCTGCCTTGCAGGAAAGAGACTAGGTTCCAGGAATTCTTCCACTTGTTAAAAGTCATAGCTGTCAGATTCCATCTTGTTTAACTGAAAAAATGAGTTAGATAATACTCCTAAGGTCCCTAACTAGAAAAATTATGATGGCAAATTTAATTATACACAGAAAACACAGTGTCATAAATCAACAACTGGATTTTTGTAACGGTCTTGTTATTCGGTCCTGCTGTTTTTTCTCCCCTTTTCTTCTACTTTTTCCCAAATAGCCAAGAAGGTAGCATAGTATTCATGTGCGATTATGCTAAATGTGATTAGGATACCTCTACCCCTCTTTTCTACCTGATACAGAAACATATTTTCCTTTTTTTCCCTACAAAAATCATAAACTTCAAAGACATAGAGGTAACAGTAGAAAGAGTTTTTTGGTCACGAGTTACAGCTAACTGACCTGTTTGTTGGAATTCCTGATTTGAATAAGGCAGGAGGAGATGTGAAATCAGGTTTGGTCGACTGCACTGCCAACTCTTTCTCCAAATTTCCAGTTCTGCCCTGCTGTACCTTCAAAATAACATTTCATCATTAGTTTACTCTTGCAAGTGTAGTAGCTCCAACACTCAACACACAGCCAACACAAAAAGAAAGTAAGTCCAACTTTATTCAGGATTTCAAAAACTGTCACCTCTGCACAGCTAGCAAAACAATGTATTTTGTACTGCTGTATTACTTAAGCACTGTGTTTATTATACATAAGAATTAATATGCCAGAGAATGAATTGTTACGGAACATTAGACAGTTTAAATATTTATTTTCCAAGCATTTCATTTGTATGTGAACAGACCAAACCGATTTTCTTGAAGAATTTCCTGTATGAACAAAATTACATCTTTATTTTTAAAATAAGGAAACTTATTTTAAAAAAACCTTCATAATCTTAACAGAGATATCTAACAAGCCTGCTATCCACTACCAACAAACCATGAGACAAGAAACTTGAATGGATTCTCCATCTGCCTCACTGATCATGAGATCTAGTAACCACTTAATTTCAGCCATACCAGGAAGTCATCTCATACTCGGGGTTATGCAAACTGTAAAAGATTTTTCATTAGTTCAGACTGAATACTTCAGAAACACCCTGCTGGTTCTGAAGTACTGCAAAATTCCAGACACTTTTTTATTAAAGCTATGCAAAACCTTTGGTGCAAGTACATAAGGAATTCAAATACTTCAGCAGCAGCTACATGTGAAAGAAAAACCTACATGGGTCAGCATTAAAAACAAATATATAGTGATTCAATTCTTAACCACTGTACCAGCTACACAGCTACATCACTCTACATAGCTAGTTCACTCATGCTATAACATCGTATAAGCTGTGATCTCACAGCTGGTAGGCAAGCCAGCTACTATGTTTCTGCACAATCTCACTTCTAAACATGGGCACATCTTTCCCAAACCCACAAAAATTCACACAAATACTTAAAATTCATTAAAAATTGAATTAATGTTTCCTATTCAGAAATATGAGGGGGAAAAGATAAGTATTTATCTCAAAAAGACTTCTAAAATTAATGAGTAACTGGAAAATGTAGGAGACATTCTTGCGAGTTAGAGGAGATTAATATAAATTACATATAAATATCATGTAAATTACATGAGACTGTTTCAGAAGAAAAGGAAAAAAAGTTAGTGAAATTAATAATTATATGTAAAGTCCTTGTAAAACACGACAAACTCTTACAACACAATTATTACCTGTACTGTTTGATCACCAGAGTCAATATTGAGCTAAAAATAGGGAAAGTTTTGGGTTGGACTACTTATCCTTCTTCCTTCAGAACATTTCAGAGAAGTTTGAGATTACAGTCCGTCGCAAATTGTAACTCTTGTTGTCCACTATTTCTACTGTCCCACAGCACTATTATAATGATAACTGAGAAAGGTATAAAGCCCCAGAGACCTTCTGATCTATTCTTGCTAAAATAAAATCAAAATAACTGAATATCCTCAAGTAGCATATAAAAGAAAACAAAAAACCCATCTGTAACTGACGGTTTTGTCACAGGAATACACAGAAGAAAGAAATTGTTCCAAGTCACTTCAACAACAGTTCAAGAACAAAAATGACTAGATAGTAAGAATAGGTAAAATAAATAACCTTTGTATTATAATTTTAACTCTAGTATCAAACCAACGAGTAAGTAAGAAACCGAGAAGATAAAAAAAGAGTTCAAGCCTTAAGATAAATGCTGTCATGTAGATCTTTCTATTCTCTGAAAATCAGCATTTCTGAATGGAAAAATTATTATACATAACTTGATTTATTGTCAGCTAACCCCAGAAGGACAACACAAAAATATGGAAGATTGATTTTCGTATCAGAGTTGTCAAGGATAACTGTTACAAAACACAGTAAGAGCTACAATGCCACAGGAAAAATAAACATGCCATAATCTACAAAAGCTTCCCCACCACATGTGCACAAATTCTTTAATCTGCACAAATGAACGCACTACAACTACAAATAAACCATCACATCAAGAAAAATTAATTTCACTGGGAAATCTGTTAGTTCACCAGGCCACTAACTCACATGCTTGCAGAAGAGTGACGAACAAAGCAACACTTTTTAATCCTCATTTTGTGACATATACAGAAAGTCACTGATGTAGATGAGAGTACGAAATAATGGCTGCATCCATATCAGTTGTTCTTCTATCAGTCTGTGCTGGCATGGGAAGCAATACTCAAGAAAAATGAGAGCAACCAACAAAATTTTACTAAAATTCACCTTAAAAAGATGGTATCTGCCATCGAGAATCTCTGCACTTGGTCTTACTTCCATAGCTTTGTCTTCAGCCTAAGTTAAATAACACATTGCCCATTAAGATACCACATAACTCTTAAATGATGGGCCACAGTCTCAATAAAGGTACAGATGCAATCTAGCTGTAGCTGTCTGTCACACTACTCACACAACTGGCAGTGAAGCAACACAGTAACACTCGAGGTTCAGGGAAGGGAGTCAGGTGCAAACTCTTAACAAATGTACTAAACCAGGCAGAACAAGCTTACAACACACAAGCAGCTTTACAAGGGAAAAAAACATGTACAATATAAAAAAAGCACTAATTACCGTGATTTTATTTGTGGTTGAGGTAACTGGCAAAATTTCAAGACCCATTCGTATTCTCTTTTGTTTTTCACAGTAAGCTTTCCACGTATCTTCATTGAAGCCATAGTTAAAATAATCGGAAAGATCAGCCCCTTTAAGTAGAGAAGCATAGGTTTTTTAGGACACTACAAAGTTCATCTTTTCTCCACCAAACATATATACATCTCTATTTAGAGCATCAAAACTGAACAGGTATTGATCTAAAAAAGCACAACTGAAATGTACAATTCATCAATAGACATACAGCATTCATGGCTAAGATTATAAAACCATTAAAATTTAGTCAGAAACAATAGCTTGCCTAGCATCACGAAGGGGTGACCAAGAGTAGAGAATACCATGGGGTATTATAATCCCCCATATCTTTACAATAAGATAAAATATAACATCTATAGATTTGCTGTATGTTCAGTGAAGAACCACTCCCTTTTGTTTTGCTTGTTCTGTATCTGACTTCTCATTTTGTTTCAGCACCTAGTTTCATTTGATGCTGTGTAGTATTTTTATTGCAAGAGAGAGAACAGCTGTAGCTCAAATGCACAGAATATATTTAATATAGCTAACAGTTCAAACACCAGATAATCATCAAAGGCTTCTTTTTTTTCCATTTTGTAGACACTATTTGTATTACCAAAGCAATATACAAACACTAGGAAAAAACTATACACAGCAGCAAGATGTACTGCTACTAAAAAAAACAGTCTAGGCTGGTATAATTAGAAAAGTCTGGACAAATCACTTGAGCCAATGAGACAATATAGAGGAGATTCATGGAAAGTCCCAGTTTCTTATTCAAAGCTCATGGATGTCTACGCACGAACACAACCTAGCACAGACAGCTACATTTCACCATTCTTCCTGCTAAAACCTGCTAGAAGAATTTTCCATTTTGCTTTATCTTGCGTTCTACGGCACAGAGCAACGGCAGTAATCTCCACAGAAACACAGATTCCCAAGGAGAGTTCAGGATATACATGTATTAAAAAAAGGCCTGTCTCTTTCTCCTGACATATGATCGGGATGCAAACTAAGAAACACGGCACACCCAAACACTCTGTGGCACAGCAGGAAGGCAACAAGTAACGTAGCTGCTTTTTCCAAGTTATGCTGTACATAACCTCTAGAGATAAGTAAGATGACATCTACACGCAGTCAATAGGAATCACTATTAAAATAATTTACCAAACACCTACAGATCAGTTAACACAAACTAAATATTACCTGGCTTTCTCCAAGGTTTATCTTCAAAAGAATCTAAATCTACTTCCAGAAGTGGCACACCATTAATACTCCCTGGTGCATCTAGATCCAGTCCTTTAACTTTTGCACCTGTGAAGAAAAGTTAGAAAGTTAGAGCCTTCTATCTCTACCAAATGGAATTTCATCAGTAGCATTAGACTAATAAAAAATAAATAAAAAGCCTGAAAAAATTATCAAGAAATTTTAAAAGTAACAATTATTTCCTTAATCCAAAGCAATCCAATCTTTTCTCATTTTTTACTAATATTACCATGTAAATTTTCTTACCAGAAGATCCATAAGCTCGTCCTCCTGCCTTAATATTGAGATTCACAGGTGCTGCTCCATAACTTAAAGAAATTAACAAAAAAATGAATTAGACAAAGAAAACTTTTAAACCAGAAGAAAACACAAAACAAGAGATAGCTAGATCCAGAAACAAATTGGACCCAGGCTCAATCACCATCCTGAATCTCTAGCTTTCCAAGCTGGTAACTGTAAAGGTAAAGAGATCAGCCTAGGAGGAAGAGAAAGTACCTTTCTATGCTCAGTAGCAACTTCTCCAACTAATAAACAGAAGTGAAGCAAGTCCCAGTCACTCTTCCTGAGTTGAAAGGATAAAGACCTTGATAGAAACAAGAATGGACAGAACCAGAAGAAGAGAGAGAAAGGAAAAATGCAGTTCATTTAGGGATACAGATGACAGTCTGGGGATTAGAGTAAAAACAAAATAAATTAAAAAAAAAAAGGAAGGGTTTAGACATCATTTTCTCTTTTCAGAGTCATTCCACTTAATCTGTACAGAAGTGGAAAATACAAGCAACCCTCGAGTGCTGTTTCAATGTACTTCTAGAAATCATCTATCCTTGTGACCAACAGAAAAGTATGTAATTTTTCACTTTCTTAAATACTTGAGAGCTTTCTTCATAAAAATGCACTCAGAAATCTGACTACTGAACAGATAACTACCTCAGGAATTACAGTATTGTTCACTTGTAACATTAAGAGCTAGCTCTCCCTACCATTTGTGTGCAATGTAACTTATCCTCACAGGTGACCCATAAACATCATAAGATTAGCATATAATTAGGTAGCCAGGGTATAGTTTACAGTATCCACTTCCATGCAGTTCTAGTTTTCTTTCAAGTGCTCCAACAGCACAAAACTGACACAAAACATTAAACCTTCTGATTTGCCACACTGCACTTGCGCATGATTCTGTCAAACAAATCTGTTGGGTTTTTTAAACCACAGTTGATGACTATATGAAAAATTGTTTGATCGTATAAAACAGACTTGTTCTACTACAGTTAAAATGTACAGCAATGTTCAGTTTGTTTTAGATTTCTGCCTTTCCATGAATTTTCTGTCCAATTTGCCAAAAAAAATTTTTTTTTCAGAAGACAGACATTTCTATATAAAACTTTCTACTCTAATTAGATTTAGGATCATCTGCCCATTGTTTCCTGCATACATGGAAAGAGCATCAGCAAATCCACTGAGTACATAAACCTAGTTTTGGTTTAGTACCACAAAATTTGAAGTCACTGCCTAGACCACAAGAATACTGCAAGTTATTGAAAGCAGAAAAATAAAGAACTGAAAGAACTGGTGCTTTTTATATTACATCGATTTGCAGAGTATTTTAGGATATGAAATACTGAAAGTTTAAAAATAGTATGTTTCAAACAGGAGTAAATCACCTGCATTCTAAAGTTAAAAATACAATGATATACATGAGTCAGACCCACCTGCAGACCAGTCATAATTCGATTAAGAAATGGCACCCTAGTAACTCTGGTTTTAATAAGCATAAAAATATTAGGATTCCCAAGAAAAACAAGCAAACCATTTCCCTCAGGAAATTTCCATGCAACAAAAAATATTATTTCATAATTTTGGGTAAAATTAGCACTGTAAAAAAGCGTTCAGGGAAAAACAAGCCCTTTTTCAAGACCAGAAAGGATATGGGGCAATAAAAGTAGCAAGAACAGTACAAATGCCTAAACCACGATCTTGAGAAATAATCTCCAGAGACTCGCAGCTCCATCCTTATACTCTTATTTGAGAACATCAACAAGAATTGAAACTACAGAGGTCTAATTAAAACTGTATCTACTACAAACAGGATGAGTGACAAACACTTCTCATGTTCTTGTCATTCTATCCTTTGCCACAAAAATGTCACTGTCACAGTAACGACCCTAAAAACACTACATAACATAGCCATTCCTTAATACAAAACAACTCACTCCTTTACAAACTTAATACAATTATTTCTCAAAATCTGAAAACACAATTTAAACTCATACAAAACTCTTCCTTTTACTCCACTGATTTCATTTCACTTGTTTTCCAGTCACTGTATCATTAAAAACATAGTTAAAGAGCTGAAAAAACTCTTAATTGACAGTAATTGTGCATACAATGTGACATTTTTGGCAAGTATTAAATGGCAAATATGTGGCAAATACAGAGATAAAAAATAAAAAATATATTAAAAATAAATATAAAAAAGGCAAATAAGTGGCAAGTATTAAAGAGACTGCATTAGTAATTAAATATAATCTCAAAAGTTTCCCCAGTTAATGTTTGCAAATAACTTACCTAAACTGTGGAGCTCCTGTCTTAATATCCCCTATGGTGACTTGAACATCATCTTCATCATCATCACTATCACTATCACTGTCATCCTCAGCCTCTGCCACCTTCTACAAAAGAAAAAGTCATTGCTTAGACAAAAAGCAGTCACTTACCTTCACAACGGAAACATAATCCAGACAAAACTATCCATTCTAGAAATCTTTGAAAGAAGAAAATTCTCCTCTTCCTAGACATTAGAATTGAATAGCATTAACAGTAAATTTAGGAGGTTACAAGTATCTGAAACATCTGGATCAAAATAGAGAAGTGTCTTTAATAGTAGGTTCAGTTTCTCAAGCATAAAAAGAGTTTCCACTATCTAATATCTGTCTTCCCTCTGTCTAGCTCATACACACTGGTTCTATTCTTACCTTGTCATTCACGAAAGAACTAAAAGATATGCAAGACTAGCTCCTTGCCATCATCAGTTATATATCCAGAGTAACTCAGGCAAATGTTTTTCTAGTTGATGATGGACACTGCACTTCAGAGAAACCTATTTAGCTCCTAACATAAGTATGCTATATAAAATACTTGAGACATTTCAGCAAACACTGAAAAATCAGATACAAGAGCATGCTGTATGCTGCATGATACACTGAGATTTTCAGACTCCAGACTAGCACTTAACGTGTCCCTCTCAAGCAGTAATGATCAATCCAGACTAGCACTTAACGTGTCCCTCTCAAGCAGTAATGATCAATTCAGTCTATTTTATTTGTAGATGTTTTCCCCCCCAGAATGAACATCACTCTCCTTTTTCTAAGCAGAATTCAATAACGATGTATTAACCAGCCAGTTCTCCACAGTTAGTCCTTGATCTTACTATCTTGATTAACTTTGTATCATCAGAAAACTTGTGATTTCACTACTTAGCTCTTTTCCAAGTAAATACATTAAACAGCATAGGTTAAGCACAAAATTCCAGAGAATCCTCCCTGCAGGTGACTTTCCTTCACTGTGAAAACAGAACCTTGACTCCTACCTTGTGTTTTCTATTTATTACAAATCAATTATCCATGTGGGACTCATTCTGAACCTGCACAGTTTTTAAAAATCCTTTGGTGGGGAACTTCTTCAAAAACTTAATGGAATCCAAGTGAACTTTTCCAACCAAATCACCCTTATTCACATATCAGAATCCTTCAGCAAGAGGCTGAACACATCGAAGCCAAGTTGATTCTGCCCCGGCAGCCTGCAGCTATCCATGCCCAGCTGAGTTCTAGCCCTTGTCTATTATACTCTCTATTAAGTTGCCTCGTACATAAAAAAAACCCAGCAAAAATCAACAAAAATCAACAGCTCCTTAGAAGATAAGATGCTGGAGTGCAGTTCATCTTTGCTATGCAACATTAATATAACTTCATAACAACGAAAAGTCTATTCTTGGGGAGGGGGAGATGGGGCAAGTCTAGATCAGTATGGATATTCTGTAAACGACAGCTGAAGACAGTCTTTCAATGCCATATGGCTGAAAAGTGCAAATTCATCATTCACCAGGCAACCCACACAGATGCCATTAAAAAGGCATCAAACAGGAAATAAAATTTTGTCTGGTCCATGTACCTTTTCAACCAACACCCACCTCACTTATAATCAATGATTGCCTAGCTCCCTCCTCACAGAAATATTCACCTGTTCCTATTCAACCAACTTGAACAGCACCCATTTTTCTAAGCTGCTGCCGAATGTTCATGGACACCATTTACCATTAAGTTCCCAATTTTATGGAGATATTCTGATAACCTAACAATGCCAGGCTTTATATAGACAAAAAATACAAAAACATGCAAGTACAAGAAAACTGAGCCTATCAGGATTTCCAGAAATACTTAAAGATCAGCAAGTCCAAAAAAGTATTATTTTTGCCTTGTACCTAAAAACTTTACCACCCACTTAGAACATTAGCATCACACAAAATACCTTTGATGCACTTTAAGTAGCTTTTCAGTTTAAACAACAGAAATCAGTTTTAAAGTTTTAAAAACTTTTTCCCCAATTTTAAATACGTTGTAATGCCCTTCATAAATAAAGTGTGAGAATTACTGTAAAAAAAATGTACTTCACTAAGAGGCCAGTCCTTAAAACTTGCACAAATATCTCAATAATGGTTTCTGCATCACTTAAAGATATTTCTTGGAAGATATAAGCCGGAAAGTCCCACTGAAGTAAAACTACAATTTTTTCATAGAGCTTCTCATACTTAAATTGTTCCCATTCACAGTAACCTGAATACTTTAACCAACACTGCAACTGTAAATTTAATTTCTTGGTCCTTTCCTTCATCATACTAACACTGAAGTTATGAGACATACTAAACATTGAAGACTACTACAAAAACAAGGTTTATGTTGCCTCTGAAAGGCATATGTAATTCATCTCTTGGTTCACACTTTCACATAGTTTTGCAAGTGCTGCTTGTCTATCACATTCAAAAAAAGAAAAATTATCAGAGGACTTTATTTTCTTATCACTGATAAAAAATAGACCATCATTTTGAAAAGGATGTCTCTGAGAAAAGAGAGGTGTCTTCAAGCACCATCTTTCCACCCCCCCGCAAAAAACTGGGAGTACTATTCATTTATTTTCCCTAAGTTAGATTTAAAAAGTGGACTCCAGTTGGAAATTCGATTTCCTAATTTAGTGATTTCTACAGTTTCTGCAGATCACAAACACATCTTAGAAAAAAAAAAAAGGGCACACACTCAGGCATTAATTCATTTAAATATAAGTCCTAGTCAAATTATGAATTCCCAATAAGCCACAGAATCAACACATAATGAAACAGTGTTTCAAAAACACGTTTAAAACTACCGTTTTCACAACGCCATTTTCTGCAGCTTCCTCTTCACTTCCAGGTGGGGGTGGAGCACTTAAACAAAAACAAACAGGAAAAGATGAAACTAGGTATCTATGCACATATTATTTCACAGGTATCAGCTAATGATGAAAAAAAGCTTTGTTACATCATTCCAGATGAAAAGCCAAAGCTCCAGCTGTCTTCTGCATTAATTAAAAAACAAAGTCGACTTATTAAAAAAAAATCTAGATGAATATAACTTTATATTAGCAATATTTAGCTATCATAAATCACACTAACTGGATGTTTGTAGAATAGTTGGAAGAAATGAGGCATTACAATTGGATCTTTTTTCGAAATCAAACTGAAATACTTTGCAAAATATGAAGGGAGAAGAAGTTGTTTGCAGGTTTTTTCCCTGCAGACTGACACTTTTCAAAGACATAATGGAAAAAAACATTTAAACACCCATAGGTAATGGCTCACTGAAACAGAATTCCCATCATCAGCATTGTGAAATTTTCTTCTACCATATGGAATAGTTACAATTCAATGACTAATTCAGTTATATTTTAACTTCAGACTGAGAACTGTAAAAATTTTAAAACTACAGTCCATCTAAAAGGACGAGTACTGTGACATCCATGCAAACGAGCTGTCTCACTGGGCCTACCTACTGCTGTTTCTTACATAGCAATATTTTAACTTCCACAGTCCCATCAGCTGTCAGGATGCTGCACTACAAATATCAGAGTAAGCAGTGAGCCATCTAGAAACAATATTCTTCCACTGAAAAGGTATTTCTGAAACAGAGGGAGCAACTGCCAATTTTTATTGAATAGAATGATTCTAACCCCGTACCCTGTTGGCAACACACCCATGAGCATTGCACCCAACACAGCCCAGGTATTGCCTCAGGATTCAAGCTTGATCATTTTACTTCATCACCTGGTAAAATGACAGACCAGCTACAGAACCTGAACAACACCTCACAGTTTCTGTATATACAAACAACGCCAAAACTGAGAGGCCAGAGACCAAAACTTTTAACAGGTGAACAGTCCCCATACTTCCATAGTTCCAAACACAACTCCTAAGATGCATAAGTTAATATCTGTTACGCTTTTTGTCCAAAACTACGCATTGAGACAGCCAAATGCCAAGCTAGACACTATTGACCAAAAACTGGAGCACACTGTTTCTAAAGATCATTTTGGCCTTCATGCAAGTAATTTTCCTAAGTAACAGTAATAGTGACAAAGATGCCAGGTCAAGAAAAGGTAATTGAACATAAGGAATCAACTGATATGAAATAGTTTCTAAATAAAGAGCAAACAAATAACTAGAATTCTTTGTTCTGGAAGAGATGGGATTCAAGACAAATGCAAGGAAGGTCTAAAAACCTCTTAAGTGACACAGAAAAAGTGACAGAAAACAACTGTTTCTTATACTACAGAAATAATGGGAATCAAATAATTACATCTAGTAGCTGCTTCACAGTGGTATCATATGTAGTCATGTGGTGGAGGTCATTACTGCTTTATCATTCTGTGCTTGTCAAAAGTTGACATGAGTTCAAAACAGCAACTGAGCAAGCTTATGAACAAGCAGTCCACCAAGGCTAACTAAATGCAAGAGTTCTCACTGAAAAAATGGAAAGATTTACAGAAAATAACAATATATGTTTTCATGTATTGACTTTCCCTTTATTTAATATATCTTGACAATCAATAATTTCTGTATTTTACCAATTATAATAATTTCCTTCATTCAGCATGAGTGACTGATTCCCTTTTCCAGTCAGTCTTCATTACTAATCTCCACTAACTTTGTTAGATTTTCAAGGGAGCATCTCTGTGCTCTTGCATAGCTCTTTGTAACCCAAGTAGACTCCCCCCAAATACTTCCATAGCTTTCCTAAGTTTCTTTCAAATACTGTATTACGGGTAAAAAAACCCAAACCAACCCCGGAAGCCTAAGCAGATGTGATCTGTATGTGAAAATACCTGGTAATCTTCCACCGCTTCCTTGTATTCCTGTTTTTGTAACTACACTGCAAACTCTTTGGGAGACAGGATGTTTTTTAGTCGCTAAATTATCTCAAGCAAGTCCTGATCCATTATTAAGACCACAAAGCACAATGATTACAAAAATAAAAGACCTGTTGGCATTTTGTGAGGGGTTATTGCTGTCCATACAGTTAAACTAACTTTCACACTGAAGTGACCCAATTTCACAGGTAAAGCCATTTCACAGAAAAGCAAAGCCCAAACATACTATCTTAAGGACATTTTCAAACACACCAGAGCATGTTCAGGTGCCACCAACTTTCAAGCAGCTGGGAAGAAGAATGTAGTGATTACAGGTTTTATGCAGCCATGCTATAGGGCTTTCAGTTGTCAGGATACTCACCTAGATTTTTCTTCCTCTGGTCTCTCTGCTTCATTTTCATCTACCATAAGAGAAAAGAAACACACAATTTAAGAATAAAATCCCTAGGGTATCAACTGTGACAGATTATTTGTCAGATTATGAGGCATGTAGAATATTAGGCGGCTCTTCAGATTACTATTGAGACATGTTCTTAATATTTCAATTGTGAAATCAGTCGAGCAGACCCCTGAGCGCTCACAGTGCTCTGCACTGACAGGTCCACCACATGGGCAAGGTTTAGTTTACATGTTTCATTAACGTCTGAACGTAAAGATAGTCCCTGAAGTTGCAAAAAAAAGTTAATAAATAAAAGGTTAAGGCTGTTTCAGTATTCCAACGCCAGGAACTCGGGCAGGAGAGCACCAGGGAGAGCGCGGTCCCCCCAGGGGTGCCCGCGGGGCAGGGATACCACGCGGGGCTCTCGCCGCTGAGGCCCAGCACGCCTCGGCCTGCGCGGCCCGGGCTGAAGGCCCGCGGCACCGGCAGCGGAGCCCGGGGAGGGGAAGGGGCCGGGAGCCGCCGCCACCGAGGGGCTGGCCGGGAGGAGAGAGGGGGCTGCGCAGCCACGGGGGCGGCGGGACCGGGGGACCTTGTTCGGCGGCCCGGCGAGGCGGCGCACGCCGCGGCCTGCGCACCCCCGCACGGCC